>CM022754.1:23446258-23876258 GCA_012411365.1 Ameiurus melas | reverse complement strand
AGGTTGTAAACACACCAAACAAGTGAAATTTGTGTAATCTGCCAGATATTCTTATGTCTAGTGACTTCACTGATGTTTATATTAGCTGATTCTATTAATTGATCTTTTTTCGTTACCTACAGGGAACAAGTAAAATCATGACTACAAGTCTATGCCCAGTTAATTATGGTGAAAATGTAATCATGTAAGCTTCAACAGTAAGAAGACTGATATCAGAAAGAAGATAGTAACACATACTTGCATAGCAGATAAAAATAAATAAATAAATAAAAAAGCTTTTACATAATTTAAAAAATCACAGTAATGACTTGGAAAGCCACAGATATCGGGATCATTGTTTGCCTTCATCTTTTTTGCTTCAGGGCATTGACTGTAGAATAGCTCTACACATGCAGAGCAAAGAATCACACCTACCTGCTTCAAAAACTAGCCCCAGAAACCAACCATTAGGCATTTCTTGATGCCCTGCAAAACCCTACACTCTGCAATTTGTAAAGAAATTATGGCAAGCACCCAGTTAAGGGCCAAGTTATTCTGTATATAACTATGGTTTCTTTGTGTGCATGGATAAGTTGCATGGATAAGTTGCATTATTATAATTTTGTATGTATGTATGTGTATACATGTGTGTGTGTGTGTGTGTATATATATATATATATATATATATATATATATATATATATATATATATATATATATTTTTTTTTTTTTTTTTATTTTATGAAGAGAGAGAGAGAGAGAGAGAGAGAGAGAGAGAGAGAGAGAGAGAGAGAGAGAGAGAGAGAGAGAGAGAGAGAGAGAGAGAGAGAGAGAGAGAGAGAGAGATATATAGAGAGAGAGAGAGATATATATATATATATATATATAATATATAGATAGATTATTTACAAAATTTGAGCTAATCAACACAGTTGCTTTAGTTACATTTCACATTTAGGGAAGTTACATATGCTTTCCATTAAGGATAATTTTTGTACCTAATGTAATATGTAACATAATAGCTCTTACAACAATGTAATACAAAGTATTAAAAAAAAAGTTTTTAAATATTTTTAAACATTTGTAATGTTGAATCAAAACTGGGACTAGACTAATTAGACATTTTTAATAATCATGTTTTTGTGCCATGCATTTAGTCTTTAACTGAATGGGGATTTTGCATTAAAAACTTACATTTACATTTATGGCCCTTATCCAGAGCGACTTATTTACTGCTCTCTCAGTTATAATTTAGTAAATCATTATTGTGTTCAGTTGATTAAACACTAGATAATGTTTACAATTCTTTATTAAAAAAGTAACAGAAGGCACACACAAAACTCTGTACAACATTTACTCACATCCTTAGAAGTAAAAAGACATCACAACTTTCCATTAAACAAAGTTTAAAAAACTGAAAGGATCAAATTACAGGTGTAGAATGAAGAATGTTGCACCCCATGCACTTTCTCTAAGGTTACTCTGCTGGTTAAAGACATTTTTTTAAGACCTGTTCAGTGTTTAGTACAAGTGCTTACGGTTTTAGTGATATGATCAGCAAAGTGAGTTGGATGGAATGGCATAATGTCAGCAGCAGACCTCACATTGAAGCTGCTGGTGGCCTTTGTTAGTATCACGCAGATCATGATGCTGACTAAGCTGTTCCTGTGGGAATCTGCTGTAATCTCACACTCACGGGGCCATTTCAGCATTCAACCAAAACCAGTCAACTGGTAGTAAGTGTGTGTATGTGTGAAGCTTTTTTTTTTCTCCCTCACCAGTCTCTTGCTGCAGTTTACTATGCAGCTTGTGCTATTTCTTATTGACTGTTGACTTTTATCCAGTTCTATCACACCTCTGTGCCCTCTCGGGGATACAGAATGCCAGTTGAGTTCAAGCCAGGGTAGAAATGGCCACTGAACTGGTTGAGGGCAGAGCTGCTGTAGCCTAAAGTGGCATGAGAACCTGAGGGGGAGATAGGAGGATGTGGTGGAAGAGATGATGCCCACTCAGGGACTGTGGAACCAAGGGAGTAGGAGCTGAAGCCTGATGTTTGGGTTGGTCTTTGTGTACCATCCACTGGCAGGCTGAGAGGAATGGAGCGATTAATGATTTCTCCATCCACCTCCAGAGACCCAGCTGATACCCCAGACATTTCTGTCAGAAAGTTGCTCAGGCAAGGTGTGGGGGGCATGGCTGGAGCTTTCTCAGATGAAGCTGAAATGTCAAGTGTTGCATTTTTAGAGCTCCCACTCCCATCTGCTGCCTCTGAGCTAAGAGTTCCTCCAGAGCTGCCCTCCCCAGCAAGACCATCAGACTTTCTCTTCCTCTTACGTCTGAAGTTGCCATTGTCAAACATCTTTTCACAGTTTGGGTCAAGGGTCCAGTAATTACCTTTACCTTAAGAGTAAGAGAGAAAGATTTGACATGAATTTCACTGGAATATGATACCATGTAAAAACCTCCCAGAAATCCTTACCCACCACTATTCAAAATGGCTTAAGACAATTAAATGCACTCGAGAGTTCTTACCAGGGTCATCTTCATCCCGAGGAACTTTCTTGAAACAGTCATTCAGTGATAAGTTGTGACGAATGGAATTCTGCCAGCCAGCTTTGCTCTTATTGTAGAAAGGAAAATTATCTGCTACATACTGGTAAATCTGGCTCAGAGTCAGTCGCCGGTCTGGAGCACCATGTATTGCCATTGCAATGAGTGCAGAGTATGAGTAGGGTGGTCTGACCAGCTTCATTAGGTCCTCCTGAGAAGGTATGGAGAACCATCCCAATTCTCCACCACCCCCAGGACCTCCTTGCCCAATGTAGGGCCTCTGCATGCCATAGTGCTGCGGAACAAAGGAAGATACAGCAGGACCTGGTGCACCACCCAGATATGCAGACGTGTTGATCCCAGTACCACTGAACCACAGATATGGGTTAGGAGATGAAGTTGCATATTCCCCAAGATCATATGAGGAGAGGTTTGTCCTCTGTGGACTTGGCAATGATGGAGGAGGATAGTAATTATCGCTGTAAAGGCTCAGCTCTGGAGGCTCCTGTCCCAAGCTGGGGAACTGTGGACCACATCGAGTTGGAGACTGACCTTGTTCATATGATGCCATGATTATTGCTTCATAAGATGTTCCTGTCTGGATTCAAATGGCTCAGGTGGCTCCAGATGTAATACTGTTTCTTCTATGGTCCGTAAATATTTCTTGTTCTCTTCTTTTAAAAACAGATCACCAGTTGAGAGGTCTAATATCGTTCTTCACTCTGCCATTGTTTGCCCTTGCACTCTCGTCAGTGCTGTCACCTGTCGCACCTGTTTTATTCATGCATATCTGGCACCTCCCTTCTTCTTTTATTGGTTACTTTCTCTTTCTAGTTATTTGACTATATTCACTCTTTGGTCAGTTTTTTTTGGTCATTTAAAGGACACATTTAAAGATTGCTGAGTGATTTTTAAAATGCATATTCAATATGTTTTGTACAGTGAAATATCATTTTGAATCCTGCTGACTAATGTGTGTGCATTGGTGTGAATGCAAATAAAATATGGAAATAATCAACAAACCTTATATATGTATATATATATATGTGTGTGTGTGTGTATATATATATATATATATATATATATATATATATATATATATATATATATATATATATATATATATATATATATATATATATATATATATATATATATATAATATATATATACATATATATGTAAGATTATTAAGATTATATTGACCCAAACAATACAAATGACAAAATTAAATATATCATTATTCATGCCCCTTATATCATGTTATTTTATTTACTGCCTTAAACACTGGACATTGCAGTGACTGCTAAAATACAAGAGGTTGGAACTGTGGTTTGGAGAAAACTTAATTGAACCCCAACTTACGAGAAAACTTAATGGAACTTCCCTGTTGAAGTGGTGTTGAATGAACATGATCTAGAGGTAAATATAGTTGTGCCTCTAGCTCATGTTCATTTAAGACCACTTCAACACCATACCAAATTATTGACTTAATTGTATGCAATTTTTTTTTTACAAATCACAACAACAGCAAAAATAAATAAACAAACAAACAAACAAATAAATAAATAAATAGAATGCCCAGTTATCATTAATACCACAGTAGGGAAGAAAATTCATTTAGCTTTTCATTAAAGTAGCTTTCATTTTTTTCAGTACAGCAAATGTGTTGCATGAGGAATTATTTGATAATTGATAATTTGATAAAAAACAAAACAAAACATATATATCTTGTCTTTCTACAACTAATTTGGGTGGCAGACAATGTAGGCTGATAGCAAAGATTTACATTATATTTATTTGTATACTGAAAAATCCAGCTTGGTCTTACAGCTCCCAGATCACATGCTGAGCTTGTTGTGGTCAGCTTGTTATTGTCAAGTGTTAAAAATTATTTCCCGGCGTCTTTATTCTTTGCCTGAATTAATTAATAAAAGTTTGAGATGTTCTGTTTGTCTTATTGTTGTGTTGTGGTCTATCAGTATGACCAGCTCTGACTGCGTTTTGGAAACACAGCTGGTCAGACCAAGCTAGATTTTTCAGCAGGGCTATAGATTATAATTGATGGTTAGGGGCTTAAGGGAACAACCTCTCACCTCTTTTAAAATGTTCACTTAAAATCAGAAATGGGCTTATTCATTATTTTCACTGTACGACATAAAGACCTGCCCATATGAACTTTTCAGTGTTTCGGGTGCACATTTATTGTGGAACGCAAACCAGGCGTTTCTGTTGCGTCTTTCAATTTTCGCGCGTGCTTCAGGAGAACACTGTGACCACGGAGACCGAGAGAAACTTATCAGAAATTTCCTTCAAACCCGGGCAGCCTCTAACAAAAGTCGCGTTTGACGTAAACCATCTAAAGTTACTTTAGCAAGGTGATGCAATTCCTGACGTAAAATATATATGTCCTGTTACCTGTACTTGGGCAATATAAAGATAGCTAAATATATGAGCTAAACTGGAAACCAAGCTTGCTAGCGAATTGTTTGATAACCTTGTCCGATAGCTCGTCAGATTTGTAGCTAGCACATAAAAAGTAGTTATCCAGTAGGTCAGTTACCAGAACCATTTTAGACTGCTTATTGACTTATTATTAACTCGTAGCGACTCACTAACTTTAATTTGCTTCTTGTATAAGAGATGTGGCTAAATATTGCGTATTTTACCTAGCACGCGCTAACTAATTTAGCTAGCTTGCTTATCTCGGTTTTTAGATGGTTGACAATGCTTCAGCTGGGGAACGATACGAGGGGTTTGGTCGTGAAACTTTAGAACGCAGTAAAGATTTAGAGAGGATGACCGAACAGATGGAGAATATTTCAGGTGAGATATTATACAACAATACAACAAACCAGACGTTTATAGTGCTCTTTAACAGAAATCTAGCTAGATTAACAGCGTAGTACCGGTTTCCCTATTCTCTGCTCCCAGTGAATCTGACCTGGATGACGTACGACATCGTGGTAGTGAGGACTGATCCTCGACTCGCAAAATCCCTCGAGAGGCTGAAGAGCGAATTTGTCCAGTGTAAAGCGGTTATCTGCGGCTCCGGAGACAATCTAGTTGACCAACGTATAGTTGCAAACCAAAATACAACCCAAGAGTAAACGCTGATTTAAATAATAATAATAATAATAATAATAATAATAATAATAATAATAATAATAAATTGAAGATGCTTTTTAATTTCGAGTTAAACTTCTAGTAAAATATTGTAAAACACAGTTAGGTTTGATTGACAACTGTTTGCTACTGATATCAATATTAAAAAATCTTAAACAAGTTCATTGTGGTTAATTTTTGTTGTTGTTGCAGAAATCCGTTTGAGAGTTTTTATCAGATGCCTTTTATTTTTCATCTGTTGCATTTCAGTGCAGATTTTGTTCTATAGGACAAACACTATGGCACTCTACACACAGGTGAATAACAAACAAACAAAAAGAATATCATGGAAAAGTTTGCTTAATTCCATAATTTAATTCACAATGTGGGACTTTCATATTCTAGATTCATTAAACGTAAAGTGAAACTTTTTTTTTTTTAATCTTAGTGATTATGCCTTTCAGCTCATGGAAATAAAACAAAAAACAATCCAGTATCTAAAGGTATTAGAATAAACAACAAGTTTATTCACACAACAAGCCATGCAGAGTTTTATTGTTTGATGACCTTTTTTTCCCCTTTTTGTTAAATTAATTTATTCAGTATTTGTTTAATGTTATTTGATCTGTTCCAGAAGGAGAAAATGGACATTGCATTCGTTGCTTCCACTGTTGATCTGGATAGCATACTGATAAAACTGGATACTATTTCTGAGACTTTGGATCAGTTGGAAGGTGTGAACAACAGTAATCATTTAGCCTAGTTAATTCATAATTTGATGCCGACATTTAAAACAATTGTAAAGTGTGTGTATAAACCAAATAGCCACCAGACTATTTTGATTATTTAATTATGGAGCTAACTGTGCTAACATTTGATATTTATCCAGAATGTATTACAAATGATTATAAGTGAACATTTAATTGTATCTAGCATATAGCCAATATATAAATCCATATCTCAATAATTTAGTCATCATTTTCTTTAGTCAAAACAGAGAGATACAATATAGGAAATATAGGTTATTTGCAATACACAAAGCTCTGGTCTGTTTGTGGTTTTTATTTAGATTTGATGCACTCAGTATGTGAGAATAGGTTTTTAATCTTCATTGAAGGAACTATACATACTGTAAGTGCCACCTTATGATTAAAAATGACAGCTGTGTATAGAATTCTTTAGTGATGATGCATCAATGTTTGTGAGCCAGGTTTACACCATAGTTATTTAACAACTGTTCTTCAAACTGTCATTGTGTTAGGAAAAAAAGGTTAAAATTGTGCATTGATCACTTTCTTTAGACTGGTGTAAAGGTCCTGTGTGGTAACTTGCAACAGAGGAAACAGCCTCAGTTAAAAAATAAACAAACAAACAAAAACAAAGGCTTAGTAAGAATATGACCGTATTTTACCCTAGGGGCTGTACATTTTTACATGAACTGATAAAGGCACAGGCCACAGGTCAGCAAACTGTTTTGGACGAAACTCCCGTTGCAGCAGTGCTCTGACCCTGATTAACATCTGTTGATGCCTACTGGATGTGAGAGTTATCGGTAGAAAAGAGGAAAGTCAAATGGGAGTCATGTATAATCATAAAGGTGGTGCATGACTTAATGGATGTCACAGGCAGAAGTCTAAACCACAATGCTACTAAATTCTTACCTTAAGTTGCTACAAACATTTGCTATTATATTGGAGCACAGTGTAGATTATTACAATCTATAAAGGTTTGTTTACTTGTACCGTACAGTCATTACAGTTGATTTCACTGAATTAGACATATTGCAGCATGTATCAATTGTAATGGTTTGTCCTTGATAATCTGGTTTGATCCATTTTTCATTATTTGTTTCCAGTGAAGACTCAGTTGCTGCAGTGTAATTTAACTGTGTGCTTCACACACCCTGATATGGTGGCATGTCTGCACTCTGGTGTAGAAGACTCAATGGGATTGACAGCATCTCCAGAATCGGCAGAGTCAAGAGATAATAGTAGTAAGTGAAATAAAATTAGCTTTTAAATGTTTTGAAAGTTGTTAGGCATGAGACAATCATTAAAACCACAATCCCCAGTGAAGTCCACTTTTTTATGTAAATTACACCCAAAAGGAAAAATCCACACAAATGCACTGGTTATAAACTTACACTTTTATAAACTTACTGTGAATTAAAGTTCACATAATAGTTCAATATGTTCCATGTACCATGACAAGACTACATCTTAATATGCTGATGGCTGAAAGCTTTTGAAAGGCTGCTCAGGCTTGGATCATATTATATCTGCTACTGCTGTTTTTGAGTTTAAATGACATGATCGATATCTTTGTAATCCGCTTTTATCAACTTTAATCTATCTGTTTAAGAGTTTGTTAACAAACAACTGATTGTACTTTGTAAATATTGCCTTTTATTTTGTACCATACAAAATGTATTGTATTGTACTGTAGTGACAATAAATATATTATTTTCCCAGCAATCACAGTAGTAGCCAGGCTAAACTTTTTTTTTCTTGCTTTTTGGTAAACTGAAAAGTATTCCAAAGCTGTGCCATTGTTATTTTTATTAAGCATTTTTGTTTAATTCCCTGTTTTCTCACCCTAACAGTGGCATATTCCTCACGTTGTTATTTTGTCTCGACATTCTTCAAATTCCCTTCATTTCAGCAGTTTTACATGTTATTGAAAATTCATGTCCTGTGAATTGATTCAGCGTTTTTTTTTTTTTTTTTTTAAATCTGGGTTTTAGTTTGTGTTTATGATGCTGTCACAGATGTATGTAGTAAGTAAGTATGCATCAGTCCAGGGTTTAATGGAATTACTGTTTCTTTTGCTCTTATGTAAATACAGTGTGGTCCAAATGTTTTTTTTAAATAAAAAGTTTTGAGAATTTTTAAAATGAAGAAAATGTTTAACATGGGCGCACGGTGGCTTCGTGGTTAGCTTTCGCCTCACACCTCCAGGGTCTGGGGTTTGATCCCCGCCGTGGCCCTGTGTGTGTGTGTTTGTGTGTGTGTGTGTGTGTGAGTTTGCATGTTCTGTGTGTGTGTGTAAGTTTGCATGTTCTCCCCGTCTTGCGGGGATTTTCCTCCGGATACTCCGGTTTCCTCCCCCAGTCCAAAGACATGCATGGTAGGCTGATTGGCGTGTCCAAAGTGTCCGTAGTGTATGAATGGGTGTGTGAGTGTGTATGTAATTGTGCCCTGCGATGGACAGGCACTGCACTATTTCTAGGTCCCTATTTAAATGTAAGCAAATTTGTGATATTGACCATGTTAACTGCTTTGTACAAAAGGTGAGATTTTCCTCAGGTTTTCCAGATGAAACTCTGAGTGTGATATAAACTTGTGGAGTCCATGCTAGCTTGAGTGCACATGGTCATTAAAGCAAAAAAGGGACATATCAAATGCTAAGAAACTCTGAAATTATTGTAAATATTTGAATGATTCTACTTTTCTTTCAAGTTATGGTCAATAATTTATAATGAAAATTGTTGTATTAATTTAGAAAAGAATGCAATACAAAAGCGTTTTCACTAGTGGTCGCAGACTATATGGAATCAACCATGCACAGATTCATGCAACAATATTGCCATCTTGTGGATTTGTAGACAAGAAACACCACACCTGGATTATTATGTGCTGTGTTTTGATTTGATGTTTGATTGTGTTTATGTAATTTATGACAGTAGAGCTGTGTATATCTGCTCCACTTTTGAATTTTGGACTAGTGTATTGTAATAAGAAAGCATTCCTACTGATTGGAAATCAATCTGTTAAGAAAAGATTGTCAAAGCACACAGGTTTGAATGCAAACGTAGGTAGGTTTTTATTGACAAAACCAAGGGACAAACCAATTAGACAAGGCAGATATATTTCATTTGATATGTGTGTTTTAAACATAACATGCTCCAGTTGGTTTAAATATTTCTTGGTGGTGAAAAGTACCTTGATGGTGTGGTCTATTCTACTCCTTTTCATGTCCCCCCCACCCCCTGAAAAACCGAGAACATGGGTTGATTGGCAGTGTTTTTACTAGCCATATTAATCCGCTTAATTAGAGGTGTACAATACAATACGCCACAAAACTATAGTTCTGTTTCATTTCTACTGACCGCCAGAGGCAGTGTAACACTATTGGATTATCGCAGCGCCAGCCAGACAGGTCGAGAGAGTATACCAACAAAGTCACGTAGTGACATATGCTGAGCCCTGGGTGTTATAAACCGGAGTAGTTCAGCACCTTGCCTCTTTCGCTTTCTCACCTGGTTGAGAGATATAATTGCGCTGTCAAGTGCAGCTTACCAGAGTAGCAAAATATTGTCCTCATAAGCTGTGTCAGCGCGCATCTACGCCACTTCAGCGCACTAGGCTACTTTAACAGCATTTTGGTGAGTTTTTATATTGTTTGCCTCGGTTACACTCTGTGCCTCTCGGTGCAATCTGGTGGCTGGTGTTTTCCGTGCGGAGTTGATGGTCCCCCATTAACGTGTCTTCTATTCAGCTGTTCTAAGGTTTTTTTTTTTCTTTTCCCTCTCGAATTGCATTATTCTCTGTGCCCCTTGGTTCAATCCATTGGTCATTTAAAATATTTTTTTCTCTTTTTTGTGAGATTTTTGTTGGCATTACCTGTCGGTTGATCCGAAGGAGTTGTATCATTTATTTAAATTTTTTTCCTGCCTGCCTTCATTGCTTCATTACCATCGTCCCATTAAACCGTATGGCTATTTGAGGGTGTTATTAGCGAGTAGCTATGGCTCACAGCTCGCTTGCCACTGGTTTTCCACTGACCTGTAAGCTGTGCCCTAATAATCTTCTACCGGACGACGATCATGACATCTGCCCGTCATGTTTGGGTATTCAACATGTGAGAGAGGCTCTCATGGACCGTGTCTGCACTGCAGCTTTTTACTTATGTCATCCCTTTCTCGCACTTGGAATCACATGACATCTGCAGCAGCCGGCACTCCCCTCCTATCCAAGAAGATTTTAAGAAGTGATTATCACTTGCTGAGATTTTTTTTATGCTTTCTTCAGAAATGGCAGCGCTGAAACACCTGTTTCACGTGCTTCAGCCGGTCACACCTGCTACACCTGTGGTGGTGACACAATAGGATGAGAATGTTCAGAAGCAGGGAGCTGGGGAAGAGTCTCTTAATCCCCCTTGTTTTTCACATCATTCTGATTGGGATGTGCTTTCTACTAGTGCTTCGGATTCTTTCTTTTTTTTGCGATCATGGGAATGCCTTGGCTGTTACTGCACAACCATCACCTCAGGATGTTTTCACTGATTATCCAGCAGCAGAGGGGTCTAGTGAGGCATCAGTTCAGTCGTCTGGCCAGGCCCAGGCCTCCCCTGATGATACTTTGGTTGGGCTTCGAATGGCTATTGCTCATCTAGGACTTGATGAGACTGTCCAATCTTCCCAAATGAACCTTTTTTTTTGAAAGAGGTGACAGCTGTGACTTCTTTTGACATGCCACCATGTGAAGATTTTGTGACTGAAAATTCAAATGCCCTCACTGGTTTTGGTCTGCCTAGTCAGAGCTCAAGGATTGCTTGGACACTAGCATCTATGGATGAAGCATATTCCATCATGGTGTGTTGTGCTCTGGAAGTAGAGCAGCCTGTTGCAGCCTTGGTGGTGTCTCCTGACGAAGCTCTACAAGGGAATGTGCTATTTCCCAGTGTGCAAATGTGGTTGTACAGACCCCTTGCTAAAAAAAAGCATACGAGACTGTTACCTACATTATTCGTACAGAAAACACAATCTCAGTTACTTCTTGCTGCCACCAATACGCCGTAACCAGTGAATGTTGATCCTTCTATTTTGCATTTTCTACAAACTGCCCTTTTGGCAGTTTGTAGTGTGGCAGTTTGTAGTTTGTAATGTGACCCGCAAGCTGGGTAGTCTTACGACCACGCTTTGGCAGCCCACCACCAAGTGTGGCTTGCCCAAGCATAGCTAACTGAAGGCTTGAGAGATCTTCCATTTGTTCCAGGAATCATTTTGGTCCTAATGTTCCGGAACTGTTGGAAAAGAGGGTAAAGCTGTCTGAGGCCACTTGTCAAATGACACAGGTGCAGCGCAACCCTACCTTTAGGATTCCAGCCATTCACACCCGACATCTCTCTCAGAGCAACGTTTCTGCTGGTACGCTGCACTTCAGTCACAGTCCCCTCAAACGCCTCATGTTACTGAATATGTTGGAGCCTTTCGGCCACCCCGTTGACCATTGCCAGGAGGACCCCATCAGCACCCCGATCCCCCCCCCCAACACTAAAAGTTGAAACATAAAACACGAGACGCTCATGTTGGCGATCGATCGTTTTTCTATAGCTTCTATAGCTCTGGCTCTGAGATTTTTGCAGCTTCAGAATGGCTTGCTTTTCTCCCATAGACAGCTCTCTGGTCTTCATGTTGGTTTATTAAACCTCTTACTTCAAATCAATTCAATTTTATTTGTATAGCGCTTTTTACAATAGACATTCTCATAGTAGCTTTACAGAAATATCAATACGGTATACAAATATAAAAGACACTACCTCCACCAGTAAACTTACCCCTTAGTTCCCACAGTATTATGTCCCACAACCCTAGATTCCCCATAGAAACAGCACACCAACCGAGTTCCCGAGCGAAAATTGGCCCCAAAATCAACATTTTAATTTGAACATTTTTAGGCCTTGAAACAAATTATAATAATGTATTTGTGTAATATTACTTTGAAAATGAAGCAGTTCAGTGTTTTTACTTCAATCAGAGCAACACAGCAGACCCCTGGTTTTTGATGACACTGAGCATCAGATATACTCTACAATTTTGACGCCAGTCTCCCAATTTTTCAAGAAATGTTCCTATGATTGTCAGAGACACAGTTCGGGCTGTTTTCAACAGGCTGTGCAAGACTCCAGACTGCTTCCGAGACATGTGCAGAAGTTTGGTTTTTCTGTGAATGGGGAAAAAGAGCTGTCGGCTTCCAACACAGACAAACGTTTATAGGAATGACCCTGAACTCCTGCCTAATGTCTGCCACCCTGTCTCAGGAATGTGTGGCGAACATTCTACAACTTTTGGCTCACTTTCACCCAGGTGTTTCTTTGCAGGACAAGGTTGTTCTATGACTAATAGGGATGTTAACGACAGCTGCATGGTGATTCCCCTGGGTATACTCCACCTCAGATCACTCCAATGATGGAACAACTGGTCACAGTTAGATACTACCAGACATTGCCATCGACTGATTGAAATTTTTCACCATTGCATACCTGCGTGGAGGTGGTGGGGACAGGTAGAGTTTCTGAAGGCAGGAATGTCTCTGGGTGATGTTCCCTCTAATCGGGAATTGGTCTTGACAGATGTTTCCCTCACAGGGCGGGGGGCAACATGGAATTGGAGGGGTATTTGCGGGTGCTGGACTCCGACCCAGGCCACGGTGCATATCAATTTGCTGGAAATACTTGCAGTGTTTTTAGCTCTAAAGTATTTCATGCCAGTCCTGATAGGCCGCCATGTTTGCGTTTAGTCCGACAATACCTCAACAGTGTATCATCTGAACCACCAGGACAGCACAGCAGCTTATTCCGAGATCCTGACGTGGTGTCAGCTGCAACTCAACTGAGGGCAGCTCATATTCCAGGAGCATGCAACCAAACTGTGTACAGGAATCAAGTACATCCAGGAGTATGGAGGCTTCATCCAGATGTAGTGCAGGAGATCTCGCTACGATATGGAAGAGCGGAGGTGGATCTGTTTGCTTCAGAGATGACCACTCACTGTCACTTATAGTTCACAAGGACGGAAGTGTCTCATGGATGGCCGAACTGCCTATGGCCAAACTGCCTACTATATGCGTTCCCATCTATCCCTCTGTTATGGGAGATATTACACAGGATCTCCCTGTGCAAGTACAGTTTGCTACTTGTGGCACCACGATGGCCAGCCAGACCATGGTTTCCTTTGTTGCTGAGACTTATCGGCAGTCCATGGAAGCTCCCCCCAGGAAGGACCTTCTTTCTCAGCTGGAGGCTAGTGTCTGGCACCAGATCCAGCTCATCTACAGCTTTGGGTTTGGCCATTGGGTTAAATCCTTCTCTGGAATATTGTGGCTGTGGTTATTCACACCTCTAATGCAAGAGCTTCTTCCATCCGACAAATTTATGATACCCGTTGGAAACTTTTTTCTGCATGGTGTGAGGCGTGAAGGCTTGATATTGCAACATGTGACATTCCAAGCATCTTAAGCTTTCTTCAACATTTACTGGAGGATGGCAATGTGGCTTTCACATTGAAAGTGTACGTTGCTGCGATTTCTGCATATCATGTTCCAGTTGGTGGATCTTCTCTTAAGTGGGGGTACCACTTTAAATTCACAAGATGGCTTTTTATTTCAATTTATATTGAGGTTATTAAATTGCTATTATAGCCTTAGCCTTGCAATTACCACAAACAATTCTGCACTCAAGTCTCCATCAGTGAACAGTGGAGAAGTTCAACAAAACAGACTTCATGTAAAAACTGTAATGAATATTTCCTTGTTACACAACTGCACTATTTGTTCATGTAGTATTAGCCATTTATCAAATGGATTTTATTTATAATCCCACTATCCAGTGTGACTCAGATGAGGATGGGTTTCCTTTTGAGTCTGGTTCCTCTCAAGGTTACTTCCTCATATCATCTCTGGGAGTTTTCCTTGCCACCATCGGTTCTGGCTTGCTCATTAGGGACAAATTCAAACATTTAATATCTATATCCTGAATTTATGTATGCTATGGGACAATGTCCATTGTTAAAAGTGCTATACATATAAAACTGAATTGAATTGAATCTCAGTCTTTCTGCAGTTTTCTGAAGGGTGCACGCCTTCTGAACCCTGCTCAGAATCCTCACTTTTCTGTGTGGGATTTGCCACTCGTACTTGCATTCCTTTGCTCATCCCAGCTTGAGCTCTTTCAAAACATTGACATAAAATGGATGTCCTTGAAGACTGCCTTTTTGCTATTGCTTCTGTGAAATGAGTCAATGAGTTGTACACGCTGTCTGTTAGCGAGTTGTGCTTGTGTTAGTTGCTGGATGACTCCAGGGTGGTCCCACGGCCCAATCCTTCTTTTCTTCCAAAAGTCCTTCTTTCTCAGTTTATAAACCAGCACGTTGAATTAACCTCTTTTCAGACTTCTTCAGGACCTGACCCAAGTGCCCAACTTTTGTGTTCTGTTTGTGTCTTGAATTGCTATGTGAACTCTACTGCTCAATTTAGACAGTCCAGTTATTTGTATGCTATGGTGGTGTGAAGAAAGGTGCTCCAGTGTCGAAGCAGAGGTTGTCGTGCTGGATAATGGAGACCATTGCGCTCGCTTACAAGTTAGCAGGGAGACCATTGCCCTGGAGACTAACTTGTCATTCCACTAGGGCCATCTCTTCTCCAAGGACTGTTTTTAGGGGAGTTTCCTTGGCAGATATTTGCATTGCCACTACTGGGTTTCAAGATAGGCAGAGTACTGAGCTACTGTGGCTTATAACCCCCAGGGCTCAGCATATGTCACTACGTTACTTTGCTGGTATATTCTCTCGACCTATCTGGCTGGTGTTGTGATAATCCAAAGTGTTACACTGCCTCTGGCAGTCGTCCAGAATTCACAGAACCACAGTTACATGCGTAACTAGCATTTTAATGCTATCACAACATGCAGTCACCTCACATTTTAAACTTCACTGAGCAAAAATGAAGATGCTATTCAGGCTCACATTTACAGGCTAAAGAAAAACAAATCATTTTCACAAATCCACACATTCCATCTTGCCATACATTTGCTGTGCCAAGTCAGTTTGTGTATCTACTTCATTTCCATAAGAATTAATTTCAAAAGAAGAAACAGATTTATTTCAATTTTAATTTAGTTTTCTGATTTTCATTTGATCAAAAGTTTACAAACATTCTGATAGTATTTGGTGGCATTGCCTTTTAATAGTTTGAACTTGAATCAAATGCTAGTAGAGTATTTAGCAAGAGTAGCCTTCAACAAGCTTTTTTTCCTGGAGTTATTGCTCATTCCTCCTGACAGAACTGGTGTAACTCCGTCAGGTTCATAGGCCTTGGACTATCCATGCACTTCGTTTGTTTGGTACAAGTTAGCCAGGTAACTGTGATGAATGATGTATATTTTCTTCCTCAAACAGTAAACTATACAGTCAATGTTTTAGATATAACAAGTGAATATGTCTGTATGATTGATTGATTGATCTAAAGCAAATGCTTGTATTTACAGTGTATCTAATTTAACGGGTCATGAAACCACCCTCCTTCAGCTCGAGTCTACCTCTCAATGCTTTTGAAAAATGCAGCTTAAATGGGTGTGGATGGCTGTGCAAAGAAGGGAGGGAGAGTGGGCGTGGCAGATGAGGAAGAGGGACGCATGCCTTCAGAACACTCAAAATAAGAATGGATAGTGACAAAGTTTGCAGAGGACTCATGAATCCCCAGGGCTAAATGAAGACACAATAGATAGATAGCTATTGGAACCATTACCCCCTAACCATTAGTGCCCTAATGCAATCTCTCATTTCATAGTTTTGCACGCATTGGCCTGTGGAGCTTTAATCGGTTTAATTAGCTCAAAAGGCAAGTAAAACTGTCATGGTTAATTATTAGACACATACCTCATTTGAAGGGATGGAAAAGAGGACATATGGTCACCCTAGTACAGTCTCTTTTCCAGCAAAACACCCCCACAAAATGATGCTGCCACCTCATTGCTTCACAGGTGGGATGGTGTTCTTTGGATTAAAAGCCTCAACCTTTTTCCTCCACGCTCCATGCAGTGCTGGTCTTTATGTCCAAACACTATGGCCAAATACATGGGTTAGCTAATGAATTTATGGATTGTCCACCCTGATCAGTGATGATAAACGTCTTGGTTGGCCTGTTGATATCCCTGATTGATATCCTGAGGTGAGGCTGACAGAAACCCTTAAACACTTTCCATGTCTGGGACATGAATTGGGTCCTTGATCGGACACCATTTCTTTTGGGGATGCCGGAATTTATAAAGACACAGTGGAATAGCAATTATGTAGTTTCAAAAGCTACGGGCTAAGGTGGAATGGGGGGTCTGGCACAAATTTTGAGAAGCAGCTTATGGTTACTACAGATTTTAATTTTATCAAGATTTTTACAGGTTGTAGTCATGTATCTTGAGGGTCTGGATTTGTGACAAGGTCAGTGGCTACATGGTACCAGGGGCAATGAGGAAATGTTTCCAGCCAGGAGGATTCTGGAAACTTTGGATCTGTGGAGCATGACTTGACAAATTTCTGCGTATCAGCTTCCTACCAATACTTTGTGTCCAGGCTAAAGGTGCTAAAGGAGAAATTTATTTCTACACTTTATTTTGCAAAGTGTAGCTCATCCTACACCTTGGAAAATAAAGTGTTAAAAGAAATTTCTCCTTTAGCTTGATTCTGTTGCTGAAGCTATTGAAAATGGCCTTTTTGGCCATACACACTCAAATTTATGATAAATTAATACTTTTGCAAACACAAAATTTCACAATACTGATGTAAAAATCAGGAGAGTATGAACCTCAATAATGATCAAAAACATTGACATTTATGAACAATATTACTGCCGCACAAGGTGGAACCGGTTTAGTCAAATAGCTGTAATTCATGATTGGTCATATGGAGTTGAACCAAACTGGAAATGCATGTTCAGTACAAGGTTTTGAGGACCTCTGGGGCATGTACATACATAGGTGGCATAGGAGTTTAAGTCCAAATAGCTGTTTCTCAAGAGCCATAAGGATGATCATGGTGTAATTTGGTAGGGTGCATCTATGTGCTAATGTGTAAGTGGATTTTTCATTAGGATTTCCCTAATTATTGAAAAAAACATGGCCACCATTGGCCGTGTTTTCGTATTTTACAAGGTTCTCATAAAGCTATCTTCATGAAACTCCCGTAGTTTCAGGAAGGGACCTACAAGTACTTGATGTGGTCTATCTCAAATTGGCCATTGGAGGGCACTATTAAGATGAAATAGCTGTTTCTCAGGAACCAAAATCCAATTGAGCTGATTCATCTGCTAATCTGTGATGTTTATTTATAACTGAATTGCATCAAAAACACAGCTGCTTTCAGCATTAAAAACTAACATTGAGCTATCATCACAAAACTATGATCTCTTTATGGTTTATGTCCGTAGTGTATGAATGGGTGTGTGACTGTGTATGTGATTGTGCCCTGCGATGAACTGGCACCCTGTCCAGGGTATACCCCGCCTTGTGCCTGATGCTCCTTGGGATAGACTCCAGGTTCCCTGTGACCCTGAAAAAGAGTAAGCAGTTGAAGATGGATGGATGGAAGAATAGGCCTTGGTCCCCACAGATTGCCACTTGTGGTTATATTTATCGTCATCATAGTCAACATCATTATTATTGCTAATGCTGCTACTACATATTTAACATTGCCTTGTGGCAAATTTTATATATAGCATCTTTCTACAAGTGATTACATCATTTTATTTTGAGTTGCCTGATATAATTTTCACAGCTAAAATTTTGCTTAACAATACCACATAAGTATGCAGTGCTGAAAACAATACTGGGCCAAAATTCTATCAAAGCGCTGTGAAAGACTGATCTCCATTTATCGGAAGCATTTGGTTGCAGTTATTGCTGTTAAAGGTTGCACAACCAGATTGTATGTTTAAGGGGGCAATTAGATTTTCATATGGGTGATAGGTGTAGGATAACTTTTTTGTGCTTAAAAAAACTGTATTGTATGTTAACTCACAAAGGTTCCCTTTGTTTTATGTTGTATTTTGTTTGAATATCTAAAAGTATTTAGTGTTCAAGATACACAAAAACCGAGAAATCAGGCAAAAAACTATGCAAATACTTTTTCACAGCACTGTGCTACATTTTTCTATGACTTTAGGTAAGATCAAGTCATCAAAACATCCCAGTTTATCATAACACTCTATGTAATTTGAACCTTCAGATCTGTACCTTTTTATCTAAGAGAAATGGTATTTAATAAAATATCTGACTAAACAAATATGCTAGCTGCCTGTAGACCTAAAGACTGAGACTTTGTCCCAAACATTAGCAGAAAGGGTATTCCATAGCTGTTGGAAAAATCTGAGCAAACATGGTAGATCACTAAAAGTGCACACAGACATTATGGAAAATGGTAAATGTGCACTTATATAGCGCTTTTATCCAAAGCGCTTTACACTGTGTCTCATTCACCCATTCACACACACTCACACACTCACACACACACCAATGGTAGCAGAGCTGCCATGCAAGGCGCTAGCTTGCCATCGGGAGCAACATGGGGTTCAGTGTCTTGCCCAAGGACACTTCGGCATGTGGAGTCACCCGGGCCGGGAATCGAACCGCCAACCCTACGATTAGTGGACAATCCACTCTACCAACTGCGTCATAACACAGATATTAAGACCATTCAGTGCTTTGTAGGTCTTTGGTAGCCAATTTTACTGGATGCCAATTCAGTGTGAATAAAATAGTGGTACAAAATAGGGGTTCAGTAGTATGGTCAAACTTTCTACATTACATTCAAACAAGAGACTGGCATCTGTAATCACACCCCTGTTTTACTTTTACTTGATAGTACTTTTATGGATTCATATATAATTTGGTGTACCATATATATGCAACAATGAATTTAAGAAAAGATCAGAATCCATCCATCCAATCCATCCTCTACCGCTTATTCCTTCCTCAGGGTCGCGGGAACCTGGGGGCAAGGCAGGGTACACACCGGACAGGGTGCCAGTCCATCGCAGGGCACAATCACATACCCATTCATATACTACGGACAACTTAGACAACCATGCATGTCTTTGGACTGGCGGAGGAACTGGAGTACCCGGAGGAAACCCAGCTTAGGGAGAACATGCAAACTCTGCACACACATGGCCCTGGCGGGAATCAAACCCCATACCCTTGAGGTGTTAGGCAAACGTGCTAACCACTAAGCCGCCGTGTGCCCGGAAGGGAATAGTGTCCATCCATATTCATTCCATGGAATCTTGATGAATAGCATTAAATACTGTCCTTCCCTGAAACACACATATTCCCTTGGTGAGAAGTTTATACAACCATAAAAAACACGTGTGGGTTGGGACACAATTAGTATGATAATTGTGGATTAATGTTGAATTCATGTTCTTCTTAATACTAATAAATTGTAAGTTGGGACAGGTATATTTTCATAGTCATCAAGGTAGAGTTAATAGTGCTATAGATACATATCAAAGTTACACTTCTGCAGAGCAAAATATGTAGCTATCTAAGCTATCTATGCTATTACTCTATTGACATTTAATCTTAGGACATTTATCAATCTGACTTTTGTAGAGAATGTATGAAATACTGAAAACAGCTATTAGTGGGTATACTTTTATTATTATATAAATATTTAGACTAAGAGTAACACAGGTTGGTGCCACTTAGTGACTATGAGCCTCTCAGTAATCCCCATATAAATCTCTAGAAGCTACATGTGTTCTCTCAGCCAGAGGATAAAATTGATAAGGCTCTGAGTTGGACAACATTTGATCCTCTTTGAAACAGTGCCTATTAATAAAGTTGATGTACTTGAACAAAACCACAAGGAACATTAGCTTTTTCAATCATTTATTCAACAGAAATAGCAATAGATGTGATATACTTCTGTGGAAATAGTAAATACACCCTTGGCCTCAGAAGCAGAAATAACTTCTTGTAGGTGTTTTGCATAATTTTTCACCAGGCTTGCTGGAATTTTTAACCACTCTTCCATGCAATATTCTTTCAGTTGCAAGATGTTCGAGGATCCACCCCCCAACATTTCAAATCTGAGCTTTGATTAGGCCATTCCACGACCCAACATCTCTTCTATTTGAGCCACCCATTGGTGGATTTGCTAGTGTGCTTAGGATCATTATCCTGTTCAAAAGTCTACTTTCAGTTCAACTTCAACTTTCAGACAGATGGTCTCACATTATCTTCTCTTTGATATGATGCATTTGTAGTTGAGTCAACGAATGCAAGCTCTCCAGTCCCTGAGGCAGCAAAGCAATCCCAAACCATAACATTTCCACCACTGTGCTTCACAGTTGGTATGACGTGCTTCTCCTGAAAAGCTGCCTATGGTCTGTGACAAACCTGTCTGCTGTTATTGTGCCCAACCGTCTCTATTTTTGATTTCTCTGCCCAGAGCACATTATTCCAAAAGGCCAGGTTTTTGCGTATATGCTCATTGGCAAACTGTAGTCTTGCAAAGGCCTTTTCCTGGCATGCCTCAAATGCAGGTCAAATAAGCGCAGTCTCTTTCTGATTGTAGACGCATTCACTTTGACACAAAAAGTTACAAGACTTCCTAACAGATACTCTGATGAAATTTTGGGGTTCTTGGAGACTTCTTTTTGCATCAGATGATGCTCTTGGGCTGAATTTGCTATGACAGCCAGTCTTGGAGTAAATATCACATTGAATTCCCATATAGACCTGAATAAGAACCCAAAAGGCTCCCTGTAAAAAAATAAATAATAATAATAAATATATATATTATATATTCCTGTAGACGTGTGTTATGGAATATTGACTGTTTTATCCATGTAACTGTTAATGTTGACCCTCCCTCTTACCCACACCATTACCAAGTCACACTCCTTGCCCCCACCTACAACCACACACACAAACCTTTGTGAACCACTCCCTAAAGTGCAGAGAGGACAGGGCTAATAAAAATCTTTGGTGTAATTACTTTTTAAGATCATCTGATCTTCTGCACATTCAGTGGCATCCAGAATTATTACCACTTATTGACAAACATGTTTGTATACATGAAATATTGTTTCAAATTAAACTATTTATCCAAAAAAAATTCTGTAATACCCACTCTACAATATGGCAGTAGATAATTGATACATTGGAGCTGTTTTGTGGCTGGCATTTCAGTGGTTCTTGTAAGATGACATTATGAATTCTATTTAGTAGCAGGATATTTAATCCCAACTCCTGGTTGTCCCTGCTAGGAGGTACAGACTTTAAACAGCTTTAAACAAGATAATGATCCAAACATAGTTCCTAATCAACCCAGAAATGGTTAAAGAAACCCAAATCAATTTTTACAATGATCAGCTCAGTCTTCAAATTTGAAACCTACTGTAATTGTCATTTGTCAGTATCTTGCTTCTCACAGTCTTGATCCCCATCTTGCATCTATTAAATCTATGAAAGTGTAATTTTTTTTCGGAATAATATATATTGAATTCTTTGAGTGACAATAATTTGGTTACTTATTTTGGAGTGTTAGAGAAATGCAAATAGCACAGGGACTCTCAAACTCCTCAAGGGTGTAGGTTTGATTTTGACATTGGTGGGGACATAAAAGCAGTCCACAGAGACATGTGCCTGCTCAAAGCTATCATTTCAATGCTATAATTTCTGCATGGTTCGTGGAACCATGCAGTACATCAGCCTAACATTTGTCACAATAATGAATCTCACTACTAACATATCACCATGTCATTGTTCGATCTCACCTGTTACTCTACCTCTCCAGATGCCTCTCTTTCTGCTCCATCGAGATACTACCTGGCAGGATTGCTTCTGTCACCTGACCTGACAAAATAACACATTGATGCATGCCACATCTATATTGAAGCAAAAACATTTATACCTTAGTTGCATATTATTATTATTATTATTATTATTATTATTATTATTATTATTATTATTATTATTCGCATTATTGCTGACCTATACATTAGAAATTGAGAAAATATTTTACAGGATTTACACTTTAACTTGTTGTAAAGTAGCTCGTCCACTCATGTGTGCATGTGCGTGTGTGTGAGTGGTTGGCAGTTAGGCTAATTTGGTGATATGCTGAGTTAGGATGGTGGCCAAAAATAGAAAGGTGGGCATTAGGAGTTACAAGTCAAAGAAGACACACACACACACACACAAACTAATGTTTAGGCTTGCCACTGTTAATACAGGATGGTCACGCATTGAAAAAATGCACTGTCCCTGAATCAGTATGAGACACGATTGATTTGTCCTGTATTTTCATGTACAGAACAGAACTGTTGGTATAATGATAGTGTCTTTCTCACGTGACAGTAGCCTGCATGATGCGCATCTGCGCTTCATACAAAAGGATGAATCAACAGCCATCACATCTTAGCAAGAAACGGCAAAGAAAATCCTATTAGCGACATGTGTTTGGGAGGCGTGACTCGTAGCGCAGTCGGCAACTGGGCTGCAGGGCAGTATTCCAGCATGATAATGACCCCAAACACACCTCCAAGACGACCACTGCCTTGCTAATGAAGCTGAGGGTAAAAGTGATGGACTGGCCAAGCATGTCTCCAGACCTAAACACTATTGAGCATCTGTGGGGCATCCTCAAATGGAAG
The DNA here is from genome assembly GCA_012411365.1 of Ameiurus melas. Lineage (NCBI taxonomy): Eukaryota > Metazoa > Chordata > Actinopteri > Siluriformes > Ictaluridae > Ameiurus > Ameiurus melas. Next base: position 23,853,195 of record CM022754.1, on the reverse strand, counting down.
GTGGAGGAGCACAAGGTCTCTAACATGTGTGTGTATATGTACATATATATATATATATATATATATATATATATATATATATATATATATATATATATATATATATATACATATACATATTATTAGGGACACATTAATATTAGGGATCCGTTTGTGTGTGTGTGTATATATATATATATATATATATATATATATATATATATATATATATATATATATATATATATATATATATATATATATATATATATAATTCTGTTAAATACAGGTGTGCAACAATTATTTACACCCTTTTAGTCAATACTTTGTGCCACCTCCCTTTGCCAAGATAACAGCTCTGCGTCTTCTCCTATAATGCTTGATGAGTGATGAGGTTAGAGAATACATAGCAAGGGATCTGTGACCATACCTGCATACAGAATCTCTCCAGATCCTTACAATTTCGAGGTCCACAAGTTTAAAGTCAGGGGACTGGGATGGTCATGGAAAGACTTTGATCTTGTGACCAGTAACCCATTTTTCACAGCCTTCTTTGCTCATATTTACCAATGATGCTAATATTAGTGGAGGGTACTGTAGATAGTTTTGCTTTTGGTTTTCAGGTATCAGGTCTTCAATGGCAGATTTGGCAACTGACAGTAGCGATAATTGAAGGTGCATTCAAGACAAATGAAAATCCCAAATGTGAGTGGTTATCACTCAAGACACATGTTATTACTATGTCTGAATAGGGCCCATGATAGCGGATTGCCATTCTAAAGCATGTGTAACCCAGGGGTAAAACTTAGATATAAGTAAGTAAATAAGTCCTGAGTGAGTATTATTATCATTCAATATGAGGTCAGGGTGCTGTTAGGACATCAGCATGTAAGATTGAGAGTTGCTACATTCCAGCCAGTGGGATGGCTGAGCCCGCCTCTCAGCTAGTGAGGGAGATAGGAAGAGACTCAGTAGTAACTAAGGCATTGTAGCGGTATGTTGATTCTGCTGTTATGGGTGTAAATTGCCAACAGTGTAAAGTGCCACGGGAGAGTTTAAGTTGGAAGGCATGCTAGAGTAATGTGCCGTTCTCTTGCACTGGTGAGTTTATCTCCGTCAACTTATATGCGACATCTGCCATTTTAGATTATTAACCTCTGTATAAACGGCGCTAGCCGCTGTGCCTCGTGTTGCAGTATGCTAGCTGTGAGCTGTAAGCTAATGGCTAAGGTGCCTTATCATTGTTAATAAGTAGTGTATATACAGTGGTGTGAAAAAGTGTTTGCCCCCTTCCTCATTTCCTGTTCCTTTGCATGTTTGTCACACTTAAGTGTTTCGGAACATCAAACCAATTTAAACAATAGTCAAGGACAACACAAGTAAACACAAAATGCAATTTGTAAATGAAGGTGTTTATTATTAAAGGTGAAAAAAAATCCAAACCATCATGGCCCTGTGTGAAAAAGTGATTGCCCCCCTTGTTAAAACATACTATAACTGTGGTTGTCCACACCTGAGTTCAATTTCTCTAGCCACACCCAGGCCTGATTATTGCCACACCTGTTCACAATCAAGGCATCACTTAAATAGGAGCTGCTTGACACAGTAAGGTCCACCAGAAGATCCTTAAAAGCTACACATCATGCCGAGACCCAAAGAAATTCAGGAACAATTGAGAAAGAAAGTAATTGAGATCTATCAGTCTGGAAAGGGTTATAAAGCCATTTCCAAAGCTTTGGGAATCCAGCGAACCACAGTGAGAGCCATTATCCACAAATGGCGAAGACATGGAGCAGTGGTGAACCTTCCCAGGAGTGGCCGGCCACCCAAAATTACCCCAAGAGCGCAGCGACGACTCATCCAAGAGGTCACAAAAGACCCAACAACAACGTCCAAAGAACTGCAGGCCTCACTTGCCTCAGTTAAGGTCAGCGTTCATGCCTCCACCATCAGGAAAAGACTGGGCAAAAATGGCCTGCATGGCAGAGTTCCAAGGAGAAAACCACTGCTGAGCAAAAAGAACATCAAAGCTCATCTCAATTTCTCCACAACACATCTTGATGATCCCCAAGACTTTTGGGACAACATTCTGTGGACCGATGAGACAAAAGTGGAACTCTTTGGAAGGTGTGTGTCCAAGTATATCTGGCGTAGAAGGAACACTGCATTTCATAAAAAGAACATTATACCAACAGTAAAATATGGTGGTGGTAGTGTGATGGTCTGGGGCTGTTTTGCTGCTTCAGGACCTGGAAGACTTGCCGTGATAAAAGGAACTATGAATTCTGCTGTCTACCAAGAGATCCTGAAGGAGAATGTCCGACCATCTGTTCGTGTACTCAAGCTGAAACGAACTTGGGTTCTGCAGCAGGACAATGATCCTAAACACACCAGCAAGTCCACCACCGAATGGCTGAAGAAAAACAAAATGAAGACTTTGGAGTGGCCTAGCCAAAGTCCTGACCTGAATCCTATTGAGATGTTGTGGTATGACTTTAAAAAGGCCGTTCATGCTCGAAAACCCTCTAATGTAACTGAATTAGGACAATTCTGCAAAGATGAGTGGGCCAAAATTCCTCCAGGACGCTGTAAAAGCCTCATTGCACGTTATCGCAAACGCTTGGTTGCAGTTGTTGCTGCTAAGGGGTAAACAACCAGTTATTAGGTTTAGGGGGCAATCACTTTTTCACACAGGGCCATGATGGTTTGGATTTTTTTTCACCTTTAATAATAAACACCTTCATTTACAAATTGCATTTTGTGTTTACTTGTGTTGTCCTTGACTATTGTTTAAATTGGTTTGATGTTCCGAAACACTTAAGTGTGACAAACATGCAAAGGAACAGGAAATGAGGAAGGGGGCAAACACTTTTTCACACCACTGTATACAGTATATACACCTGGCAAAATCTGAGCTTCTCGTCATACCAGCCTGTCCCGCAATCAACCACAAACTCTCTGTACAGCTCAACTCACTCACACTCATGCCAACCAGGACGGCCAGGAACCTTGGGGTGATTCTTGATGACGGCTTGACCTTTACAGACCATATCTCAACAACTGAAAGGTCTTGTAGGTTCAACCTGTTCAACATCAAGAAAATCCGACCATTCCTCACCAAACAGGCTACACAGATACTAGTCCAGGCTCTTGTTATCTCTAAACTGGATTACTGCAACTCACTGCTTTCAGGCCTCCCAGACAGCTCCATCAAACCCCTTCAGATGATTCAGAATGCTGCAGCGCGCCTCGTCTTCAACCAGCCCAAGACAACCCATGTCACACCCCTCTTCATCTCCCTCCACTGGCTTGCTGTAGCTGCCTGCATCAAGTTCAAGGCCTTGATGCTCACCTACAAGACCTTGTCAGGACCCTCCTACCTCAACTCTCTCCTGAAGGCCTCTCGCAATCTGTGATAAATTAGCAACCGACATTTAGTAGTTCCCACTCAGTGTGGTGCAAGGTCCCTTTCCAGAACCTTCATGCTAACTGTTCCTCAGTGGTGGAAAGCACTTCCAGTCTCAATCCGGACTGCAGAATCTCTCAGCATCTTCAAAAAACAGCTAAAGACCCACCACTTCCGTGAACACCTAACCAACTCATAAAGATTTTTAAATAAAATTAAATAAAATTTGTACTTAAACCTCTTCTCTGTGCACTTTGCTTCCTCTGGAACTCAATTAATGGATCTTGTATGGTAGTACTACTTGTATTGTTCTGTGCTTGATATATCACTTTGCTTATTTGTAAGTCGTTTTGCATAAAAGTGTCTGCCAAGTGAATAAATGTAAATGTAAATATATTAACTGATAAAAACAGGATATTTAATGGTATTCTGTACTTAGGACTGCTACCACTGGTAAAAGTGGTTTGATTCCACATGCCGTAGTGTCCTTGGGCAAGACACTGAACCCCAAGTTGCTCCCCAAGATGGCATGCTAGCACCTTGCATGGAAGCTCTGCTACCATTGGTGTGTGAGTGTGTGTTTGAATGTGTGAATGAGACACAGTGTAAAGCGCTTTGGATAAAAGCGCTATATAAGTGCACATTTACCATTTACCTAAGATTCTGGATAACCTCGGAGTAACTGTTCCATTAATGGATGGCGAGCCAACCTCACTCGAACCTGATTGCAGCTAGGAGGTTGCAATTTCAGTACACTACATTGACAGTTTTGATTTATTTTTATCCCTTGGCCCAAGGGATCAGGTAGAACTGTGTGCAAATTGACACTTGTTTCCTTTGGAGGAGGACACTCAGGCTGCACTGACTCGGTACTTGGTAAACCGAGGAACTGTGAACTCTGTCTCACAAAGACTCGAGTTTAGTTAAGTTAATAGTTCGATGTAATCTGATTTGAGTACCACATTGTTTGAAGGATATTGTGTTAAACTCAATTGTGTAGTGTACATATAATGTGTTCTTCTGATAATTGTTTAGTGTGTAAGTTTGGGATTCCAAGTTTTTTCTTTATTTTATTTCTTTGCTGTTATATTTACTTCTATATTTGCTCCGATCCTCAAATGTTTGGATCTTTCTTTCTAAATGTGATATAAATACTCTTTATTAACTTGTTTCCATGCTTCCAACATCTTTCATATCCTCTGATCATCTTTATGATCCTCTGAATTGTAATATTCAGACCCTGTTTATACAACAGTTAGTTCTGGTCCACTAATTTAATTGGACAAGTGGAATTCCAAGAGAGCTTATATTTAGTATAATAGCATTGGTACATTTCACTGTTTGTATCCATCCACTACATAAAATTCCAATTCTAGCAATTGCTACAGTGAAACCATTACTATACTTACTGCAGTACAGTCAGTCTGTGTATTGCATGGCAACATGCAATGCGCTATCCAGCTGTGGTTTCTTTGGCAACTACAGCCTATGGCCAAATCACAGCAGTGCTAATATTCAATATGACAACACTATTGTTCATGATTAAATGCACATTCTTTTAACTCTGAGGTTGATTGGCAAATATTTGCCTATTCTTTGACACATCTGTTATAACTCTGCTAGATATCATAAACTGCCGTTTTAAATCAGGTCATGGCAAAACCTCTTCTGAATATTTTCTGTTGTTTCTGTATGATGATGATTATGATTATGGTTATTGTTATTAATATTGTTATGTTGTTAATAATAATAATAATAATAATTGTTATTATTATTATTTGTAGATAACTTACATTTACTTTACAAGTAAATTTACTTTACTTTAAGATTACATTTTCTTTTTTTAAATGAAAAATCATGGCTGATAACTTTTGCACTCAGCTGAATTTAGTTATTATATATGCTGTTAAAAGTTTGAAGAAGCATCCTAATAAAATATGTTTATTTTATTGTATTTTATTTTTACATTAAGAACAAAATTAAAGACGAAAATGTGACTGAATAACACAGATGACATTTGTGTTAAAAACACAGTCTTAATATTGGTGGTTAACTTCAATATTTTTAAATAATAAATAATTTTTAAAATAAAACATTTTTTAAATCACATAGTGTGAGTCATACCTTTCACATCATGCTTCCAAGTGCAAACATACATTTGTTAGATTCATAAACTTTTGCCTGTGTCTCTCTGTGCCTGTGTGTGTGTGTGTGTGTGTGTGTGTGTGTGTGTGTGTGTGTGTGTGTGTGTGTGTGTGTGTGTGTGTGTGTGTGTGTGTGTGTGTGTGTGTGTGTGTAACATTGTACATAAAAATATTAAATCAGGAGTTTCCGAACAATTTACCATGTATCTGCAACATCAGCTGATTAGAAAAAGTGTGATAGAGGTACAGTGTGTGTGTGTGTGTGTGTGTATACATATATACATATATACATATATACATATATATATATATATATATATATATATATATATATATATATATATATATATATATATATATATATATATATATATATATATATATATATATATAAGATAATATAAAGCCAGGGGCTGTTTTGACCCCTGGTCAACCCATTATGCATGGCCTACAGCAAATTAAAATTAAGGAAAATTCCTGGAATTAAACTGTGGACCAACTGCTAAGCCCATCCTGTCACCAAGGTGAGAGTTGTGAGGAGGCTCATCACTCACCTTCAGGCCAGCAGGACTCCCAATGAATAAAGCTGTAGGGGGTTTTGCACATGGGTGCTGCCTCACTCTTTAGCCACAAAGAGCCCCATAAAGGGACTGTCTTGTCTCACCGAAATGAGGAAAGCAAAATGTCAGTGATGTGCATGTATTTATGTTTATACAATATATTGTAAGTATTTGGAATTATTTAAGTTAGCATGTCCATTTAATTCCTTACAACCTTCCAAGTTTTAATGTAATTATATTTATTTGTTTGTTTGATTTTTTTTTTTTCAGATATCCAGTTTGGACTTCCTACTAAATCAGCTGCTCCTGTAGCAAAGTGATGGACGCATTAACTCAATTACCTCAATCTCATAATCATAAAAAATGTAAATTTACACAAACAAGTTCCTGAACAGTTGTTCTTAAAGCATTGCTTGTATAAAATCCAACCTCTCTTGCTTATTAAGCAGTTCCTACGAATTTTGACTGAGACCTGGTTACCTTGAAGTGAATAATACATAGAATGAGGTGTCACTACTTCGTTTGAGTGAATGCTTGCCACAGCAGTGGCTTCTGATGAAGCAATGCAGCACTGTGTATCTTTGTTATGCGCATGTGGAGGCTTTAAGCATAAAGGAAATGGGCCTTTTGTGGAATGGAACAGACTGGGCTTACCCTCCGTGCTGGCGTTTTGAAGAGGGGGAAAAGCAAAGGGATTTACAGTCATCACAGTCTAATTCTATTCATATGAATGGCTGTTGAGAGAAGGGGAGGGGACGTTCTAGGTGGCTGTGGCTAACTTGGATAACAACCTGGCACTGTATTTAGAAAGATGGCCATTTTGTTCCTCATTCATTATGGCACAGCAGGACAGCATGGGAAAAACATGGTATCCCTAAAGGCAAACAGAGGAAGAACTTTGACAAGCTGGTGAATTTGTGTGAAAGGAAACTTTGAACTGATGCTATTAACTTTGAATGGACGTTTTTTTTCTGATATCAGGCCCCCTACTGGGAGAAATGATAAGTAAACAGTCAGAATAAGACCAGCAACATAGATATGTAAGATTACTTAATAATACTTACTTATTCACAGGTGAAAAACAGTTACCAATGCCTATGGCCTCTCTAAAAGTTTATATAAGGACAAATTGCAGGAATGCCTTAACTTCTAGATGGTAAATATAAAACATTTGGCCAGAAATGTGCAAAACAACGCCAGCATAAACTTGTACCAAGAATCATTTATATTTTAGTGGTTGCAAATCAGCCAAATGAAGTAGACTAGGGTATTAGATTAGTGCTATAAGGAAACAGAAAACATCCTATCCCATCTCCACTTTCTCGGTCTCCTCAGGATTCAGACCCCCTCTGACTTTAGTACAGCATCATTCATCTGGCCAGACAGGTCAGCAGATTTATGGCATGTCCCACTGAGCAGAAGAGATTAGCTGTATTAGGGGAAATAGTTAAGGGTAAAACCCAGAGATAAGGTATCTGTGAATCACATGTCATGGTTAGGTTGGATCTTTTTGTAAATCACAGATCACTACAAGGCAAATAGTCATCTTATAACAGCACACCAGTTATACCGCTAGTGCATATGGTTGGATCACGGCTGTGAATTGCACAAACTGTTCCTTCGCCTTATGTGTAAGTGGGACTATAAACACCAACGTGCCTTAGGGTGTTTCGCTATGCTTATTCCACAATGGAATGCATATCAAAGTAAATCAACGTAAGGGGAACGCCCAGGGATAAGTGCAAAGTGTGACACGTTAATCTTATCAAAGTGTAAAATGATCCTTAGTGTATTACAAATTAACCTGTCTTGTTGGCTTTTGTTGCGTAGGGTACATTCCTTCTTTAACTTCGTAACGTTGGAAAGCTGTGCTTACAGTTATACTGTTCCGCTTAGGAATACATTTTCTTGCCGTATTGGTTGAACTGAAGTGTACTTCGTTAACCAAAGTCCAATTTAGAACGGTTTACTCATAATTAAACTATTTTTGACATATTGCCTAAAGAGTAAAACAGAAACTAGATAATTTATTCCATTAATTTATTAGAATATTTAAATATACGTTTTATGGTATGTACAAAAAATGTAGAATGATCTATAACCTACAAAAAATATAGAGAAGTGCAGGGAAATCTGTGGTAAATGAGTCCTCAAACATTGTCGCAGTCATTTTGGTCCTCGAATTCTGCGTCTGTTGTGTCCCTGGCCACTTTGTCTCCGTGCACAAACGTACTTAACTATAACCTGTGTACAGTTCTCGCACTTCACCGTGCAACACCAGTGGAACTTGCAGTTGCAGCTGCTCACTATTTCGGTGCGGATCTCCTCGACGCGCAGGCCGCACTCATGGCACAGCCTTCTGCAGCTGTGCTTTTCCCACTGCGACAGATCCTTTCCACTCTGCAAACACTCCCGTCCTTCCGTGCCGTGAAGACCAAAGCTCAAGTTTTTCGCGCAGTAATCAGGGGAATCCTCCAAATAGATAAGCTCGGAGCGCGCGATACTACTGAACGCGTCCGCGATAGCACCGCCGCGGTTGTCGGCGCTGTTCCCCGCGCGCATGCGCCGTTTGTCCAGCTCAAGTTTGTGCGCTTGGTCGTGCTTTACTTTCAGATAATTGCCCACCTCACGGAACTCGGCCAGCTGCATCCAGCACGTTTGCATCGCGCAGCTCTCCGACATGCCGTGGCAGCGGCAAATCCTCTTCATGGTCGCTTTTACCGCCTGCAACACAGATTTTATTAGCTCTAAACAGATTGTAACAATTACAATCCTTGTAATTATATAAGACATTTGCCAGAACGTACCAGACGGCCTGCTGCGTTGTTATGAAGATTGACAGCAGCGCGGGCGTCCTGTCCAGTCTCGAATGCGTCCACATATTGCTTGGAGATCCTGTCTCCGAAGTCCACGTTATCGCTACAACCTCCCCAAAGCCAGCCACGACCCCCTGTCATCAGAATTAATTAAATCCTAATAGTTTCATAATTATTACTATTTCATAACTAACATTTGATCAAAACTAGCCTACTTTGTCCTAAAGCTGCAACAATCAACATTTTATAAATGAGAAATAAAATATAACTTTTTAAATAAACAATGTTGTCATATCTTTAATTGTTCTTACCAATTTTACCATTTCTTGAATTGTCGCATCCGCAGTTGTCCAGATCCCCAAGGCTACAGTTTCTGGTTAAAGTGTACATGACACCAGCTGCGCTTATCGCGTGGACAAACGAGGTCTCTCTCGTTGCTACAAGGATACACAGGAAGTCAAGTTAAAGTTATAGCTGGCCTTACGTTATAGAGCATATTACTACTAATAATAATAATAAACTTTATTTTATAAAGCGCCTTTAAAGCAGCTTCTCAAAGCGCTGTACATAAGATTTTACAGAACAAATTACAGAACGAATAAAAGTTAATTAAAACGAATACAACAACCGTAATAGAAAATAAATATAAAATAATCAAAAAGACATCAGGAATCAAATGCGAGTCTAAAAAAGTGTGTCTTTAGATATTACGTTATAGTAGGTGAACAGCCGTTCTCTACATTTTACATCTCACCACTTCGGAGCCGCCTGTGAGTTGAGAGGTGAAATGTGCTCCCAGGGCAGTTCCACCTGTCCCACGCAAACTGATGCTTACACTCCTGCAGTCCGTTTTGGGCTCCGGCAAGAACACTACTCGTGTAGCTTAAATAAGCCTGTCGATAAAAGAAAAAAAAAGAAGATTTACAAACATCAATAAACAAATATTGTTAGACATGCATTATAGAGAATGTATTTTTAAATCTTGAGTAGATACTTCATCATTACGTGGTCGAAGTGGAGCAAAGCCACTTATAGTAAAGAATAAGACACGTTTTACTTACTTTTGGTCCAGTCATGAGCAAATTATTAACAAGCCTAAAAAAGAGAAAGGAAAGAAATAAAACGTAATGTTAGAAGCAGCATTCGCGTTATTGTTGCAATATTGTTGAACCATAAACCTTTGTATTTTTTTGCGTTCTTACCATGTGTGCCCTAGGAGGGTTTTGTGATAAATAAGGAATACAGAGGCCCAGAGAAAGTAGGAAGGCATTTTTGAGAGATCACGTATCCACCAGAGTAAATGAAGAAGATCTGTTCTTTCAATTGAACCAGGTTTTAGAAATTTATACAATCCACAACGGGTTGATTGTGGGTGTGTGTGTGTGTCTGTGTTGGATCACCTTTTGTTACAGAATTCCTGACATACTATTGGTCCACAGCTGCCAACGAAGTGGAGGAAACGCCTCTAATGAACTTCAAAGGATATCAATATCAGCGTGTTTATTTCTCTCTGCGGGAAGCAGTGCATAATAATTGGTAGTAATGCATTGATCCAGGGACCCTGATGAAGGTTTAAACCGTGCTCCAATACACTTTTCATCCAATAAACTTTTTTGTAGTTCAGAATAAAATCAAATAATAATAATAATAATAATAATAATAATAATAATAATAATAATAATAATAATAATAATAATAATAATAATAATAATAATAATAATAATAATAATAATAATAATAATAATAATAAACACTCCACACAAAAGAATATTGTGTCCGAAATATTTAATGCTTTCTGAATTTCAAATATCATTTACACTTAAAGACAAATGAGACGAAACCATTTAACCCTTTGTGCAGTAAACATTGACAAGCAATATGTGTCCGGAAATGAAGACGTTTGTGTTCAAAATAAGGAACAATTATTGAAGGTTTAGCAACCAAATCGGTGAGCTGATATTAAGAACAGAAAGTGCACATATAGAACATAAGTACTTGTAATTATTCAGAGTTAGGAATTTCATTTTCTTGATTTCAGCTTTAAAATAATCGTCAATATGACAAATTTACACTTTGGATTTTATAGATGGTCAGGGGGATTAACTACGTACACGCTGCCTCCTTCGTGAACTATTATGTGACCGACTGTTCCTTTTAGCACAGATGTGTTTTGTTACGAATTGTGTGCACTTCTCACACTTCACCGTACAGCACCAGTGGAATTTGCAGTTACAGCTACTCACGATCTCTATCCTCCTTTCCTCTACTTTTAAGCCACATTCGTGGCAGAGCCTTCTGCAGCTTCGCTTTTCAAACTGTGACAATTTATTTCCTCTCTGCACACACTCCCTGCCTTCAGTCCCGTGCAGTCCAAGGCTTAGATTTTTCACGCAGTAATTTGGGGAGTCCTCCAGGTGAATGAGCTCTGTGCGCGCGATACTGCTGAACGTGTCTGCGATCGAGCCGCGGTTCTCAGCGCTGTTCCCAGCGCGCATGCGTCGCTGTTCCAACTCAAGCTTCTGTGCCTGGTCATATTTGATTTTCAGGTAGTTACCAACGTCCCTGAAGTCAGACAGTTGCATCCAACACGTTTGAACGCTGCAACTTCCTGACACGCCGTGACACTTGCAAGATCTCTTCATCGTCGCTTTAATAGCCTGAATGGATGATATACAGTAATTATATCAATATAGTAAATTGCGCAGCATCATTGAAAGTAACATCATACGCATTCAAATAGCGGATAAACACTTACAATGCTGCATGTTAGGAGGAATACATGTAGTGCATCATCCAGTAGGCCTAATGCACGAAAAATGGCTATCAATATTCACAAAAGAAATAGATATTCTTTAGACTTACAAGTCTGCCAGCCTCGTTGTTGTGACGGTTTACGGCAGCGCGTGAATCGTGCCCATTTTCCAGCGCATCTACAAACTGCTTAGAAATGCTCTCCCCGAAGTCAGCATTATCACTGCATCCACCCCAAATCCAACCTCGACCTCCTGCGAACACACAAATTCAGATCTTCATTAGAACTCTTTCAACTACGACACGTGTTGTTTTGTTTTTCTGTGTAAATATCTTTTCTGCAGTAATATTTGGGCCAAATCAAGCTTACCATTTCCCCCAGTTTTTGACTCATCACAGCCACAGTTATCGAAGTCTCCCATGCTGCAGTTCTTGGTCAATGCATACATAACTCCAGCCGCACTTATGGCATGTACAAAAGCCGTTTCTTTGGTTGCTAAAAAAACAACAACAACAACAACAAAACCCTGTTTATGAAAACAAAGTTTTTCACGGCACAAATATCTATGCAAACTATGGTGATTTGAACGCCTATAATAAAAATACATACATACATACATACATACATACATACATACATACATACATACATACATAAATTTAATATAATGCAGGTTATTATTGTTCATACCCCTTCGCAATCCTTTATGTGTTGCCAGATGTAATTCGTTCTCCGGACAATTCCACCTGTCCCATGCAAACTGGTATTTACACTCCTCAATACCACGCTGTGCCCCTGCTTGCACGCTACTTGCATACATAAGATATGCCTAGAAAGAAACACGTAAATTTCAACGAATTACTGCACGTTATTGTCTTATATGTAATCAGTTCACTGGCAGATTGTAGCAGTTTAGCGTTTATATGGATATGAAAGTACCTTGGGTCCTGTCATCAGGAAGTTATTCACTGACCTAGAGAGGGAAAACAAAACAACGCAACATTAAACATGCTTTTCTGTTATGCTCGTAAAGTAGCAGAATAAAGCAATGAATTATGTATAGCCTAAATGAATATGGCTGTACCATGCTGTTATGGACAATACATGACAGCATACGGACAGGACCAAAAATACGAGGAGCTGGCAAGAGCCCATTGATGCCAGTTAGTCCGAGTTTTCTGGGACTTTCAATGACTCAAATACTGATACCAAGACTCAAATACTGATGAAGTAATCCATAAAGAGATAGAAGCAACTGACGACAGGCTCGAATGGCCACGGTACTTATACCTGTCGCCGACTTCGAATGACAGGCTTTTTCCAACTTTGACATTTCACTGTGAAATCTAGTGATTCGATGGCGATTTGTTCAGACGTAGGAAACAGTACAGCAGCCGCACTTCAAAGTGACGCTTAATAGCCCCTTTATTCTGCTCATTATATTCTGCTTTTCCCGTGGACGAACATTTAAGTTATGCAGTGTAACTACTACTACTACTACTACTACTACTACTACTACTACTACTATTATTATGGACGCACAATAAGATCCAATTAGGTTGTGTTAACTTGTATAGTGTTCCACACATGAATGAGCACAATAACTGTTGTTTAATAGAGCTGTTGTGTAGTCCACTTGGACAATACCTGGCATTCTGAATGTCAGATGTAGTATTTTCCATTGAATTTGCAGGCGCATCCCATTTCCCTTAAATATTTCTCAACATTCAATGGATACATTTTGTAATTTTTCATAGAGATTTTTGGACTAACTTGGGAATTAAATTATAAATGTTATAATGTTTCTCTGTTAGCTCATGACAGAAAATATCATCCTTTAAGAAAAGAAAAACTTCAATAAGTACCATAAAAATAACGTCAAAGTCTTTGGCACTTGGGTGTTAATAGATATAACCATAACGAATCTGGTACGAAATTGGAACATAACACTTATGTTTAGGCACATTTCTGTTGATAATTCACAACCCTGTCACCATCGAATATGATGTAGTGTATGGCATATTTTACGTTTATTTTACGAATTTAGTTTTATGTGTTGGCCTCGTCAGTTCCCATAAAACAGCCTTTTCTCTAACAAGAAAGACCAGTCGAATGTTTTGCAAAATTCAAAACTGTTAAGACGAGACCCAAAGAGTGAAAAAAAAAATGCTATCCTTAGGAGATAAAAGAATCTAGGCATAGATTAATGGGCATGGGAAAATTATGTTTTGTTTCTAACTACTTTCGATGACCTTTGTAATTATTTCTGTATGGAAATGTGACTTCATATCGACTTTCGTGAAAAGATTAATTGCAGAAACCACAAATCATGAGCCAATCAAAATCACTTTAAGAACAGCATTGATTTAATGATCAGACAATAGATAAGCTCTCGAGCCACTTGGCTCAGCCCGTTTCAGACAATAGTGGGACGCGCAAGTGAGGATAATCCGCACTAATTGGTTATCGGCGACATCAAGCTTTCACAGAGGCTGAAACCCAAACTCCCACACCTACTTGTCAAAAAACGTAAGGACATAAGGACCTGTTAAACTGAGATCTTTGATGCCCGTCGTGCTGTAACATGCAAACACTTATGACGACAAGCCATCTGTTTTAAATGGATTTATGAGGGAGAAAAATAAGAAACAACAGTCCAAAGCCCTAGTGTTATCGATTAAGTGACAAGAAGTTTATTCTGCTGTAGAAAATTCAGGAGAGGCGTGATGGAGGAGCAATTTGAACTAGTCAGTACAATTAACTGATGTCTGAGCTTACCTTGAGGTAAAAGTTTTCCATTTTGATTAAACTCGACAAGAAACTCAAGTGCGGTTAATTAGTCAAACTGAGGGCATTGTGCATTGTGATACTGCTTTATAGCTTAACCAAAATGCAATTTGTATAAAAAGTTATCTATCTTTGAAACTACCTACATGTGAGTAGCACAGCGAAAGGTCCATATGTGTAGCTTCAAATTTCAGTATTATGGTAACGATGTCTTTTTCATTAAGCGCGCTCTCTGGCCAGTATTCGTGGGGAATTTTGTAGACTGATAAGTCGGGTAATAAAACACGATAAATAGCAGAGGTCTTGAGCCAGACGACCGACTGTGTGTTTGAAGCACTGACGCCATGGTCGTCGCGCGTTCATTAAACCATCACATACAGTGCAGGCATCAAAGGCGACCAAGGTGCGACTCCTCACACGTCATTAGCAAACCATAAGGTGTGGATTGAAATAAATAAAGTCTTATGAGGGTGAGAGAGAATAAACTAGTAGACTTGTTGCTTTAGAAAAATGCACTTCACTTTTTAAACGAGATGCATTTTAGAAGTAGTCTATGCTACAGTGTATTTTCATTTATTTATTAGTTTATTTATTAGTTTTTCTGTTTGTTTGTTACATTTCGCAGTGTTCATGTTGGAAACCAAAGCGAGCACTGTTATACATGTGAATTTATTTACTCTGCGATTTATCGTGTTTTATTACCCAACTTATGGCCTCATTGAAGATTGTTACCTACCTCCGTCTCCATTTGCAATATATTTTTCTTGCAAACGTTTTGCAAACTTTTTTTGTTGCAGCAAACAAGCTTTATCCCACCCCTTTAAAAAACAAACAAACAACCATTACCCTCTCAGTAGACAGTGTGCTTTTTTTGTCTACATTTACATTTAGTCATTTGGCAGGCACTCGCAGTGGTTCTCTAATCAGGTTTTGATTAAATTTCTGAAATAACACAGATCTGAATGCTATATTGAATTGCTCATTCTAATTAGTTATCATTCCTATAACAGCTCATACACAAGAACTTCTATCTTGGACACTGCTCATAATCTAAAACAAATGATAAACAGATGAATACACGCTTTTTACCGAAGAAAAGTCTATAACAAAAAAAAAAGGGGGGCCGCCAGGTGGTCGGGGGTGAGGGGGAGGGGTGTGTGTGTGAGATTCTACATCATTATTATTATTATTATTATTACGATTATTATTATTATTATTATTATTATTATTTTCTTATTTATTTTACCTGTATGTAAGTTGGGATTGTGAACCTTTCAATTATGATGCACATAACAATGAGAAATATTAATAAATTAAACCAATTAATCAAAATCACACTAAGACACACCAAACAGAGACATCCATTGATATACTATTGTACAGTACTGTTAGCCACACACTGATAAAAACCTATGACTATTTAAAATGGATTGTTTTTGGATAGAGAAAGTCTTAGCTGAGAAAGTTAATACAAAAGAGAAAACAAAAACAAAATTGCAAAAATTTGCCAATTCGACAGTGCCCCATAAGGGATGCACCCTACACATGGGGCCCCCCCCCATACTGAAACAGTTTGAGAACCACTCAATTAAACAATTTGGAATGTCCTGAAAATCATCCAAAGAAAAATACTAAAACATCATCAGCAACCTCCACAGGACAGGAGTGAATGTATCACAATTCACTATTCGAAGAAGACTTATATAGGCCACACCACAATAAGCAAACTCACTCATCAGCAGTAAAGAAGAAAATATGCTTCACTTTTTACGTACGCTAGGAACAGTGTACTGTAAGCGTGACCGCTGATTTTTCAAACGGCATGGACTTTGTACGCGCAGGTCGCACACGTGCATTTAATTATTTTGTACTATTTAGTTGTTCTTCAAGGTGGCAACAGTGACCCAGGGCCATTGATAGTTGAAGAAAAAACTGAATAAACGGAAGAGATGGAAACATGTGTAGGTTAGAAAGTACCTGCATTTGCATAATTCTAGCCTTAAAGAGTATAAGGATTTTGTATATGGGTGCTAATCATGGTGAGAGATTGCCCAAGCTTGCAGGGTTTGCAGGTTACAGGTGTTTAATATAAAATGCTCAGTAAACTGAAGAAATTAATTGTTGGTGACCCTGGGTATCTGCTAAAGCTAGCAGCACCACATTACCTGCGAATGATGTCATGTGCCACTGACTGGGAAACCGCTTATATGGCCTGCACCCCAGCATCCTTGGAGCGGAACTGCTTCTGACAACATCTCCAAGGCACTACACTCCAAGTGACTGCCTAACGTAAGTATATCTTCCGACTATAACAACGTTCATTATAATCAATGTTCAATGAACAGTCCAGCACCTATAATACATACTATAGAGACGGTGTCTGTTCCCCGAGCTATAAAAAATACATAGAAAATCTCGAAAAGCCTGTCTTCATAACCTAATTATCATGAAATTAAATCATATTGAATGCACAGCCAGCACTTTTAATCTGAAGCTAGGACTATTAAACATTAGATCTCTTGCGTCTAAGGCTCTTATTGTTAATGACATCATTACTGATCAGGAATGTAATTTAATGTGTTTAACGGAATCTTGGATTAAACCAAACGAGTACATAGCATTAAATGATGCCAGTCCTCCTGGATACAGTTATGAACATCAGCCTTGTTGAACTGGTAGAGGAGGAGGTGTTGGTCACATCCATAATCAAAATGTAGTCATCACACAAAAACCTAGTTATAAATGTAATTCTTTTGAAATTATTTATACCAGTATAAATTATGTAGCCACAAAAAATAAGTCAATTCCTCTAATTATTATTTACAGACCCCCAGGGTCATATACTGAATTTCTTAGTGAATTTGCAGACTTGATCTCAAACCTGGTTGTGTCGGTAGATAAAGCATTAATCGTCTGAGATTTTAATATTCATTTTGATAACCTGGAAGACCCTCTGAGAACAGCAGTTGTGTCCATCTTATATTCAGTAGGGATTAATCAGAACGTAATCGGGCCTACTCATAATGGTGGTCACACTCTTGACCTGATACTAACATACGGATTAAGTATAGAAAATATTGTAATTTTTCCACAGTCTGAAGTTATCTCAGACCATTATCTTATCTCATTCATAATACATATTGATCATAAGATTTTCACCTCGCTTCGCTTCTGTGTAAAACATACCTAAAACATATGGAGTCAACACTTCGCTACACTCTAGATAGAATGGCTCCACTCAAAAGAAAAATAATTAGAGAGAAAAAACTTGCACCCTGGTATAATGATCAAATGCTTACTTTAAAACAGACAACTTGACAATTAGAACATAAATGGCGTCAAACCAAACTGGTGATATTCCAAACAGCATGGAAGGATAGCCTACTGAAATATAGAAAATCTCTTGGCGATGCTAGAAAAATCTATTTCTCCACCTTAATAGGAAATAACAAAAACAATTCTAGATTCCTTTTCAACACAGTAGCAAAATCAACTAGGAATAAAACCACTACAGAGAGAAACACTCAATCATTACATAGCAGTGAAGATTTCATGAAATTTTTCATTGATAAGGTTGAAAATATTAGATGTGATATACATGCCATTAAATTAAACCGGACAATACTGTAACAAACCCATTAGATGACAATGTAGCAATATCAAATCAATGTTTAGAGTGTTTTGCTCCGCTTAGAGAGACCAAACTAGCTACATTAATCTCTTCAGCAAATTCATAAACCTGCATACTAGATCCCATACCCACATGTTTGTTTAAACAGATTTGTCCAGGAGTAATTGAACCACTTTTAAATATAATCAATTCTTCCCTAAGCACTGGCTATGTACCTAAATTATGGCTATGTCACGTAAATTAGCAGTTAGTAAACCCTTGATTAAAAAACCTGACCTTGACCCCTCTCAATTGTCCATCTATAGACCTACAGTGCCTTGCGAAAGTATTTTGCCACATTTCAGGCTTCAAACATAAAGATATAAAGTTTTTATTTTTTGTGAAGAATCACCAACAAGTGGGACACAATTGTGAAGTGGAACGAAATCTACTGGATTTTTGAAACTTTTTTAACAAATAAAAAAATGAAAAGTGGGGCGTGCAAAATTATTTGGCCCCCTTGCGTTAATACTTTGTAGAGCCACCTTTTGCTGCGATTACAGCTGCAAGTCGCTTGGGGTATGTCTCTATCAGTTTTGCACATCGAGAGACTGAAATTCTTGCCCATTCTTCCTTGCAAAACAGCTCGAGCTCAGTGAGGTTGGATGGAGAGCGTTTGTGAACAGCAGTTTTCAGCTCTTTCCACAGATTCTCGATTGGATTCAGGTCTGGACTTTGACTTGGCCATTCTAACACCTGGATACGTTTATTTGTGAACCATTCCTTTGTAGATTTTGCTGTATGTTTGGGATCATTGTCTTGTTGGAAGATAAATCTCCGTCCCAGTTTCAGGTCTTTTGCAGACTCCAACAGGTTTTCATCCAGAATGGTCCTGTATTTGGCTGCATCCATTTTCCCCTCAATTTTAACCATCTTCCCTGTCCCTGCTGAAGAAAAGCAGGCCCAAACCATGATGCTGCCACCACCATGTTTGACAGTGGGGATGGTGTGTTGAGGGTGATGAGCTGTGTTGCTTTTACGCCAAACATATCGTTTTGCATTGTGGGCAAAAAGTTCGATTTTGGTTTCATCTGACCAGAGCACCTTCTTCCACATGTTTGGTGTGTCTCCCAGGTGGCCTGTGGCAAACTTTAGACGAGACTTTTTATGGATATCTTTGAGAAATGGCTTTCTTCTTGCCACTCTTCCATAAAGGCCAGATTTGTGCAGTGTACGACTGATTGTTGTCCTATGGACAGACTCTCCCACCTCAGCTGTAGTTCTCTGCAGTTCATCCAGAGTGATCATGGGCCTCTTGGCTGCATCTCTGATCAGTCTTCTCCTTGTCTGAGCTGAAAGTTTAGAGGGACGGCCAGGTCTTGGTAGATTTGCAGTGGTCTGATACTCCTTCCATTTCAAAATGATCGCTTGCACAGTGCTCCTTGGGATGTTTAAAGCTTGGGAAATCTTTTTGTATCCAAATCCGGCTTTAAACTTCTCCACAACAGTATTACGGACCTGCCTGGTGTGTTCCTTGGTCTTCATGATGCTCTCTGCGCTTTCAACAGAACCCTGAGACTATCACAGAGCAGGTGCATTTATACAGAGACTTGATTACACACAGGTGGATTCTATTTATCACCATCAGTCATTTAGGACAACATTGGATCATTCAGAGATCCTCGCTGAACTTCTGGAGTGGGTTTGCTGCACTGAAAGTAAAGGAGGCCGAATAATTTTGCACGCACCACTTTTCAGTTTTTTATTTGCTAAAAAAGTTTAAAATATCCAATAGATTTCGTTCCACTTCACAATTGTGTCCCACTTGTTGGTGATTCTTCACAAAAAATTAAAATTTTATATCTTTATGTTTGAAGCCTGAAATGTGGCAAAAGGTTGAAAAGTTCAAGGGGGGTGAATACTTTCGCAAGGCACTGCATATCAAATCTTCCCTTCCTCTCTAAGATTTTAGAAAAGTTTCTAGTAAAGCAGTTATGCTCATACTTACATATGAATAACATTCATGAAATGTATCAGTCAGGATTTAGACCTCATCATAGCACAGAGACAGTGTTAGTTAAATTAATAAATGACCTACTACTGGCCTCTGATCAGGGTTGTGTCTCGCTGCTTTTGTTACTCGACCTTACTGCAGCTTTTGATCTATCAAGGAGAATAGTGTGATCTCTATAGAGATCTCCTAGATTCTCCTTGATAGATTAGAAAATGTTGTTGGCATTAAGGGAACACTCCTCTCCTGGCTCAGGTCTTATCTGACCGATCATTATCAGTTCTGAGGTTACCTTTGGAGTTCCGTAGGGTTCTGTTTTAGGCCCACTGCTTTTTACTTTATATATGCTACCCCTAGGACAAATTATTTGTGATCATGGAATTAGCTTCCACTCTTATACTGATATTACAAAGTTGTATATTTCTGCGAAGCCAGAGGACAGACACAAGCTTAGTAAAGTTGAGGATTGTGTGAAGGACATTAGATGTTGGATGCTAACTAACTTCCTTTTACTTAATTCTGATAAAACAGAAATACTATTATTAGGATCACATGTAGCTAGAAATAATCTTTCTGATCACATGGTTACTCTGGATGGACTTTCTGTTTCAACATGTACAGCAGTTAAAGACCTTGGAGTGATTATTGACTCCAGCCTATCACTTGATGCTCATGTAGATAATATTACTAGGATAGCTTTCTTTCATCTCAGAAATATTTCTAAGATAAAAAATATATTGTCACTACATGATGCAGAAATACTGGTTCATGCATTCGTCACCTCTAGATTAGATTACTGTAATGCCTTACTGTCTGGATGTTCCAATAGGAATATAAATAAACTCCTGGTAGTCCAGAATGCAGCTGCTAGAGTCCTAACTAGAACTAGAAGATACAACCATATCACACCAATATTGTCAATACTGCATTGGCTCCCAGTGAAATCTTGCATTAACTATAAAATATTTTTATTAACCTATAAACACTAAACAATCTTGCGACAGAATATCTAAGCGACCTTTTGGTTTACTATGATCCGCCACGCCTACTTAGATCAAAAGATGCAGGCTATTTGACGGTACGTCGAATAGTGAAGGCTACAGCAGGGGGAAGAGCTTTTGCAGGGAGAAGAGCCCCACTGTTATGGAACAGTCTTCCAATTAGTGTTCGGGACTCAGACACAGTCTCAGTGTTTAAGTCTAGGCTTAAAACGTATCTGTTTACTCAAGGAATAATGCTAATAATTATGTTAATAATCTCTCTCCCTCTCTCCTTCTGCCAAGCCACACACGATTTCATGGAGATACTAGAGATCCTGATCCTTTCTGATCTCTGGACCTGCCTGATCTATTTCGGATGTCCTACCTCTGGATGGAGCTCTAATCTACTCCAATTCCAGACTGCTGGGACTACGGCTGCTTCTAAGGCCAAACAGACTACATATAAGTCAATAATGAACTTTTTCACACTATCTGTTGTTACCCAGATGAGGATGGGTTCCCTTCTGAGTCTGGTTCCTCTCAAGGTTTCTTCCTCTTAACATCTTAGGGAGTTTTTCCTTGCCACCATCGCCACTCAGTGGCTTGCTCAGTTGGGATAAATTTGCACCTTTAATATCTGTATACCGTGTTGATATTTCTGTGAAGCTGCTTTGAGACAATGTCTATTGTAAAAAGCGTTATACAAATAAAATTGAATTGAATTATACTTCTGGCTAGTAAAAAACTGCCAGTGTTCCATTTGAGATAATATTAACTTTCCAAAATTCATATACTAGATGGTAGAGTAGTGAAAGATTCCGCCATTGTGCTGTTATATATATTAACTGAAGAAAATTTTTAATTAAGATGACAGTGTTTATAAGTAGTTATTTTTCATGCAGAGTCTTTGCATACTCCCATATATGAAGTACTGTGAAATAAATAATTATTGCATAGCAAATATCCACACAAGCACATTAAATCAAGGAAAAACAAACTTGAATATTCAACTACAGCCCAAACTTAACCACCCCCAATAATCATAAAGAATAATAGTTTCATGCATAATAAAGGATGGAAATACAATATTCCTGTTACGTTACCAGGTGGGAGGCAAGCACGGGCCAAGCATAGACAGACAAGCGAGCGAAGCGTGAAGAGTGAAGCGCAAAGCGCAAAGTCCGAGGCAAACAACGTAATCCAAATCGTTATCCGTGATTCGTAGTCGTAAACGAGGCTGAAGTTCTAAACACTTGTAAATCCACCTAGAAGTTGAAAAGCGTGGTAACTTTTAAGCATTTGGGAAAACCTTAGCATTACTTCGAGCCGCGTTGTTGTTACCAAGGTTCTAAATAACCTTGGGCAGCGCACAGGTGTTTGCACTCAGTATTCTGGCTAACTTGAGCGCGGGTGTGGCTGGGATATGTAGTAAATTCGCATTTCTCGGCCTTCACATACAGCTGGTGTTCCATCAGACGGAACAACACCTGGAGGCCCTGCTTGATTTGTTCCTTCAGGGACATCGAGTAGACCAATATGTCATCAATATACGCGACAACGCAGTGCCCCAGTAGATCCCTCAGGATGTCGTTGATCAGATTTTGGAACACTGAGTGAGCGTTAGCGAGTCCATACAGCATATTCCATACAGCCCGGAAGTTGTGCTAAAGGTCGTTTTCCATTCGTTGCCCTCCCTGATGCGGATCAGATTGTACGCGCTGCGTAAGTCCAGCTTCATGAAGAAGGACGCGGACCTCAGCTCTTCAAGGGCTGCAGGCACTAGTGGCAGGGGTTAATGGTACTTAACGGTCACCTCGTTGAGACCCCTATAGTCGATACACAGTTGCACCCCCCCCCCTTTCTTCACCAGTGGACACCGGTGGACGGCCGGATGTAGCCTTGTTGGAGTGCCTCTTGAATATATGTGTTCATGGCCTGCTGTTCTGCCTGGGAGAGCGGGTACACTCGACCCCATGGCGGGCTGGTGCCAGGGAGGAGGTCTATGGCGCAATCATACTCCCTGTGGGGAGGTGGACTGCTTGCGCATTCCTTGCTGAATACCTCACGGAGGTCATGATAATCGAATGGCACGGTGACCTGGACAGGAGACAGGGGGCTTTGCACTGTGGTGGCGGATACCGGGGACGGCCGGATGTAGCCTTGTTGGAGTGCCTCTTGAATATATGTGTTCATGGCCTGCTGTTCTGCCTGGGAGAGCGGGTTCACTCGACCCCATGGCGGGCTGGTGCCAGGGAGGAGGTCTATGGCGCAATCATACTCCCTGTGGGGAGGTAGACTGCTTGCGCATTCCTTGCTGAATACCTCACGGAGGTCATGATAATCGAATGGCACGGTGACCTGGACAGGAGACAGGGGGCTTTGCACTGTGGTGGCGGATACCGGGGCTGTGGAACCCATCAGGCAATGATGTAGGCAAAAAGTGGACCACCCGGTTACCTGTTTGGTTGCCCATGATATCTGGGGGTCATGGCGTTCTAGCCACAATAAGCCAAGAATGATGGGGTGATGAGTAGATACCGTGACATACAGGACAATGGTTTCATGATGGAGGGCACAGGCTTGCATGGTGATTTGGGCCGTACGACGTGAGATGACCCGCCTCCTATGGGGGACCTGTCAATAGAGTGCACCTCAAGTGGCTGGAGCAGGGCTTGAATGGGGAGGCCGAGGGTGCCCGCTGTCTGCTCATCTACGAAGTTCTCAGCTGCCTGATGGAAAGCAGTCTTAAGTGCCAGCTCATTCCCCCCACTCCGTGCAGCGATGGTACGGAACTCCAGGGCATAATCCACCACGTCGCGGGGGCCCTGCGCAATCGTGAGGAGCTCCTGCCCGGTCTCCCAGACATCTGGAGAATGATCAAATGCACATTGGAAGTGTGCGAGGAACTCTGTGGGCGAGGGTCTGACCACGCCTCCTCGTGGGCACGTCCGGAGAGTAGCTTGATGAAGTGATGAAGTGTGCCAACCGGCGCTCCTCTGGCATCTCCGGATTGTTAATAAAGGATGGAAATACAATATTTCTGTTACGTTACCAGGTGGGAGGCAAGCACGGGCCAAGCACAGACAGACAAGCGAAGCGTGAAGAGTGAAGCGCAAAGCGCACAGTCCGAGGCAAACAATGTAATCCAAATCGTTATCCGTGAATCGTAGTCGTAAACGAGGCTGAAGTTCTAAACCCTTGTAAATCCACCTAGAAGTTGAGAGTGTCGTAACTTGTAAGCATTTGTGAAAACCTTAGCGTTACCTCGCGCCACGTTGTTGTTACCAGGGTCTTAAATAACCTTGGGCGGCATAACAATTCCAATTAAAATATTTTCAGAATAATATGTAAACCCAAATTTCCTATCTTCTCAAAAAGGATAAGGATACAATAATACAAGCTTGATACAAGCTTCAAATGAGATTATAAATATGCACAAACTACAAACATGTAACTAAATATTGTCACTACAGACACAAATTGTTTAACATACTTCAAAGAAAAGGGTTAAAATGTTTAAGATGTCAAACACCAAAAATACTGGGGTGAAAATACAATTAAAAAACAGTTGTCCCAATAATGAAATTTCTCTCAACAATTACCCTCATGCCTTACCACATTGGTTTGACTTGCATTGTGCTGCTGAATACAAATAATTTTAGAAGAGCATCTCAGCTCTGTAGGTCCAAATTGACCAGAATTTAAAATGCAGAATTTAAAATGTATAACTCCAGTGAATCAAAGTCTTCTAAAGTGATCCGATTTGTGATCCGCCTTGTGTACACCCTTACTGCTTCCATAGGAATTAGGAGGGTAAGTAGAAGCCAGGTGCTGCTAAACAAATGCCTTTTATTAATTTTGAGGTGGTCATTCTTTTTCTTCGGGGACACTAATTTCTCTGGACAAGTACTGCGTTGCAGAAAGCCCTTATATGGAGCTGGTTTGGACACGTGTTGTGCAAATTACTAAACTTGAGCAGGTGGTTGCTCATTTAGATTAGTCATAATTCATGAACATTAGAACGCAGTTAACAAATTCATATCTGTGCATATGTGTTGTGAATTAGGCAGAAAGTTTTCATGAGAAGTTTGAATGTGCTTATAAATACAAATAATCAACTAGTAGTGAATGAGACCCATTGTTTTTGAATGGATGTATACTGAGGAAATGCTTCATTCCCTGAATAAATTGTTTTTGTGAGAAAACAGCTCATTATTTAATGAAATTACTATTAATACAATAGAGTTTAATACAATAGAAATGTTTTATAAGACATGTTTCTACCCCATTGATTTGTGCAGTGTCGCAAATGTTCAATTACTGTCGTAACACCAGACATGACGCACCAGAGACAGTAGAAATGTGAATCTCCACTTCCTCAATTCAATTATGATTTAGAGGGTAACGATTATATTATAATGATAATGAGTCTTTGTTGGTCACATACATTAGAGCACAGTGAAATTGTTTTCTTTGCATACCCCTGTCAGGAAGCTGGGGTCAGGGCACAGGTTCAGCCATGATATGGAGCAGAGAGGGTTAAGGGCCTTACTCAAGGGCCCTACTCAAGGGCCCAACAGTGGTAGCTTGGCAGTGTTGGGACTTGAACCCCCAACCTTCAGATCAGTAAACCAGAGCCTTAAATGCTAAGCCACCATTGCCCACCACTGAACTAAAGTGATTCTTGATGCATTATTTGCATCTTTGTTTTAAAAAAAGAACAAAGACGTAAATAACCAGTACAACAAATACAATATTAAAAAAGAAACTAATTAAATAATCAGTGCTTTACATTTTTTAATTTTACATATATTTAACAGAAACATTTAAGAAATAATACATTTGAGTATTCAATTTCTGTATTATTTCTTACTTGAATGCTTCACAGTACATTAATGAGTATGACAGGCCTATTTAATTACATTTAAAAAAATATATTATTTAGTTTTTTGCATCGATGCAAAACCAATCATATCAGCATCGCAAAAATTTATATATTCCACAGCTCTATGAGACAGCAGTGGTGTAATGTGAATGATACCATATAGTTGCATTCAGGCACAGGAGTGTAAGGGTGCCTGTAAACACAATAATTATGAAGGGTGTACCTTGGAACATGATCAGTAACAACAGGAAATTACAGATTGCGAGCCAATCACTATTTACATTTATTGCCTGTCATCTGTACTATGCAAGCTGATGTCACATACTGTCTTTCCTATGGTGAAATTTTGAGGCTTGTTATCTCTACTGCGTGAAAGAGCTTTGGAGTGTTATGAAATTGTATATTTTTTTACACATGTATACGTATATTTAAATAACACTTGTATTAAAATTGTATGACTGCATGTTCTGTATTGAACACCCCATATACATTTGGTTCACATGGATACATGTACCACTGCAGCCCTAACCAATATGCTATTACAATATCAAAGGATTTAACAAACTAATTTGATAAGGTTTCAGGTAGGTGTGTCAGGAGGTAAACCCTATGTCACCGGTCACAAACATAGAAACAGATGTATGGAATTATAATAGTGCCAAAAGTCCTTGAAACTTGAATTACATAACCTGAAAAAAACTTAACAATACTTGAATTTTTTCTGCCCAGCAATTTGACACAAATCGGGAAAAAAACAAACACAGCAATATCAGTGCTTGAATTAATTTCCTCACACATTCAGGCTGCAAAAAAATCAGGTCTTCACATTCAGGCTGCAAAAATTCAGGTCTTCAAATTCAGGTCTAAAAATTCATGTCTTCACATCCGGGTCTCACAGGGCTCAACGCCCTTGTGGTTGTGGTGTGATTTGCACTTCCGTACTGATAGTGAATCAATCAGAAGATGAAACAAGGGGTAAGTTAAACTATTCTTTATTTATCAACAGCACAGCAGGATATTTTAATACACTGTTGAATTACTTTTCATTTATCCTTTCGGAAAAATGGTAGTCGTTCATTGTAACCAAGTTATGTTAGCTTTTTGTGAGCTAGCTAGCTAACATTAGTTTTCCCCCACAGCACTTGCTCTTGGACTCTGTTTTAGAGCGATTCTGCTCGCGCCTGAACCATGTTGTTGGACATATTCCTGTAGACATGGATTACATGGAGTTTATTTGCTCATATAGTCATTAGTCATGTAGTCATATAGTCATGGCTTGGCTAGCTACATCCTTACTAGCTAGCTGTAGTCCTCAGGGACATGCTGAGTCTGTGGATTCCATGTGCGGAAATGTCCAGGTATCACACTACCTTAAAAGTACATTGAAGCCCCGGTTCCCAGATTCGTTTATGGAGTTCAATAGCCCAAATTCATTAAGGTTGGCTACTAACTATGGTAGTGATTGACGTATTATCCTATATTTAGTTAAATGTAGCCTAACATTATTATAAAATGGCAAATTATTAATAATAAGTCTAAAAAACCAGCCTATCTAATTGAACAAGGAAAATATACATAAAATATATCTGCAAGCAGCAATTATCTGGGTTCAAGCCGTGTAGGACCCTTAAAAATGTTAAATGTAGATGCTGCTGTTGTATGTAGATGCTGCTTTCTCGAATATTGTGGCCTGCTGCTGCTGCTGATGATGAATACCCAGCTGAAACAAACAAATCACTGGGTACTTGAGGCAGTTCATTGAGATGGGTATGGTATCAGCAATCTACCTCCAAATCTATATTGGCTTCTTTATTTACATTAAATATAAATAAGATTTTAAACATGTTTGCCATAATCTGACATTTGTGTATCTTCATGTCTATGTAAATGTTTTGTTGTTCTATTTTGCATTTTAAAATAAAGCGAATAATGTGCCTTGCCCAAGACCACAAATTGTTGCGGTCATAAATGACAAAATAACTTTTAAAAAACATGTTGAATAAGATTTTATTTATTCGATTTCAGCATGTAGCATGGACCTGAAGGACCTGCTCAAGATTTGGGTTGGATGGGAAGTTTCTAAAGAAAGTCTGGCTGTGGAAGTTGTTCATGGTGACCTCCCAAGAGCCCCTACCTACCTGCTTCTGTATCCTCATATTACCTACACTAAAAGAATATCAGTCTTTCAGGATGGACTTGATTATGTGCATTGGGTTACATTGAATTATGTGCAAGTATGGTTTTGGGCACATTTAACTTTGATTATTTAGCAGCTGGAACGGCAGCTATTTAGCAGCTGGAACGGCTGGATCACTAACGTTCACCCTTTCATTGTTGCCTTATTCATGCAGCGTAAATGTTTCAGTTCTACTTTAGCATATGCATGAAAGTGCTGTTACTGTTTGTAATGTTTAAGTCTGTTCTGTTTTAACATGCATGGCACATGCAATATTTGACAAGATGGCATGTAAGTTTCTACTGTACCCCACCACACTATTTTAGATGCACTGGCTACTGAATGTTTTTGGTGAAAATGAGACTGTTTTTCCATGCTTTATGTTACTGTTTTATTATTTCAAAATATGTACATTTTGTCATTTTTCTTGTGAGCAGTAGTCCTGTCTTCTTTAACAATAAATTTGGCTCTATTTATTAACCTGCTGTACGAATGTCAACTAAGACTAAATTAACTCAGTTAAACTCAGTTTCAAAACATAAAAGAAAAACAATGTTCTTGGCAACGCATTATTTCCATATGCGGAAACATTTATTATCAAGTAACAAACATGTGGTCTGCTGTTACTATAGACAATTACTCCATAAGAACTGACTGGCAAAAGTTGTTGTGAAGTTGTTTTGGGGTCTACAGCTTCCTGTAGGGCTGCCATTTGTTCATCACTCAGGGGGCATTCAGTCATAGGAACAATGATGCTGGCGTGTGCATCAGCAACGAGTCCGCTACTCTCCCAGTCAATGTGCGGTATGCTCAGTCCCTAAAAGACAAATCTTGGACCATTAATCATAACATGTGAAGTCTTTCCTAAAGCACTCAACAAAACGAGCATTCCATTCATGGCGGCATTCTTACTTATTGTTCTTAGTTCAAAAAATAAAGACAGACAGTTTCACATATGAAAAGTAGACCACATGCCTCAATGTTGGGTTCAGGTATCAGTACATTGCCCACAACTGGTTAGGAGTCATACTACCCTCTGTGCGAATCGGGTGATTGTCCCAGGTTCTGCAGAACAAGTTGAGGTCATTTTGAAGCCGTGGAAGAAAAACATAGTGGCAACAAAAGAGGTGAGTTGGGTCTGAAATGTCAAGGTAGCCACATTCCTCTAGGGAGTGCAGAACATCATAATACACATTTGTCAATGATGTCCAGACGTCTCGCCACAGCCTCCCAATACTGGAATAAATTAAATCATAAAAAAGTCAAATTCAGTGTCAATTGATTTTGTCAACACACCGCTGATTATGGACACTCTTTCCTGAAATAAAGCTTCCCCTGCCTGCCCCACGGACTGTGAATATTAGGCGAGCAACATCCACATTTTCAATGCACTGGTCACTTCGTACCCTGATAGTGTAAAAAGATTGGTGCATGAAACTGCCTGTTTGACTTTTCTTGTCTTGAATTAATGTCATTTATAAAATAGTAAGAAATATAGCTGCATCACACAGCTTTTTATATTTAGAATTTGATTATCATTAATGTACCTTAGGGGAAAGCCAAAAGTTTCCACTGCTTCTTGAAAAAAGCCAGCGTAGTTGACGCAAGGTTGTTAGATGCAGCGCCAAGGTACATTATCTATGAAAGTACATGGAGACACAATCAGCTCAATAGTTCTCTAAAAAATGGTGAATCTACTTGACAAAGGGTAACCCTTATCTTCCTCAAAAAACAGATAAAGACCCACCTCTTCCCTGAACACCTAACCAACTCATAATTGAAAAAAAAAAAGAAATAATAAATAAATAAATAATTACACTTACACCTCTACTCTGTGCACTTTGCTTCCTCTGGAACTCAATTAATGGATCTTGTATGGTAGCACTACTTGTATTGTTCTGTGCTTGATATATCGCTTTGCTTGTATTTTTCTCATTTGTAAGCCGCTTTGGATAAAAGCGTCTGCTAAGTGAATGAATGTAATTGTAAATGTAATTATGTTTGTTTGAGGCAGCTGGCATTGTGGCCGTGAAACCGCTAAGGTTATGCTTCATGTAATGTTTGCAATAAAATAAGTGTTGACTCCAAGCTTTCAGTCGCCCAATCGAGTTCTGTGGGATCTGACGGTGATTCAAATCTAATTGATGTTTCTGCAAGGTTATTTATGAAGCTTGGTGCAGTAGCTGATGTGTAGGTACGTTTTTCGCGGTAGCGAGGCAAGGTGGAAATATTATGATCAGTATGTATTATGAATGAGATAAGATAAAGGTCTGAGACAACTTCAGACTGTGGAACAATTACAATATTTTCTATACTTAATCCAATGGAGGACAATGGAGTCCCCGACAATCACAGTGTTAGTTCTGGTCTGACGGAGAGGGGCGAAGCGGTTCCTGGTTGGAATCTCGAACACCGGAGTTGGAAAGCTCCTCACCTGGGGTCCAGCCCGCACCTTCCGCCACTGTTTCACCCAAGGCCCGAGGTGTGTTGGCGCCGGCATGACGGAGACCACGGCTGGAAAAGTCCTAGGTGCACGGTCCCTGCACAGAGAAACACATGGCATAGAGGGCCTGGGAGTGGAAATACCACGCTGTGTGCTTACCTTGGATGTGTAGGCAGAGGCACAAGATGTTTCCAGCGCAGTTCGTCGCTCCTGCAGCTGGGCCTGCTTGTCGAGTAGGCCACTGATCTGCCTCCAGTTCCAGCCGCACCATGTGAAGCTCGAGCAAGTCCTCATCTGCACTCACAATCGGAGAGATGGTAGACATATTTGTTTTTTTTAACAAAACAGTGGTAAATGCGAAATATGGAACATAAACAAGGCTAATGGTAGGTGATGCTAACGGGCTACGGCTAATCACAAGCTAGTCGCGGATATTTGTACAACAGATCAAATTTAGTGACAGCGCAATATTACGATTGTTTTATCTAAAGTAGTATCAGTTATATTTGTATAACGTAAGGTAAATAATTTTAAAGTATAGAGATGAGAAAAAATTTATGTAATAGTGTTAGCTCGAAGGACGCTGCTTCCTCCTTGACGCTGCTTCCTGCTTGACGCTGCTTCCTCATACACCTCATACATTATTAGCAATTAGCACTGTTTTATTAGTCATTGATAGATAATACCCCCTCCTCTCTTTTTGCTAGTATTAGCCAGAGGAGGATGTCCTCCAGGAGTCTTATAAAAAAAAAAAAAAATTGAAAAACCACACCGTGGTATTGTGCACTTTTGGTGGTATCAGGACCGACTGCTAGATGTTTGGTATCGTGACATCCACTAGGGCCATTGGGCAGTGTGCAAACTACTGTCATATATGTCTCCATAGGTTTAGTCTACTGTAGGAAAGGGTTGCCGGGTCCAGTCACGAGCTCAACCCCCCCGGTTCAGAGGTGTGCTCACAACAGTAGTCAGCACAGACCAGCAAACGATGTTAGCGCAGGAAGTAAGATCCCTCTTGAACAAAGGGGCCATAGAACATGTACCCCATTCACTGAGGGAGGGAGGTTTTTACAGCCGTTATTTCCTGGTCCGCAAAAAATAGAGTAGTATGTGGCCAATTTTAGATCGGTGTCATCTGAACTGTACTCTTTGGACATACGGGTTCAAGATGCTGAAGCCCAAACGTATCGTCCCACAGATTCAGTTTGAGGACTGGTTTGTGATGACTGACCTAAAATGTGCATATTTCGACATTGAAATATTCCTAGCTTTTGTCCCCTCACACCTTCACAAAGTGCATGGATGTTACTCTGGCTCCTTTGGGACTCCAGGGCATCCATGTACTAAACTATCTGGATATTTGGTTAATTCTAGCATGATCCATGGAACTGGAGGTTCAACATCAAGATGTTGTTCTCACCCACATGCAGAGCATAGGTCTCAGGTTGAACCTCAGAAAAGTATGCTTTCCCCAGTGCAGTAGACAACATTTCTAGGGGAGATAAGGATTCTACTCCGATCAGGGTGTTTCTATCCCCAACATGTCAATCCTATCAACACTGAGCAAGATAAAGCAGGATCTTGGGTGACTATTGGTGCTTATGGGTTTATTGCACAGGAGACCGTTCAGTGGTGGCTGAGAAGTTGGGGGTTTCCTCACTCCTTGGGAGATTCCCATCCGCAGGGATCTACTGTAGACCTAGTGAACAGCACAATAGCTACAGTCCTGGAGTTCTTAGAAGAACGTTTCTCAGCGCAGTGGGCTCTTCTACAATCAGGGTTTACGTGGCCACCATTTCAGCCAGCCCCTGTTGATGGAGCCTCAGTGGGGCAACTCCTCTAACTTCGAGGTTCATGTGTGGTGTCAGGCAGCTGAGGCCCATCTGTAGGCCGCGCATACCTTCCTGGGACCTTTCTGTGGTCCTGGAAGGTCTGTCAGGGGCCCCATTTGAGGCCTTAGAGTTAACCTCTAAGAAGCTTCTGACTCTAAAGGTAGCTCTTCTGCTGGCCCTGACATCTCTCAAGTGAGTAGGGGATCTACAAGCTCTCTCTGTTGCCCCTTCCTGCCTTGACTTTGCCCATGGATTAGCAAAGGTCTTCCTGTATTCTATGCCAGATTATATTCCTTAAGTGCCTTCATTGGGTGCCCAGCCTGTGGGGTTGCAGGCTTTCTGCCTTCCTCCATTCCCCACACAGGAACAAAGAGAATGCACCTGCTTTGTCCAGTAAGGGCTCTCTGTACTTACGTACACTGCTCCGGCCAGTGGTGTAAGTTGGAGCAGCTGCTGGTCTGCTTTGGCAGCGACAGTAGCGGTGATGCTGTGTCAAAGCAGCACATCTCTAATCGGATAATAGAAGCAATCTCTCTTGCTTATGAGGCATGCGGTCTCTCTACACCTCTGGGCAAAATGGCTCATGCCGATAAGGCAGTCGCCTCCACGAAGGCTTTGTCCAAAGAGGTATCCTGACAGGATGTGTGTGCTGCTGCAGGGTGGTCTACACCACACATTAATTCGTTATTACAGCCTGGATATTCATTCCATCCCAGGCGGGAGTGGATTGCAGTGACCCTGGGGCTTGGGTCTATTTTAACAGGCCGTACCCTCAGTATGACGGAGTGGGTATTCTCGTTCCCATAGTGTTATGCTAAATGTAACATAAAAGTTGCATTTGAAAGGGAACCTCTGGGTTACGCATATAACCCTGTTCCCTGAGAAGGGAACGAGACATTGCGTAGCTTTGTCATACCAGGGCAGGCCTGTGAATTGCGT
This sequence comes from Ameiurus melas, assembly GCA_012411365.1. Classification (NCBI taxonomy): domain Eukaryota; kingdom Metazoa; phylum Chordata; class Actinopteri; order Siluriformes; family Ictaluridae; genus Ameiurus; species Ameiurus melas. The sequence continues at coordinate 23,819,875 of CM022754.1, read as the reverse complement.
CTTTGCTTCAGATAATAAAGTATGATGGTGCGGTTCACAGGTGCCATATTTATAGCACGGGACTTAATTGCCACATCACCTGATCATGACAGGCCTATAAATAGCCATGATTTTACACAAGCTTCAGATGCTGGTCGCACACGAGAGGCACTCCCATAGTATTATGCTAAACACAACATCTCATTCCCTTCTCATGGAACAAGGTTACATGCATTACCCAGCCATTATTAACTGTAAGATGAATACAGAGTTAAGAGGCAACAACACACTCAAATATTTTTGGCAAAAACGTCAGATATGAGATGGGATGAAAATTATTAAAATCATCCATGGCAACATTTAATTTCTTTTGTACTGGTGTAACAGCAGAAATCTTTAGTACTGATGGAATGACCCCAGTCTCCAATGATTCATTTATAATGCTGAGGATAGTAGGGCACCAAAAATCGAAGCACGATTTAAATAGGTTTGTGGGGATTGGATCCAGTAAGAAAGTGGTTGATTTCAGACTGGATGCTCTCATCATTGTGGGAGCCTTATACAAGCAGTGAGAAATGAGTGAAAGAAACACCAGTGAACCCAGATGGATGAAGGAGTGAAGAGGCAGAGTCAGGTATAACAGAAATGTCTTTGCGAACATTATCAACCTTAGAATTAAAAAACTGAAGAAAAGAATTACATAGATGTGAGAAACAGGCAAGGTGGTAACAGCACTAACTTGAAGCAATCTGTTTATGGTTTGGAACAAGTGTAGTGCTTGGCAACCACCCAGAAGATCCTTCCACATATCTTTATATGAGTATAAACATCTTATTGGGTTATTAAAAATTATTAATAATTATAATTATAAATATTAGTAATTATTAATAATTACTCAGATTATTAATAATCTTATTGGTTATCTTTCCATACCCAAGAAGGTTAAGGCAGTGCTGGAAAATAATGGCGGTTTAGACATTAATGGCTGTGTGTTGAATTATTTTGAGGGGACAGCAAATTTACACTGTTACACAAGCTGTACACTCACTACTTTACATTGTAGCAAAGTGTCATTTCTTCAGTGTTGTCATATGAAAATATATAATCAAATATTTACAAAAAAGGTGAGGGGTTATTCTAGTTATTCAAGGACCATGCATTGAATAATGCGGCGTAACCCAGGTTCGGAAACGGAGACGAGGGTGGTTTAAACTCCATGCGACGAACCGATATTGAATTACTGTGATCAACACCAGTATGAAGCAGATTGTTAGTCTTACATTGTAAGGTAGAGACAAAGATGTTAGGAGAGGATGAGACAGCAAAACTGCACCTCAAACCCCGATGGATTTAGTAGGACATAGCAATCAAGCATCTCGACAGAGTTTCTAAGAGTCTTTGGCTAGACAATAAGAGCTCTTCAGAAGCTGGCGTGTAGTGTAAATTCAGAAGCTGGCGCGTAGTGTACCTTAAGGCCATGGTCATTGAGTGTGTAGTGTATAGAGTGGATCTATTTCTTTAAGTGGAATCACTCCCCTTAGTGACTTATGATTGGTAATTAGCCATGCGCATTGATATGTTGTTTGCTCTGGCTATGGTTAATACATTATTTAACTTCATCTTCAAGTGTCTCCTTTGTTTTCTTAAGTTGCAGTCTAACCCAAAGACACAACAACTTGGGGATGAGATAAATTACGAACCTGTATATCGCTGGATACACGGTTATGAGATGCCAGGTGGTCTCCGGAGGAAGAGAGGAGAGGAATAGTGAATCACGTGGGCAGTCTCTGCTAGCGAAAGAGTTGCGTGAGTAACGTTAACTGTGCATGGCACGCAGTAAAAGACGCTAAAAACCTAAAGTGGAATTAACACAATGGCCTTCGTCAGGAAAATAGATGAGTTCTACTAATGAAGACTGGGAGGCGTATATTGAAAGGGTTGAACTGTATTGTGAAGCGAACGATGTGTATGCAGAGAAGAAAGTTTCTGTACTTCTTAGTCTCATGGGGACTAAAACCTTTTACGCAACCTAGTAACCCTTGCAAAGCCAGTGAGCAAGACATTCAAACAAATTGTTGACATCTTCAAGGTCATTTGAACCCTAAACCACTAATGATAGCGGAAAGATTCAGAGTTCACAAAAGAAACCAGTCAAGGGAGGAGAGCATTTCTGAATACATGGCAGAATTACACAAACTTTCACAGCATTGTGACTTCAAACAAGGACTTTCTGATACATTAAGGGACAGGCTGGTATGTGGCATGCATTGTTCAAGCACACAGAAGAGGCTGTTGTCAGAAAAAGACCTGGACTTGGAAAAATCCCTGGCCATTGCCATTTCAATGGAAACAGCAGCCAGGGATGCATTGGAGCTACAAGAGAAGAGCGTAGAAAATGAAATGCACAAAATGTCCCTAAGTGGTGCAAAAAGGCAGAAATGTTATAGATGTGGTAAATCCTCTCAGGATGCAAATGATTGTTGGTTCAAGGCAAAAGTCTGTAGAAAGTGTCACAGACAAGGCCACATAGAAAGAGTGAGTAAAACAGACAAAAAGCACGGCCAACATGGAAAACCAGGTAAAGACAAAGGTTTCAAATACAAAACTAAACAAGTACACAATGTGTCTGAATGTGAAAACATATCAGAGTCCACAGGCTCTGACGGAGATGCCTAGAACTGCATAGTATGACTGAAACAGAAAGGAAAATAATATGGATAACAACAAATGTGTCTGGTGTAAAACTGAAAATGGAGCTGGATACAGGCTCAGATTTATCTGTAATTTCTGAAGCTGTCTACAACAGACTGTTTTTCAAGCTACCGTTAGAAAAGCCTTCAGTCATGTTAAAGATGTACACAGGTGAAAAGGTGTCTCCTAAAGGCAAACTGAAGGTAAATGTCACATATGGTGGCAAAACAGAGCTTTTTGTGTTGAAACGTGGAGGGCCAGCTCTTTTTGGACGGGAGTGGTTGAGAAAAATCCAGCTTGACTGGCATACCATCAAAGCCCTCAACATATCATCAACAGGTCTTAACAACACAAACTGTAGCTCTAACCAAAGATTGTCACAGCTCCTAAATGCTCATGCAAAAGTGTTTGAAAAGGGCATTGGTAAACTTAAAGGCATGAAGGCAAAAATTTAATTAAATGAAACAACAACGGCGAGGTTTCATAAAGCACGTCCAGTGCCCTATGCACTATGCCCTAATGTAGATGGTGAACTGCAAAACTTGGAGTCATTCTCTCCAAGGTTGACTGGAGTGTTTGGGCTACCAACATCATGCCAATAATCAAGAAAGGGAAAGGTGGAGATGTTCGCATATGCAGGGACTTCAAAGTGAGTATTAACCCTGTACAGCACACTGTGCAATACCCCCTACCTTGAATTGAAGATATTTTCTCATCTTTGGCAGGAGGGGAGAAGTTTTCAAAAGTTGATTTGTCACAGGCATATCTGTGACGGGGCAAGCAGGAAGTACCTAACCATCAACACTCATAAGGGACTGTACCAGTACAATCGTCTTGTGTTCGGTAAATGTGCACTTATATAACGCTTTTATCCAAAGAGCTTTACAATGTGTCTCATTCACCCATTCACCCATTCACACACACACTCACACACCAATGGTAGCAGAGCTGCCATGCAAGGTGCTAGCTTGCCATCGGGAGCAACTTGGGGTTCAGTGTCTTGCCCAAGGACACTTCAGCCTATGGAGTCACCCGGGCCGGGAATCGAACCACCAACCCTACGATTAGTGGACCCACTCTACCAACTGCGCCACAGCCGTTCGGTGTGGCATTGGCTCCAGCCATTTGGTAAAGAGCAATGGATCAGGTTCTTCAAGATGTACCAGGGACACAGTCATTGTAATTGTGACAGGCAAGAATGATGAACATCTCCAAAACCTCAGCAAAGTGCTTACCAGGCTAAACAAATATGGTCTACAGGCAAAGAAAGAGAAGTGTGAGTTTTTCAAGAGTGAAATCTCATATTGTGGACATGTCATTACACAAATCACAGGAGAAAGTTGAAGCTGTGCTCCAGGCACCTAGACCGCAAAACGTGTCACAACTTAGATCATATTTGGGCCTCGTAAGCTGCCAAGTGGTGCACTTGGTAGAGTGGGTTGTCCACTAATTGTAGGGTTGGCGGTTCGATTCCCGGGTGACTCCACATGCCGAAGTGTCCTTGGGCAAGACACTGAATCCCTAGTTGCTCCCGATGGCAAGCAAGTGCCTTGCATGGCAGCTCTGCTACCAGTGAGTGTGTGTGTGAATGGGTGAATGAGACACAGTGTAAAGCACTTTGGATATAAGTGCCCATTTACATTTAACTATTATCACAAATTTCTCAAAAATCTTGCTACAGTGCTGCACCCACTTAATGAACTGTTACAGACAGCAACAAAAAAATGGGAGTGGTCAGAAAAATGTGAGAAAGCATTCAACGAGACAAAAATCACTGATGAGTGCAGAACGCAATTATGCACAGACTGATCGAGAGGCCCTTAGTCTAGTATGGGGCATGCAGAAGTCACTACCTTAATGGCCAAAAGTTCATCTTAGCGACAGACCACCAGCCCCTTGTGTCCATCTTCAACCCCAGGAAAGGAATTCCAGTGATGTCAGCCACACGGTTAAAACGTTGGGCACTTTTCTTGGGAGCCCATTCTTACGTCATAGAGTTTAAAGGTACCAAGATGCACAGTAATGCTGATGCTTTGTCACAACTTCCACTGTCTAGAACTGAGGAAGTAAAGCCTTACACTCAGGATCCAGAGGAAGTGTTCCAAACAGCACGGGTGGACCAGCTGCTGGTAACAAACGCAGTGATAGGAAAAGAAATGTGGGATGACCCGACACTATCAAAAGTGTATGAAATCACCATACAGGGTTGGCCAGCTCATGAAAATGTTATGTTTCCAGAGTTTTCAGAGAGACGTGAGCAACTGTCTGTGTGCCAAAGGACTCTGATATGTGGCTCTTGTGTTGTAGTTCCTGCTAAGCTCCGTACTGGAGTGTTGGAGAACTTACATGAGGGTCACTTGGGTACAGTCAGGATGAAAAGCTTCGCTTGTAACAACGTGTGATTGCCGTGGACGCTCATTCAAAGTGGCCCGAGGTCATACCAATGAAATCTACCACCTTAGAAAAGACTATTTCTGTTTGCAGGAGTATCTTCTCCATAAACGGCATACCTGAGCAAATTGTGAGTGAGAACAGACCACAGTATACTTCAGACGAATTCAGACTTTTTATGAAGAGAAATGGCATTAAACACTTCAACTCAGCACCACACCACCCGGCTACAAATGGGTTAGCTGAACAGTTTGTCCAAACATTCAAAAAGTCCATTAAAGCCATGTAGAAAGAGGATATTCATCTGCAACATAAGGTGGAACTCTGCGCATGCAACAACAAACCAGATACCTGCACTGCTGTTCATGAACAGACAACTGAGATCTCACTTTGACCTTATAAAACCCAACCTACGGTGGGAAGTTCAGAATAAACAGTTCAGCATGTCGAAAAGTAAAACAGCAAGGAGATTTGACGTTGGACAGCAAGTTTTAGCACGTGATTATCGAGAGAACAAGTGAACACCTGGGCGGATATATAAAAGGGGAAGAGTGTAATGTATAGAGTGGACCTATTTCTTTAAGTGGAATCACTCGGCTTAGTGACTTCTGATTGGTAATTAGCCATGCCCATTGATATGTTGTTTGCTCTGGCTATGGTTAATACACTAGTTAACTTCACCTTTGAGTGTCTCCTTTGTTTTTCTTAAGTTGTAGTCTAACCCAAAGACACAACAGAGTGCACATGCACAAGGCCAAGGCATTGAAACTCTGAAGAGCACTGTGAGCACAAAGTCATACAATCCACACACGCAGCCGAGCCGAGGTGTTGATTCCGCGTTGCATGCTGCAGGATATTCCAGGTGGAACACAGAAATTAAAATAGTCCAAAGTATATAAAATTGCATCACCACATCACAATCGCAACGGCACTAAAAATAATATAACTTTAAAAACTCGCAGTTATTTTAAACAATATGACTTAAAATAGCAAACGAAGACAAACAAACTGGTAACAGAAGCAGCAGCAAAACGAGCCAGTGTACCCTGTCACCGGAACCAGAAATTATTCCTAAGGTCCTTGGGTGTAGACTGTACAGACCATTGATTCAACCTGAATTTATATATAGATTCATCTTTTTTGGAATTATGTATAATAATGTAGTAATAATAACTTTTATGACTTATATATAAATCTATATAACAGACAGGTATGGAACATGAATGATCAAAAATGTTTCCAGACCTCATGCTTGCAAGACACTACTGGTGATGTTTGGAAAATTGCTAAGGTTTGTCCAAAAAGTTGCTAGATTGTTGTTTGGCTCCCCACTTTTATTTAATTTCATTAAATTTTTTGCAAAAAAAACTCTCTAAAAGGGTTTGAAATGTCACTTAGTTGTCAACACTGGTCTGCACTGACAGCTAGATAAAAGGCAAGCTAAGGTCCAGCAAAAAGAAAATGCAAAGGGAGAGAGAACGCTGGTTTTTTAAATTTATTTATGCAAATTCTATTTGAAAAGCAATAAAATACACCGAGCACCCAAACGATGCCCTGTCTGTGTTTTTTTCTTGAAAACAATTTGCACCCCCCTTCCAATCTCTCTGCACCCCCTGGTTGAGAACTGCATTACAACAATAACATTTAATAATTTAATAATTACATTTAAATTAATATTTAAATTATACATAATAATAAAAAATGTAAATAGCAATTAAAACATTGTTTATTTAAAAACAAAACCATTCCATCCTCGGTGGAGAAGGAAACAGAGCGACGTCCTCGATGGAGTAGGAAAGCAGAGCGACGTCCTCGGCGGAGCAGAAAAGCAGAGCGACGTCCTCGGTGGCGCATGAAAGCAGAACGACGTCCTCAGCAGAGCAGGAAGACACAGCAACGACCTCAGCTGAGCAGGGAGGCAGAGCAACGACCTCAGTCGAGCAGAGAGGCTGAGCGACGTCCTCAGCTGAGCAGGGAGGCTGAGCAACGTCCACAGCTGAGCAGGGAGGCTGAGCGACATCCACAACTGAACAGGAAGATTGCAGCTCTGGAGTTGAGATCTCCTCATAGGTCTCAGGCTGGGGCTCTGAGATTACCAGGTGAACCTTGTGCATGGGCAGAACTTTGGCGGCCGTGTCAATAGACTCGGGTGTGAGCAGAATTTGGCTGTGCATGTCAGCAGACTCGGGCGTGAGCAGAACTTGGCTATGCGTGTCAGCAGACTTGGGCATTAGCAGAACCTGGCTGTGCATGTCAGCAGACTTGGGCATAAACAGAACCTGGCTGTGCGTGTCAGCAGACTCGGGCGTGAGCAGAACTTGGCTGTGCGTGTCAGCAGACTTGGGTGTTAGCAGAAATTGGCTGTCAGTGTCAGCAGATTCCGGCTTTGGCAGAACTTGGGTGTGGGCTGAACTTGGGTGACCGGATCAGTAGACTTGGGCATGGGCTGAACTTGGATGACCAGGTCAGAAGACTTGGGTGTGGGCTGAACTTGGGCGACCGGGTCAGTAGACTTGGGCCGTGGGCTGAACTTGGATGACCGGGTCAGTAGACTTGGGCGTGGGCTGAACTTGGGCGACTGGGTCAGTATACTTGGGCGTGAAATCAGGAACTTGAGACTTGACTTGGACTTCAGAGGCTGGAGACTTGACTTGGACTTGGACCTCAGGGACTTGAGACTTGGTTTTATAATGGATCTGTGGATCTGAGAACTCGTCCTGAACCTTAGGCTTGAGCTCTGGTGCTGGAGCCTCCCTGTTGACCTCTAGCTGGAGCTTTGCAGGTGAGTCCACCTCGTAGGCCTCAGGTTCGACTCTGAGGTCACCAGGTTAACCTCAGGATGAGGCTCCAGAGCTGAGACCTCCCAGTCGGTCTCATACTGGAGCTCTGAGGCAGCCATGTTGGAGCCCGGTGGATAAGGCCTCCTCGTGTGTCTCGCGTGTCTCGTGTGGCTTCGAGCTCTGGTTTTGAGGTCGCTACGTTGACTTCTGGCTGTAGAGTCATAGGGGCTTTTCAGTGTAAACATTTGTGCTGATGCCAGCTGCTCTTGAAGCATTCCTTGGAGCAGAAGAAAGCTTCCTGGAGGCCCAGCTTCTTGCAGGTAGGACATTGAAGCTGAGTCTCTTTCCTGCAGTCCTCAGACATACGTTGCCGAGAATTCTTCCCCGCGTTGGCCGGAACATGAAGCGGATCACTGGTGACTGCTCTGTCTATCTCCTCATAATAAAGGTTGAAGGGCGGGTCAGACTGGGGCTGTCCATTGACTCTCCACCCCAGTAAGTCAAGACCAAGAAGTTGTCCGGGCTGTGAGAACTTATCCATAAAAAGTTCTGAAAATCGTGAGACATTATGGAGGGCTGAGGACCCAGCACTCACCAGCTGCACCGACAAATCACGGGCCGGACCGCAAAACCTGGACACCATGAACCAGATCCATTGTCTCTTATTGGGTTTGGGAGATGCCAGGCTGCAAAAATACACTTGGCAGTTAAACAGAAACTCCAGTGGCTAGCTCCCCAATCCCGCTGTCGCTGGCGGAAGTTCGACGTTGTACCTTTGAGGAAATTGCACAGCCGAAAAACGCGGCCAATAATCCAAGCGTTCCTTGATGAAGTACTGTTCTATTACTTCCCTGGTTTCTGTAGCTTGACTTCTCTCTTGTCCTCATGCTGCATCCATGGTGTAGCGAAATATTCTGTCACGGTCCGTGACGTCAAGAAGATAGGATGGATGCAAACGCAGTTCGAACGGTAACTTTATTTACAGAGAGATGAGCAGACAAATCCAAAACGTAATCCAGACACGTAATCCAAAAACAGGCAAGAGGTTCGGCGATTAGCAAACAGGTATATACTTCGGGCAAGGCAGAGATCAAGGTCGCGGTCACGGAATACAGGGTCAATATACGAAACATGAAAAAAAACAACAGCGAGGGACTGGTAGCGGAGTAACCAGTATAAACTAATAATGCAAACGAAGACAAGACTATGACTATGACGAATCTAACAGACTATGACTAACGCATCTAACTAATCTAAGTCTAATATTCCACTGTGAGTGTTGCTAGGCATGCGGTATCTATGCTGACGTGATTACCCTCGTAACAGCTGAGGGTAATCCAGACAAACGTGACATGACAACCAATGACAGGATGGGGAGGAGACATGACATTAACAATAACAAAGGCACGTGTAGAAATGTCACTGCTGTCAACATTGGAAAAGCAGGTGCTCGCGCATTCATGCTTCAAGCACACTTCATGGGGAAATCGTGACACATTTGTTAAGACTTTAGTTTTATATGCTTTATATCACAAAAAAATAACACATTAGGTTTAACATAAACACAATTTTAAGTATTACAATATTAAGTGAGTAAGAAAACATCCAACTTAATTTAATAAAAGTATGTGTAACACTATTTGTTGTATTTGTTAACATTAGTTAATGCACTGTGAATTAACATGAACAAACCATGAATGACTGTATTTTTATTAACAAATATTAACAAAAATTTATTGCTTATTGTTAGTTCATGTTAGTTAATACATTATTTTTTTTGCCTTTCATTTTCATATGATTAATTTACATGTGATTAATTTACATATGATTCATTTTCATGTGATTCATATTCATGCATGTGACTCATTTACATGTAATTAATTTTCATGTGAAATCATATTCATGTGATTCATTTACATATGATTACATATGAAAAAAATAATAATAATAAAAAAAATCAATAAAAAATCCCCCCACCCCCTGGCTCATCATGGCTACTCAATAGCTGTTGCTGGTTATATAAAAATTCACCAGTCTACAGTTAAGCAAACATTCTACAAATGGAGACACTTTGGGACTGTTGCTACTCTACCAAGAATTGGGTGCCTAGTCAAAATGACACCAAGAGCACATCGAAGACTCATCAATGAGGTAAAGAAACAACCCTGAATGACAGCCAAATATTTGAATGACAGCCAAAGATTTGAAGGCGTCATTGGAACTGGATAACATCTCTGTTCATGAGTCTACGTAAAACATTGAACAAGCAGAGTATCTACGGCAGAACACCACATAGGAAGCTACAGCTTACTAAAAAGAACATTGCTGCACGCCTGAAGTTTGCAAAAGAGCACATTGAGGCTGCTTTGCTACATCAGGGCCTGGCCAGCTTGCAGTCATTGAGGGGAATATGAATTCCCCAATATATCAGACAATTCTTCAGGACAATTTGCGAATGTCTGTACGTCTGCTGAAACTGTGTAGATGTTGGGTGATGCAACAGGACAACGACCCAAAACACCGGAGCAAGTCCACAACAGAATGGCTTCAGAAAAACAAAATCCGCCTTTTGGAGTGGCCGAGTCAGAGCCCAGACCTCAACCCAATAGAGATGCTGTGGAATGACTTGAAGAAAGCCATACACATGAGATGTCCAAAGAATATGACCAAGCTAAAGCAGTTGTGCCAGGAAGAATGGGTTAAAATTCCTCCTGAACGATGTGCAGGTCTGATCCACAGCTACAGGAAGTACCTGGTTGAGGTTATTGCTGCCAAGGGGGGGTGTGTCAACCAGTTATTAATTCTAAGGGTTCACGTACTTTTTCCACTGCCATTTTGAATGTTGAATGAGTGTGTTCAATAAAGACATTAAAGATCAGAATTGTTTTTGTGTTATTCTTTTAGGCACATTATATTTGTCCTTACCCCTGACTAAGATGATCAGATCACATTTTATGACAAATTTATTCAGAAAACCATGAAATTTCAAAGGGTTCACATACTTTTTCTTGCCACTGTATGTGAGAGGCTATAAGTACATCCGGTTGTACAACGTGCCAATGCTCCGTCAACTAGGATGCACATCATGCAGGTAGCCTTGCAGGTAACCATGCGTAGAGTCAACAAAAATGGTAATAATAATACTTAACTAAGCCATAAATGTTTTTCCTCAATGTTCATTTGGCATGGATCAATGTATTATTTTGTCAGGTCAGGTGACAGAAGCAGTGATGCCAGGTAGTAGCTCAGACATCAAAGTAGAGGCAGGTGGAGAGGCAGGGTCAAAGGGGAGGTTTAACAATGACATGGTGATGTGTTAGTAGTGAGATTAAGTATTATGATAAATGTTAGGCTGAAGTACTGTAAAGGTGCATCAAAAAAAAATATATTGTGGAAAAGTAATTTTTTTCTGTAATTGAATTCAAAAAGTTAAACTTTCATATATTTTAGATTAATTATACATAAAGTGAAATATTTGAAGCCTTTTTTGTTTTAATCTTAATGATTACGGCTTACAGCTCATGGAAATAAATAAAAAAACAGTATTTCAAAATATTAGAATGAAGAATATATAATACAGAAATGGCAACCTTCTGAAAAGTATGTTAATTTTTGCACTCAATAATTGGTTGGTGCTCCTTTTGCACTAATTTGCACTAATGCATCAATGTGGCATGGCGTGGAGGCAATCATCCTGTGACACTGCTCAGTTGTTATGGAAGCCCAGGTTGCTTCAGCTCATCTATATTGTTAGACCTGGTGTCTCTCATAGATTCTCTATGGGATTCAGGTCAGGCGAGTTGGCTGGCCAATTAAGCACAGTAATAACATGGTCGGCAAACCAGTTACAAGTAGTTTTGGCATTATGGGCAGGTGCCAAGTCTTGAAGGAAAAGGAAATCAGCATCTCCATAAGGCTTGTCAGCAGATGTATGCATGAAGTGCTCTAAAATCTCCTGGTAGATGCTGCATTGACTCTTGACTTAAGAAAACACTCAGCTGAAGACATGGCATGGCAAATCCTCACTAACTGTGGAAACTTCACATTGTATTTAGATTCTGTGCCTCTCCACTCTTCCTCCAGACTCTGGGACATTGATGAAATGCAAAATTGACCTTCATCTGAATAGTGTGTGCATGGTAAATGGTCTGCACTTATATAGTACTTTTTGAAAATGTTTTTTTAACCTTAATGGTTCCAAAGCGCTTTACACTGTGTCTCATTCACCCATTCACTCACACACCAATGGTAGCAGAGCTACCATGCAAGGTGCTAACTTCCCATCAGGAGCAACTTGGGGTTCAGTGTCTTGCCCAAGGACACTTCAGGTCGACATTTCTGTATTATAAATTCTATATTCTATTATTCTGAGATACTGGATTTTTGGTTTTCATGAGCTGTAAGCCGTAGTAATCAATATTAAAACAAAATAAGGCTTGAAGTATTTCACTATGTGTAATGAATCTAGAATATATTAAGTTTATTTTTTTTTTAAATGAACTTTTCCATAATATTCTAACTTTTTGAGATGCACCTGTAGCGTAGATTGTTCTGGGTGCTGCTGTGACCCCAGCAGCCTACCACTATAATGGCTCGAACACTCAGAACACCCAATTTGTATAAGCAATTATTTTCTAGCTAGGCTGGCTGTATTACTAGGTGACTAACAAACTTGAGTTTGTTAGTCACCTAGTCATATAGCCAGCCTAAGTAGGAAATGACCTATCATCACATTCCCAAGCCTAATAGTATTAATTCCTGAATTATTTAATATAGAAAATTATACAGAAGAATTTAACTAGAAGTATTACTTCATGTTTAAAAAATTTGCAATCAAATACATTATTGTGTTTTCATATTTGTGTTTATTTCATGAAGATTTTTATTTTGAAAATTGCTATTAACAGAATTTGTTAAAAGATCCATGTTAAAAGCTCACTGCATATCTTGTTTTCCCGAACGTGACCTCAATTGCCATGATAACCATGCATCACAAGAGACAGTAGTATCTACTAAACTTAAAAAGCAAACATAAATAGTTCATATTTAATAATGTGCCACCAAAGGAGCATCTGTTGTGCTTTGTTCTCCTCTTCTCCATCAGGTTAGGGGCTTGTATCTCCTTTTCTCTCCTGTTCAATAGCTGAGAAACAAAGTGAGTTTTGTCTGTATTAGTGACAGTCTCCATTTTTCTCAGGGAATATTATAACAAATATGACTATTATTTATTATATAAATGTATTTTTGAAATGTGCCAGAGCCTGTGCTGCATTGCTGTTGGAGGATCTTGGCAGAAGTTGAGTTGACACCTATCTGCTTACATGAGAGTTTGTGGGTGAGGGGGCTAGGATGCTACATGCAGAATGTATACTTATGTGTGTGTAAATGAACACAGTTTAAGGGGAACAATTAGAATACAATTATGAATGAGGAAGCTAAAGTGTGAGAAAAGACAGGATGGACAAAGCATTGCAACTGAAGAGAGAAGGCTACAGCAGATTTCCGTACCACACCCCAAACCAACAGGACATACTGCATGCTGTTCTCTGGAATTTACTCACTTTCTTTGGTGGGCAGAGGGTTCTTCTCTTTCGTCTCTGTCTTCTTCAGCTTGGTTTTGTCAAACCTGGCAATCTCTGTGAGATCTGGTTTGTCAGACATGCTGGCTGTCAAGAGAGGTAGTAAATTTGACTGGAAATTGCAAAGCTTTGACCTTGATTTGTATCCTTAAAACAACTTAAAATAATGTCACCCATTGACGTGTACTGAAAATGTGTCTTGTTCTTATTAATATGTTGTATTTTCATAATGTGGCTTGGAATTATTTCAATAAATAATAAATTGAATAATATAGTTTTGGGATCTGCTCTGTGATGCATATGTTTCACAATAAACACATCTGAATAAGCAGTGCTGGATTCTGGTTCTTTACATACATGACATGATTTCACACAAAACTGCTCCATCTTGTTCCTTTGTGCCTAACACATCTTTATGTAGTAAGTTTCATTCACTCTAATTGTCAGTCTCTCTTTTCCTACATACTACTCCTCGTTGTCCCTATTCTGCTTTATTCATGCCACCAAATGCTCTTTAATGGCACTCCACACCCTTCTCTGCTGCAATAGTCATCAGTTCTAATGTGCAGAAAGCTTAAACCTGCTCATTGCCTGACTCTCCATCTCCATATTGTCTGTATACATCCCTCTGCCTCCCTTTCAATCAATTGCAAAATAATGCAAATTTTCCTGCATGTGCAATCTTAGGCCCCTGATTGTTTATTCTTTCTTGAATATTTACCTATAGAGATATCAGTGAATGAAATGAATAGAGAAGGCCTTACCGTGTGGTACAACAGGGCTGTTTCCACAAGCAGGGAAGGCGAGAGAGTGAGATTGTGTGTGTGTGTTTGCTGATGTCTGTGTTTCTGCATTGCCACCAGGGTGTGGATTTGAGAGAGAGAGAGAGAGAGAGAGAGAGAGAGAGAGAGAGAGAGAGAATGACTCTCACCAGCCCATCCCTTTCTGCTTTTCTTTCCTCTTCTACTTAATATCGATGTAACATATAGTTGGGATATGGTATCCCATAGTTGGGACCTTAGAGGACGTGTCAGTAGGACATATTTATTCTATTTATTGCATGATGCACTACAAAATACAGACAGTATGACAGATATTTAGGTTATGTGGACAGAGGAGAATGTGATTTTAGATAATAGGAGCAACTGCAGGAAAAGTGTTATGTAACTGTAGTGCAACATGGTGCTTTATTGTGTACTCGTGTATGTGCACGCGTGTGCATTTGGGTGTGTGAGTGGCAATCAGATGTTTGTTTTGCTATTCCAGAGGTGTCTAAACAACTGCGGCCCGTGGTCCATTTTTAATTGTCCGGCAGCAAATTCTAAAAATATAATGGCATATGGGCCACTCATGAAACTTGCATTTGACTGTATTGTACTTCTCAGTTTTAACAATAGGTGGAGCTACTGTCATGAACAAGGCAGTTTATCCACAAAATAAGGATAATAACATAAAATTATGCCGGAATTGACCAAAAACGGCAGAACCAAGGAAAGATAGCAAGTGAGTGCAGAAAATGGGAAAAAAAATATATTTCTTAATAAATGTCAAGGGGAAGTGTGTCTGTTTGATTTGCAATCAAAATGTTGCAGTGATGAAAGAGTATAATGTACAGTGCCTTGCGAAAGTATTCGGCCCCCTTTAACTTTTCAACCTTTTGCCACATTTCAGGCTTCAAACATAAAGATATAAAATTTACATTTTTTGTGAAGAATCACCAACAAGTGGGACACAATTGTGAAGTGGAACGAAATCTATTGGATATTTTAAACTTTTTGTGGTGCGTGCAAAATTATTCGGCCCCTTTACTTTCAGTGCAGCTCCAGAAGCACTCCAGAAGGACTCCTGGCAAGAAGAAAGCCATTTCTCAACGTTTGGTGTGACGTTTGGTGTGTCTCCCAGGTGGCTTGTGGCAAGCTTTAGACGAGACTTTTTATGGATATCTTTGAGAAATGGCTTTCTTCTTGCCACTCTTCCATTAAGGCCAGATTTGTGCAGTGTACGACTGATTGTTGTCCTATGGACAGACTCTCCCACCTCAGCTGTAGTTCTCTGCAGTTCATCCAGAGTGATCATGGGCCTCTTGGCTGCATCTCTGATCAGTCTTCTCCTTGTCTGAGCTGAAAGTTTAGAGGGACGGCCAGGTCTTGGTAGATTTGCAGTGGTCTGATACTCCTTCCATTTCAAAATGATCGCTTGCACAGTGCTCCTTGGGATGTTTAAAGCTTGGAAAATCTTTTTGTATCCAAATCCGGCTTTAAACTTCTCCACAACAGTATTACGGACCTGCCTGGTGTGTTCCTTGGTCTTCATGATGCTCTCTGCGCTTTCAACAGAACCCTGAGACTATCACAGAGCAGGTACATTTATACAGAGACTTGATTACACACAGGTGGATTCTATTTATCACCATCAGTCATTTAGGACAACATTGGATCATTCAGAGATCCTCACTGAACTTCTAGAGTGAGTTTGCTGCACTGAAAGTAAAGGGGCCGAATAATTTTGCACGCACCACTTTTCAGTTTTTTATTTGCTAAAAAAGTTTAAAATATCCAATAGATTTCGTTCCACTTCACAATTGTGTCCCACTTGTTGGTGATTCTTCACAAAAAATGTAAATTTTATATCTTTATGTTTGAAGCCTGAAATGTGGCAAAAGGTTGAAAAGTTAAAGGGGGCCAAATACTTCCCAAAGCACTGTACATCAACACTATGAAATCAAACATCATTCTCATCCTACACTGGTGCCTACAAGAGAAAGTTGCGCAAATGGCAGCTAGCTCAACAACAGTATTTTCATGTGCTAACAAAATACAAGAAAATGCCAATACCAGAAAAAAACAATAACCAGCTACGAGGTAGCTACGAGGTGTGAATCAAGTGCTATCTGGTGAATCAAGAACTATCTTTCCTTGGTTCTGCCATTTTTTGGTCAATCCCGGCATAATTTTATTTTATTATCCTTGTATTGTTGATAAGCTGCCTTGTTCAACACAGTAGCTCCACCTAGTGTTAAAACTGAGAAGTACAATACAGTCAAATGCAAGTTTCATGAGTGGCCCATATGCCATTATATTTTTAGAATGAACGTTGATGTTAACAAGCCCAATAACTTATTTGTATAATAAGCTTAAATATAACCATCCACTTTCCCCCTTATTTTTATCACTTTATACAAGGCTGTGAAGGGGGATCATCATCCTGACTAAGAAGCAATCTGAGGTTGCTGTTTTGAGAATTAACTGCATATTTTTGTAACAAAAATATGAAAACCCAATAATGGAAAGTTGTGATGTAAGCTGTTTTTTTTTATTTTCTTTAAGCATATTCAATTATCAAGCATAATTTACCTACATTTGATTGATATTGCTAACTTTAATACACTACAGGTGAGGTGATATACTTCATCTCTAGTGAGTGGCCCAGCCCTTTGTATATTTTTCTGTGTGTGGCCTCAGTGAAAAAAGTTTGGACACCCCTGCTCTAGGTGTTAATTCAACACTGTGGATTTTCCAGTGTGGACTGTACACAACACAAACAAAAATGTTTGTAAATTCCCTTGGTAAGTAATTTGGTCACAATGTCATGCATAGCAGTTCAAGATCAGTGGTGCATATTCTGTCTTTGATTGCAAAATTGCGGCACCAAGCTAGAAATTTTTGAGCACTGCTGAAAATAATAACAATAAATAACAATAATTATTAGTACATTTACTAATATGAATTATAGCACCCTTTGAGGTGAATTTAAGAAAAATGTCTTTGATTACATAATTCCATTTTCAAACACTCATACAGTACTTACATTTGCATTTATTCAATTAGCAGACGCTTTTATCCAAAGCGACTTACAAATGAGAAAAATACAAGCAAAAGTACTTATTATTGCAGTTCAATAAAGTTAAATATTACAAAAATATTTACAGATTTCACACTCTTTTACTGTTAATAAAGAACATGAATGATTGCGTCTAATTTTCTGTTAAATACATTTTACCATCATTATTGTTATTGTTCATAAATCACATTAAAAACAGTATGGAATCTGTAAATATGTAATTTGTAATTTTGCACGTAATATTGACCTGCATAAGTACTACATGGCTGTTTAACAATAAGTATTGAATGCCCATTTAATAGAAAACAATAGGGTTGCCTCTGACATTTGCACATGGCATACTAAAGGAGATAGACTAAAGTATAAACCCTATATTTCTGCTACACATTCTTACACTAAATTTGACTTTGGTATACATTACGCATGGAAATAACCACATTTTTTTTAGTTTTAAAAACTAAAAAAATCTGATGTTTCAAGATATCATACTGTTACCAACCACATGCAAATTATCTCTGTATTTATAAAGTAATATAGCTTGTTATCTTCACAAATATACACATTTGATGACTGTATATAACAGCATAAATATATGTGCATATATCTTGTTGCTTATTTTAGCTGCGTAGATTAATTTTACTAAATTAAAATTAATTTTACATTTGTGTTCTGATGTTTTCGTGTGGAAGACTAACATAGCTCCGAATGACTCTCATCACTCCTGGTAGTAATTCTGAAGATAATCTTTTTCCTATGTTGGAGCCAATAGGAAGGTACAAACTCTCCCCATGACCTTCATTCAGACTCCAGACTCCTACCATTAACCTTTTTGCTTTAAATGCTAGCTTGGGAGGTGTTGGCTCAGAGTACCTCTGATAAGGTCAGGCAGGCATTCAGCTTGATAAAAAGGCCATGTCCAGACCAGTATCTCCCAGATGTCTTTGGTCTGACCTCATCATTCAATGGCTTATTCAGAGAAGTCTTAAAAATGATTAGTGGGTCTGTGTCTAAAAGCAGCCTAAATAATGATGTCATTAAATTAAAAGACCACCTGATGGTAGTAGAAGCATGATTTTATGGATGTGTGTACTTTTTCTACATTTATCCACTTTCCCCCATTTTCGACGTTTTCTACTGTTTCCAAATTTAATTTGAGTAGTTTACAGATATCACATTTAATTATCATGTTATTAAAAACAGATCATTTAATAAGATTGTCAGATTGTGATTTTTCTGTTGATGATTACACATTTTTTTCCTCTACTTTATCTAGAAAAATTAATTAAAACTATTTAATTTAGTTTGTGTGATGTATGTTCAGCTATTAAACAAAAATAGTTTGTCTGTCATATCTTTGATTTATTTATTTGCAGAGTGATGATGATTCCATAATTTTTTTGCCAGGGGTTGTAGAAGATTCATGTAAACCATTTGCAAGTATGAAATCCTAATAATTAACTAACATGTACTGCTGCCTCCTAGATCTTTTAAAAATGTAACAACCATGGCATTAATTAAAGTGTTGAAGAATGAAAGCTTATGGCAACCTTTGTGGATGAACAGCTTATTTCCTAGGTGAAGGATCTAAGACTGCCTACTAAAGTAATAGTCGAATATGAGTGACAGCTTCACATATACTGTGCAACGTTTTACTGTGATACTTTCAAAGTTGCTGTAAATTACCCATGCCTGCTGAAATCTAAGGTATGGATATTAATGCACAGAAGGTAATACTTACTGATGAGTTCATAAAAAAAGGACATTGTACAGAACTGTCAGACACAAGTTCCATATTAGGGCTGTAGTCAAGGCCACCACTGTCCACCACAAGACCAAGATAAGCCGAAGACCAAGACTAGCCAAGATTTAAGACCTTAAGACAGAATCAAGATCAAGGCAAAAAAAACATCAAATATATTTTGAGGACTAGTCTTTACTTCAGCTAGTTGACTTCATTCATGATTGTGCCTATGTTTTCTAGAAGAAGGCACTTGAATTGGCACAGTTGCAATTGCATGAAATTGTTTTGCATAACCTTTTACACTGATGTTTGTTGGTAAATGATACCTTTTAGCTTTTATGTTCAATGCATGTGAATCAAAGAGGGATTTGGCTGAATGTGCATTGAAATGACATCACAAATCTGCAGAAAATCTGAAAAAACAAGCTACTCCAAATGTTGTAGAGTTTGTTTGATTTTGCATTCATTTTTGTGGTTGCAAAATCCTGGAGGGACTGGTGATCCATGATCTGCCATGCTACCTGTGAGTCTGAATTGTTTCGCGGATCCAGACAGTCCAAAGCTTTCACTGCAGATATATGGCCATGATGCCAAAGAGCACACATTGCTTCTCCTAAATGGTAAATGAGACCTTTCAGGTGTACTCCTGTTCATTGATCGTGAATCAAACAGGGTTTTGGCTGAATGTGCATGGTGATGATATCACATAATGCGTCTTATCCCATCTGCAGTAACTTTGAAAAATTGCAAGCTCCTCCAAATATTGTGAAGTTTACTTGATTTTGCATTCATTTCTGGGATCACAAAATCCTTGAGAATGCTACACCTTTCTTAGCAGCTTAAGCAAATTTAAATTTTTTGTCTGACCTCTTATATATAACTGTCACTCACTCACTGTTTTTTTGTTTTTTGCACCATTCTGTAGTGTTTGGGTGAACCTTTGTTGAGTTTGAGTGGAGACCAAGTCCTTAGTCAATCGAGTCGAGTCCAAAAGTGGCTGAGTTGGATTCAAGTCCGAGTCCAGCCGACTCCAAAAAGTAATTACATTGAAAAAAAGATTTGAAATAGCAACTGTAAACTCAACACTGAGCAGTTAAATTAATATTTTAACCTTCACAAATCAATGGCAACATAAATGCAACAAAAAATACCACTATTACATCTTGCCATTTCCATTAATATTTATATTTCATGTCATCAGCACCTCAACTAGTTCCCTATCAAAATGGTTTCAAAGAAAAAAAAGGATATAGAGGTATATGGAAAAAATTTACTATATTAAAAGTGGATGTAAATACAAATTAACCTATTTTGTTATTATATCACATTATAATGTATCCTCCAGAGTTTACATTTCAATTATTTATGCGTCTCCCCCACAGTAATATATGCTGAGAGAGAGTATAGAGTAGAGTTACATTTAGCAGCATGTCATAACAACAAACTTAATGCTTTATTACTGCTTTTAATCTGTCTATGAATGACAACAAACTCATTTCTGAACACAGCTCTGTTCTTGTAACTGTATTTAATTTTAATTTCTTATGTGAAACAAATTATCATTATTATTAATACTATATCTATATCTCACAAAAGTGAGTACACCCCTCACATTTTTGTAAATATTTGATTACATCTGCTAATGTGACAACACTGAAGAAATAACACTTTGCTACAATATAAAGTAGTGAGTGTACAGCTTGTGTACAAGAGGGTGAGGGGGCAGGACAACTTCACCGCATCAAAGGGACGACGGACAGGGCCGTGTACCGTCAAATCTTGGGTGAGAACCTCCTTCCCTCAGCCAGGGCATTGAAAATTAAAAGTAATTACTAAGTCATTACCAAGTACTAAGTCATGTTTTGCAGATTGTTCAAATACATATTTCCCTCATTAAAATGCAAATCAATTAATAACATTTTTGACATGCGTTTTTCTGGATGCGTTTTTCTTTTTTTGTTGTTATTCTTTCTCTCACAGTTCAAATAAATATACCACTAAAATTATAGACTGGTAATTTTATTTGTTAGTGGGCAAACCTACAAAATCAGCAGGGGATCAAATACTTTTTTCCCCCACTGAACCTCTCCAGCATCAGCTGAGAAGAATGGAGGAGGTTTATGCCCATGCATCGGTTACTGAGGATTAAACAGGTGTTGTGTAAAGTACCATTACCCTCTACCTCTAGTACCAGCCGCCCTGGAACAACTACGCACTGCCACCATCTTCACGAAACTGGATTTATGCAGTGCATATAACCTGGTCCGGATTTGAGAGGGAGATGAATGGAAGACAGGTTTCAGCACAACTTCGGGTCACTATGAATATTAAGTCATGCCGTATGGGCTTTCTAACGCTCCCTCAGTCTTCCAATGCCTAATTAAGGATGTGTTGCATGACATGCTGGGACGCCATGTGATCACCTACATAGATGATACCCTAATATACTCTAACTCCAGAGAGGAACATATTCACCATGTTTGCCAAGTCCTACAATGACTACCCCATCACCAGTTATATGTCAAAGCTGAGAAATGCGAATTTCACAGAGCCACCATCACGTTTCTGGGATACATAATCAGCCCCGAAGGGATTTCCATGGACCAAGAAAAGGTCAAGGCAGTAGTAGACTGGCCCACACCCACTTCTACAGAAGGTTCATTAGGAACTTTAGTTCCATCGCCAACCCCCTCAAGGGGAAACCCAAGCGTCAGCCATGGGATCCATCCACCCAAACCTCTTTTGATAAACTCAAGAAAGCCTTCACTACCACGCCCATCCTCAAACATCCGGACCCATCTAGATCGTTCGTAGTGGAGGTGGATGTGTCGGTAGGAGTCATTCTATCCCAGTGGTTCGGAGAAAGGCCAAAGCTCCATCCAGTGGCATTCATCTCATGGAAGCTTACCCCCACCGAGAGAAACTACGATGTGGGAAATTGTGAACTCTTGGCAGTTAAGTTAGTGCTGGAGGAGTGGAGACATTGGTTAGAGGGGGCTATACATCCATTTGTCATTTTCACAGACCATAAGAACCTGGAATGTCTGCGCACTGCAAAGAGGCTCACACCCCACCAGGCTCGTTGGGCTTCACCATCTTCACCAGATTCAACTTCACATTATCATACAGACCAGGGTCCAAGAATATAAAAGCTGATGCCCTATCTCGTCTTGACCACACAGAACGTGTCAACGATCACGAGGATTATATCAAGCCTTCATGCATCGTCAATGCGCTTGAGTGGGACCTGAACCAGAAATTAGAGGAGATTCCCCAGTCACAAGTGCCAGTCAAATGTCCCTCCAACAAACTATTTGTACCCGAGGAGTACTGTCAAGAACTCATTATCTGGGCACACATGGTACTCGGGACAGGGCATCCAGGAAGACAGTGTACACACCATCTCCTAAAAGAAAAATACTGGTGGTCCAATATGGAGAGGGATAGGTAGTGGCATCCTGTTCATCTTGCGCGCAGAACAAGGTACCCCAGACACTCCCATCGGGGAGGCTTAAGCCCTTACCCATACCTGAAAGTCCATGGTCCCACATATCAGTGGACCTTGTCACAGATTTGCCAAAATCCCAAGGATATACCACAGTTCTAGTCACAGTGGACCGATTCTCAAAATCTGTACGTTTTATTCCATTACCCGCGCTCCACACCACCTTTATGACAGCCGAACTTCTATTCCAGCATGTTTTTAGATACTTCGGCATTCCAGAGGAGATTATATGTGACAGGGGCAAAGAGGACACTTCCAGAGTATGGTCAAGCTTCATGACTAAGTTTGGGGTAACAATTAATCTCACCTCCGGATATCACCCCAAAGCCAACGGACAAATCGAAAGGATCAATCAGGAACTAGGGCGATTCCATCGTACATTCTGAGCCAGTAGCCCTGAGGATTGGAGCAAGTTTTTGCCATGGGCCAAGTATGCCCATGCCCACTCATTACATCATTTGGCCACCAATATCACTCCTTTCCAGTGCATACTAGGTTACCAACCTCCATTGTTCCCCAGGAACGCTACTCCCACTGCATCTCCTGCCGTAGACCAATTTTTTGAACGTAGTTAGCCCGTCTGGGCTGCCACCCACCAATGCCTGAAAGAGACCACAGATACCTACAAGCGCAAAGCAGATCACCACCACAGTGACCACCCTAATTACCAACCGGGCGATAGGGTATGGTTGTCCACCAGAGACCTAAAAAAACCTCAAAGTTGTAAAAATTTAACCATATGGACCATTCAAGATTTGTGAATCAGCGATCCCAAGTCACTTACCATCTGGGACTGTTCCCCCTTTTTTTTTACCTGTTATCAGTGGTCCACTAGCCACAGAAGTACTATCTGAAAATCCTCTGACCCCTCTCAAAATCGATGGACAACCAGCTTACCTTGTCAGGAAAATCATCAAATCCAGACATAGGAGAGGCAAGCTGGAGTATTTGGTTGAGTGGGAGGGTTATGGACCTGAGGAACAATGCTGGGTTCCCAAGCAGGATATACTGGATCCAGAATTGATCAAGGACTTTCACGCAACTTATCCTGATCTCCCAGGTCCACGACCCCGGGGGAGGCCAAGAAAGAACTTGGCTCCCGGAGTGAGCCTGTTGGGTGAATGAGTGAGCCTGTCACAGCTCAGCCAGATCAGAACTCCAACTCCCAAGATGCAACACTCACCTCTCATGCACGCATGCGCTCACCATCCCCGGAGTTCTGATCAGAGACACCTGTCACTAATCACACACACACCATCACCACTACTACTTATGTTTGTTATTCACATAGTATCACTGCGAAGTATATGTTCAGTCAACTCGTTTCTCTATGTTACCAAGCCGATCTAGTTTAGTTTGCCTTCCAGTTTTACTCGACCATTGTTTCCGGTTTTCGACTATGTCTCTGCCTAATCCTGTATGCCCTGTTCGTCCGATCGCTCGCCCCCTGGCCTGTTTAATGACCACGTTTCTTGAAACTTCTCGATTCCACGTTTTACATCTGCCGCCTGCTTCTGCTTCCGTGCCGAATCGAGGTGTGTGACAGAGGGTGGGAAAACACCAATTTCATGTTGTGTGTAGAGATGTCTTTTGTGTGGAACGACAACAAAATTGGAGTTTGTAAGCCCTGCACTGCTAAATTTTTACACCACATGCTGCGGCAGTGAAGTGGAAGTTTCGTTGTTGAGTCTAATAAATTTTTTTGCTGCACTTCTTGGGCTGAATTAAAGGGCAAGTACCCTGTTTAGTTGGCAAGTATATATTGCACAGAAAAATATATTTGTAGATTTAATATATATGATTAAATATTTGTATGTCATATCCAGTTAATGGTAATATATAAAAAAGTTTATATGATGAAGTAGATATGCTTTTGTTTGTGGTGGGTGAATGTGAGCCTAACAGGAGTTCTGATAATAATAATTTAGTCAATTAATTCTGTTAATATGAATTAATAACATTCAGTAAGTTAAGAAATCTTACTTTAATCTTTAGAATTTAGTTAATGTGTTAATGTTTATTTGAGCAATGCATTTTCTGTTTATGAGACCAGTTACTATGAAACAACTTGTTGAGAACTTGCAGAGTATAAAGTTTTTATTTGCATTTCAAAGAAGGCATAAAAGGCAGAACTATCTGAATCAGTATCGGCTGATATTACTCTGAATAATCGGCTATCTGTATTGGCTGAGGAATTTTGTATCGTGCATCTCTAATTATTATTCAACATGCTGAATTTAGCTTTCACATTGCCTATTGTCTCAAAGCTTCATAGACATTGGTCAGAACATACAGTGGGCAAGTCATGGGCAAAAATTACCAAACAAAAAACTAAGATGGTACAGTACAAATAGAAATTGAAAGAAACCAGGACTGTTTTAAAATCATAATTGTAGAATTTGTACAACTTTGAGAAAAAAAGGCCAATTTTGTAGTCAGTGTGTCACGTATCTGGAAACTCTGGACTCCATTTCCCATCAGCCACTGCACCACATGACCACATGCACCACCACATGCACCTGATTCACGTTTTGGTTAATGAGCACTCATGTGTTTATCTAGTCCTTGTCTGCACTGGTTTCTTGTCTTTCATTGTTGTAGACTCATGTCATTTATGTCTCAGTGTTTTGTTTCTTGCCACAGTGTTTTTCCAAGTGTCTTAGTGTCTAAGTGTCTTAGTGTCTTAGTGTCTTGTTTTGTAGTCTGTTAGTGTATATTAAAAGTTATTGTCTGCACTTGCTTCTGCCTCAACCCGTGATTTGTGACAGAACGAAAGACCATTTTTTTTGGAAGTAGCAGACCAACTCTCACCCTCCCTCGCCTATTATGGCTCTTGCTCAGCCGTCACGCCTCCACGGTACGTGAGAGAAGTCGCTCCGTCTCCTGGCGGACTCAAGGATTCCCCTCTGTTCAGCTACTTCAAGCTCACTCGGTCGTCATGTTCAGTGGAGGATATCATTCTACCGTCCCGCTACGTGAGAGTTGACGCTCCTTCTCCTAGCGGACTCAAGGATTCCCCACTGTTCAGCTACCTTAAAGTGCCTCAGCCTCCCTGTTCTGCTGTGGTCGTCGCTCAGCCTACCTGTTCAGCTGAGGTCGTCGCTCAGCCTCCCTGCTCGGCTGTGGTCGTCGCTCAGCCTCCCTGCTTGGCTGTGGACGTCGCTCAGCCTA
This sequence comes from Ameiurus melas, assembly GCA_012411365.1. Lineage (NCBI taxonomy): Eukaryota > Metazoa > Chordata > Actinopteri > Siluriformes > Ictaluridae > Ameiurus > Ameiurus melas. The sequence goes on along the minus strand of CM022754.1, from coordinate 23,794,198 downwards.
CCTGTTCAGCTGTGGTCGTCGCTCAGCCTCCCTGCTCGGCTGTGGACGTCGCTCAGCTTCCCTGCTCGGCTGTGGACGTCGCTCAGCTTCCCTGCTCGGCTGTGGACGTCGCTCAGCTTCCCTGCTCGGCTGTGGACGTCGCTCAGCTTCCCTGCTCGGCTGTGGACGTCGCTCAGCTTCCCTGCTCGGCTGTGGACGTCGCTCAGCTTCCCTGCTCGGCTGTGGACGTCGCTCAGCCTTCCGGCTCGGCTGTGGTCGTCGCTCAGCCTACCTGTTCGGCTGAGGTCGTCGCTCAGCCTCCCTGCTCGGCTGTGGTCGTCGCTCAGCCTACCTGTTCGGCTGAGGTCGTCGCTCAGCCTCCCTGCTCGGCTGTGGTCGTCGCTCAGCCTCCCTGTTCGGCTGTGGTCGTCGCTCAGCCTCCCTGCTCGGCTGTGGACGTCGCTCAGCCTCCCTGCTCGGCTGTGGACGTCGCTCAGCCTCCCTGCTCGGCTGTGGACGTCGCTCAGCCTCCCTGCTCGGCTGTGGACGTCGCTCAGCCTCCCTGCTCGGCTGTGGACGTCGCTCAGCCTCCCTGCTCGGCTGTGGACGTCGCTCAGCCTCCCTGCTCGGCTGTGGACGTCGCTCAGCCTCCCTGCTCGGCTGTGGACGTCGCTCAGCCTCCCTGCTCGGCTGTGGACGTCGCTCAGCCTCCCTGCTCGGCTGTGGACGTCGCTCAGCCTTCCTGCTCGGCTGTGGACGTCGCTCAGCCTTCCTGCCCGGCTGTGGTCGTCGCTCTGCCTTCCGGCTCGGCTGTGGTCGTCGCTCAGCCTTCCTGCTCGGCTGTGGGCGTCGCTCAGCCTTCCTGCTCCGGCTGGTGGTCGCTCAGCCTTCCGGCTCGGCTGTGGTCGTCGATCTGCCTTCCGGCTCGGCTGTGGGCGTCGATCAGCCTTCCTGCTCGGCTGTGGACGTCGCTCTGCCTTCCTGCTCGGCTGTGGACGTCGTTCTGCCTTCCTGCTCGGCTGAGGTCGTCGCTCTGCCTTCCTGCTCGGCTGAGGTCGTCGCTCTGCCTTCCTGCTCGGCTGAGGTCGTCGCTCTGCCTTCCTGCTCGGCTGAGGTCGTCGCTCTGCCTTCCTGCTCGGCTGAGGTCGTCGCTCTGCCTTCCTGCTCGGCTGAGGTCGTCGCTCTGCCTTCCTGCTCGGCTGAGGTCGTCGATCTGCCTTCCTGCTCGGCTGAGGTCGTCGATCTGCCTTCCTGCTCGGCTGAGGTCGTCGCTCTGCCTTCCTGCTCGGCTGAGGTCGTCGCTCTGCCTTCCTGCTCGGCTGAGGTCGTCGCTCTGCCTTCCTGCTCGGCTGAGGTCGTCGCTCTGCCTTCCTGCTCGGCTGAGGTCGTCGCTCTGCCTTCCTGCTCGGCTGAGGTCGTCGCTCTGCCTTCCTGCTCGGCTGCGGTCGTCTCTCTGCCATCCTGCTCCGCTGAAGACATCGCTCCTTTCCTTTGCTGCGCTCAGTGTGTCGCTACCCCTTCCTGCTCCACGGAGAGCGTCGTTCCTCCCTTGGGCTTCGCGGAGAACCTCGCTCCTCTCCCTGGCCTCGCGGAGAACCTCGCTCCCCCAGTGAGCCTTGCGGAGAACCTCGCTCCCCCCATGAGCCTCGTAAGGTACATCGCTCCCCCGTTGAAAATCCTGGTGAAGCTCGCTCTGCTCTCCTATCCCGTGGGGGATGTCACCCCACTTTCGTGCTCTGCCAAGGACGTCCCTCTGCCCACCTGTGCCGTTGTGCAAGCCACTTGGCCTCCTGGTTTTGCTGGGGACTTTTTACCCAGAGGGCCAGGACCTCCAGATGGTGGACGTATGCTTTTGAGCGTTCCGGGAGTAGCGCCCTTGGGGGAGGGTTCTGTCATGTATCTGGAAACTCTGGACTCCATTTTCCATCAGCCACTGCACTGCACCACATGACCACATGCACCTGATTCACGTTTTGGTTAATGAGCACTCATGTGTTTATCTAGTCCTTGTCTGCACTGGTTTCTTGCCTTTCGTTGTTGTAGACTCATGTCGTTTATGTCTTAGTGTTTTGTTTCTTGCCACAGTGTTTTGCCAAGTGTCTTAGTGTCTTGTTTTGTAGTCTGTTAGTGTATATTAAAAGTTATTGTCTGCACTTTCTTCTGCCTCAACCCGTGATTCGTGACACAGTGCAGTGTGATATGATTAGTTATTTTTAACAGGAGCATAGCCCTCTGAACCTGGCAGTAGACATTCTCCTTGCCAGAAGAAGTGGCATGACCTGTTTAAGAGGGTGAAGGGCCGATTTTTGCATATTACCCAAAGACAACTAAAATTCAACCTAGAAGCAAATACTCACATCTGTAAACCCAATTGGAGATAGAAAAAGATGACCAGCCGTGAGTGAGGAAAAGCAAGGGTCCAGTTTTTATTCCGGTCCACCACACAAGATCCACACCAATGAGAATTCCCAGAAGTGATCTGAAAACTGGAGCTTAAGCTCCAGTATTTATAGCTTATGTACACAGTAAAAAAAAACCCAATACATTTCAGAAAGATTAGGATCCCAATACCAATAGGGTTAAAAAGAAGAGCTCATACATTCACCATGAGGTTTAAAAAAGCTTCTCAGACAGATACTATTAGGAAAAAAACAAGCCTCTTGAAAAAGGCTTATCAAGATTACCATGAGGGAAAAAAAACCTTCTCAAAAATTTACCATTAGGATTGAAAATAAGTGAGAGAGAAAAGAAAACAATTTGGAGCAACGACCTTGGTCTCACAGGTGCAGTGTGACGTAGCTATTCGTATAAATAGCTCTCTCCCAAACATTCAAGGCCCATGTCAACAGCATGCCCGACCCTTCCCCGCGAGACAAGAATCTTTTATCCTCTGCATTATGAGTAAGTGTCTTTTACCTTTTTTCTGTTTTTCTGGTTTATAATTTACTTTCATATCTGTTTTATATTTCTATTTTATATATGGTTGCAAGTGGTACTTAAGATATTATCCTTATAATATCTTACTCCTCTTTTATTTATTCTTGTAAAATTCTAATGTTATGTATGTGCATTCGGGCCTTTGGGAGGGTGTGTTAGAGAGAGAGGGAGAGACAGAGAGAGTGTAAATGGTAAATGTGCACTTATATAGCACTTTTATCCAAATCGCTTTACACTGTGTCTCATTCACCCACCAATGGTAGCAGAGCTGCCATGCAAGGCGCTAGCTTGCCATCGGGAGCAACTTGGGGTTCAGTGTCTTGCCCAAGGACACTTCGGCATGTGGAGTCACCCGGGCCGGGAATCAAACCACCAACCCTACGATTAGTGGACAACCCGCTCTACCAACTGCACCACAGCCGACAGAGAGAGTGTGTGTGTGCTATGTCTGCCCGCCTGACCCTGAATGTTATCTATGTGTGTGCGCCTCCCTAACTCTCCTTCTCTGTGACTATTAAACTATAGTGTGTCAATCCCAAAATGTGAATCCTGTTCATCAATATCCACCTAATACCTCCTCTATGTGTCTAGGTGTCCATTTATTGGAAGGGCTGGATTTGGATTCGAGCACCCGCCAACAAATCGTGCATCTCACTGCTGATTTTCAATAAAATTACCTATTACTCATACTACTCATACTAGGTCTCCCTCGTGTTTGTTTTATGTATATATTTAACCACAACATTTCCCCCTCTGAGGCTATAAAGCCTCACAAACTAGTGTGTGTGTGTGTGTGTGTGTGTGTGTGTGTGTATATATATATATATATATATATATATATATATATATATATATGTATGTATATATATATATGTGTGTGTATATGTTTATATATATATATATATATATATATATATATATATATATATATATATATATATATGTGTGTGTGTATATATATATATGTGTATATATATATATATATATATATATATATATATATATATATATATATATACATATATATGTGTGTGTGTGTGTATATGTGTATATGTTGATTAACTGTGTACCTCCTAAACAGTGTTAGCATGAGTGCTGTTAGTCTGCATGCTATAGGTGCATCAGTGCAAGAGGTAGACCATCTACCGAAATATGTTTAGTATCAGCACAAATTACGTTAAACTTGAGATGGTATGCCAGATCCAGGAACTACTTCTCTGTTCAAAGAAAATCACTGCTCCAGCAGTCTTCTGATGCCATCACCAATCACTTAAATGGCCTTTCTGGCATTGATATGTGCCCCCTTGATACAGATTTTCCCTTTCGGACATTGTCTTGAGCACAAATATCACACCCAGATTATTATAAACCGTTACCTGTAATTTCAAGGATCATTCCTCTACCTTCCCCCTCGCACACTGGCTAAACCCATGGCCATGAAATACATACAGTGCAAAGTGTAGAAAGTACAATCAGAATTCAATTAACTATTTACAGTGGCGTTCCAACGTTTTTTATTCTATAACCTCACTGCATTCGAATAACTCCAAACAGATGACACAATCCATGGGCATAAACAGTATTTATCTATATATTTATATATTAGCAATACTACCCTTAACCAGTTTGCACTCTGTTGTGATAGCTTTTATTTCAGCCAATTGGGCAGATCAGGGTGCTCATAAAGTTTGTGAAATTTCAGACTCGAAACTTCAGATGGAACATCTAAAATTTCAAATTTAAGCTCGAGGACATATTAATTTTGGCTAGGCAATCGTGCGTTTTCCCAGTGACTGGCTCCACAGATTTAATTAGGCAATACAACACTACGATTGGTGTATTAGGCCCACTAATAGGTTTAGGAATTTAATTTTGGGTGGAACATATAATAACCCCATATCCCCATAACCTGCTCTTTCAAAATAGAAATGACCTGGTAAGATAAGTGTAAGATCAATGTGTGAGAGAACAATTTCCCCAGTTATCTGCACTAAGAGAGCATCTCCAGCCGTGACATGCAAACGTGCTGGCAATTCTTGTGCCACCAAATCCAATGTTTTCAATCCATAAACTACTGACCTGCAAGCGCCCCACACCAACAATCCGGGACCGACAGAGTGAATGGTCACAGAGAATCTCAGTCATATGTAAGACAAAGCCTTTGTTGTAGTTTTGCCAGCCATAGTGCAGGTGCAGAGCATAAGTTCATTCAATGTCAGGCTTGTCCAAAGAACACCCAGATCTCGGGATTTTTGTCATGTAGAGAGCAATCAGTGATCCCCTGCAGACCATTCTTGATAATGTCCAGGAACATTTGTTGTGCTTTATGGGGCGGAGGATGACCCCGATCATGTCCTGTCGGCCTTGGGAGCGTGCCAGGGAGTCTCTGACCACAGAGTAGTACACCGCAGGAGAGCCCAAAGCCCAAGAAGAGATGCTCCCAGGTGTATTACTGATCTAGGAATGTTAAGGGGAGTAACAGTCTTGAGCTCTCACATTTAGTCATTTGAAAAAGAGCTGATCACAGTTGATAATAGATCAATAATAACGTGTAATGGAATGGGTTACAGTAGGGACATCTTATAAAAAATATATATATATTCTATATTCGACATACTATAAGTAATGGAACTACTGGGATGACTAGTTAATTGATTTTGCAACTTTTATGTAAAATGCCATGCTCTTCCAGTCTTAAACATTGGTTACTGGGTGTGTTGTATTGCAGAACTTATCGTAGTTGTTATCACAGCTTGCTGACATAATGCTATACTGAGTGGCCATGTCCCTTCATCCTTTTCTGAGTGTCACGTATCCGGAAACTCGGGACTCCATGTCCCATCAGCCACTGCACTACACCACCTGACCACATGCACCTGACTCACGTTTTTGTTAATGAGCACCAATGTGTATATATAGTCTTTGTCTGCACTCTTTCGGGGTCTTTCGTTGTTATAGACTCACGTCACTTCTGTCTCCGTTTTTTTGTTTCATGCCACAGTATTATGCCCCGTTGTCTTAGTGTCTTTGTGTCGTTGTTCATTTGTTTAAAATAAATATTTAAAAATCTGCGATTGCTTCTGCCTCAACTCGCCACACGTGACAGAACGAAAGACCGTGACTACGAAGCAGTAGATTTTTTATTTTTATTTTTTTTCGGATACAGCAGTTTGCTCCCACCCTCCCTCCCCGATGGGTCTCATGGATTCCCCTCTGTTCGCCGACCTCAGGGATTCCCCGCTGTTCAGCTACCTCAGAGTCGCGCAGCCGACGGGTCCTGTGAAGGAGGTCTCTCCGCCGCCCCGCTATGTGTGTGAGGACGCTCCAGCTCCGTGCGGACTCATGAATTCACCTCTGTTCGCTGACCTCAGGGATTCCCCGCTGTTCAGCTACCTTAAGGTGCCTCAGCCGTCCTGTTCAGCTGAGGTCGTCGCTCAGCCGTCCTGTTCAGCTGAGGTCATCGCACAGCCTTCCTGTTCAGCTGTGGATGCCGCTCAGCATCCCTGCCCGGCTGTGGACGCCGCTCAGCATCCCTGCCCGGCTGTGGACGTCGCTCGGCCTTCCTGCTCGGCTGTGGACGTCCGCCTTGCCCTGCTCGGCTGTGGACGTCGCTCGGCCTTCCTGCTCGGCTGTGGACGTCGCTCGGCCTTCCTGCTCGGCTGTGGACGTCGCTCGGCCTTCCTGCTCGGCTGTGGACGTCGCTCGGCCTTCCTGCTCGGCTGAGGTCGTGTCGCCGCCTTCCTGCTCGGCTGCGTTCGTCTCTCTGCCATCCTGCTTCGCTGAGGACGTCACTTTGCCTCCACGTTCTCTGCTGAAGACGCGGCGCTCCTTTCCCTCGCTGTGCTCAGTGGGTCGCTCCCCCTTCCTGCTCCACGGAGGTCTCCGTTCCCCCCTCATGCTCCGCGGAGACTCGGTTCCTCCCTTGGGCCTCGCGGAGAACCTCGCTCCCCGTGAGCCTCGCGGAGACCCTCGCTCCCCCCGTGTGCCTCGCGGAGACCCTCGCTCCCCCCGTGAGCCTCGCGGAGACCCTCGCTCCCCCCGTGTGCCTCGCGGAGACCCTCGCTCCCCCGTTGCCTCGCGGGAGACCCTCGCTCCCCCCGTGTGCCTCGCGGAGACCCTCGCCCCCCCCGTGCGCCTCGTCAGGTACTTCGCTCCCCCCTTGAACCTCGCGGTGAGGCATGCTCCGCTCTCCTGTCCCGTGGGGGACGTCGCCCCTCTTTCATGCTTTGCCAAGGACTTCCCCCGCTTCCTTGTGCCATGGTGGAAGCTGCTCGGCCTCCTGGTTCTGCTGGGGACTTTTGGCCCGGAGGGCCGGGACCCCCGGAGGGGGGCCCTTTGATTTTGGGCGCTCCAGGAGTAGCGCCCCTTGGAGGGGGGATCTGTCACGTATCCGGAAACTCGGGACTCCATGTCCCATCAGCCACTGCACTACACCACCTGACCACATGCACCTGACTCACGTTTTTGTTAATGAGCACCAATGTGTATATATAGTCTTTGTCTGCACTCTTTCGGGGTCTTTCGTTGTTATAGACTCACGTCACTTCTGTCTCCGTTTTTTGTTTCATGCCACAGTATTATGCCCCGTTGTCTTAGTGTCTTTGTGTCGTTGTTCATTTGTTTAAAATAAATATTTAAAAATCTGCGATTGCTTCTGCCTCAACTCGCCACACGTGACACTGAGGATATTATTTACAGGACACAGGACGACTATACTTTACTTTAGCCTATTACAGTGTACATGTTACTTTCCCTGCTTCAACCTTATGTAGCCCTTAATGTGCCAGGCATGTTATTGAGTCCAGGATGAGGGATGCCATCATCACTGTCCAATTTGGAAACTGGAGAGAGACATCTGGGAACACAAAACTGCAAAACTCATCGTTACATGTTCAATTCATGAATCAGATCTAGGCCTATTAAAACTATTAGGCCTATTAAAAGTGATTCACTGTATACTGATTTTAAATATTCAGATAGCCATTAAAACCATTCAAAAGGCCCTGATTGTGTGGAGTCTGTATTTCTAAACTTATCAGCTGATTTTTATTTCATCTCTTTTAACTCATCTTTTTAATCTTTCATTAGACAACGGGGTTATACCAGAAATTTGGAAATCAGCTTTTGTTTTTCCTTTATTAAACCAGGGAAATCTTACTATATTAGATCATTACCGTCCAATCCCAAAGCTTTTTGTCCTATCAAACACTTTTATAAAGCCTTTTCAGTGAACCTGTTGACATGTTATCGGTCGCAAAAAAGTCTAAGGTCATACAAACATATCACCACCACCACCGCTGTTTTGAAAGTCTTAAAACAATGTCAAGGTACCTTCTGCACTTCCCAGTTTTTCGATTTATTAAAGGCTTTCGACACAGTGTATCAGGAAATATTGGTAGATGGAGTAAATAATGCTGCTCTATCAACTCATTTAAAATTATTAAAGTAATCTCAACTTCTCTAATCAAAGGAATAACAGTCAATTCAATTCAATTCAATTTTATTTGTATAGTGCTTTTTACAACAGACATTGTCTCGAAGCAGCTTTACAGAAATATAAAAACTGTATACAGATAATAAAGGTGTGAATTTATCTCAACTGAGCAAGCCACTGAGTGTCGACGGTGGCATGGAAAAAGTCCCTAAGATGTTTACAACTCTCATAAAGGGGTCTTACACTCTCATGTTTAGTTAATCTATGAAGAGTTCTAGTCTGTTGTCTTTTAAAATGCAAACCCAATTGGCAATGATTCATTCTTATACCTTCCTTAATTTTCACCAAAAGGATATTGAGAAAGGAAAACAAAACTCCTTTTGTCTAGGACTTTTTGTGATGTACTTTAACCTAACATATTAATATCCCATCTGTAATAACCAGAACTAATAAACAAAGTAAACGGGGTTGAGATCCAGACATGTATTTATAGCTCGCTAGTCTCACTTATCTCACTACTTTTTATTCAAAACAACCTAGCGAATTTGTTTTTATGTCTAAATGGTAGACATGCATACACCCTATTTTTCCCTTATCTTATAACTGTACCACACTCAAAATATCACTCTGACCCTTCATACATGACATTTAAATTTTGTTCACTTTGTTTAAATATATCTAATTAGGAGTAATGTAAATATGTATTTAACTTCGTCTAAAGTAAAACTTCTCATCTATAAGCTTTGTTTCAATTTAACACCAATTTTTTTCCTTGGCTGAGTGCCCACTTGTGAAAAGGCATAAGATTCCCTCTATAAATGTGTCCATTTAATTTAAACTGTATTTGACCATATTAAGGTAGTGTTAAATCTACTCATGTCACAAACTACATTTCCCATCCTGCACTACGGTCCACAAACATGGTTGCCATGGACTACAATTCCCAGATCACACACACCAGCCTCCATTTCACAGCTCAGTCACAGCTACAGTATAAAGATTTATCAATTCACTTCACATATTGTGCACTGTATGCTCCATTACTCGTATTAGTGACCACTGCTCTGTATTATTTAAATATTGCAACTCGTATACTTTGTATGACATATCCATATCACACCGTATTATATATATCAGTATATTTACACAACTACTTTATTCTATTCAAAAATCTAAGGTTCAGAAAAGAAACAAATCACTACACTACTACATCCAGCGGTATTATGGGTCTGAGGCCTCACATCCACCTGCTTCCTATCCAGCCCTGAATCTAAACTTTCATTCAGCAGTATTGCAGGGCTTTCACTTACACAACACATATACAATTTCATTAAAACAACCTTATATAATCAGTTTACACTTCTCTTACCTTTTCTCACTCACTCAAGGTTCTTTTGGAGACCAATTTAGTCATTCTTCCCACCTCGGGGCTTCCCAATCGTGGCAACAGAACTAAGACAGAACTTTGAAATAACATCTGTTGCTTAGAGAATGAAGTCCCACAGGAGAAATTACAGACATAATATAGATCTTAAACCAGTCACTTCACCAAAGGCTGGTCCGAATTCAATTCAATTCAATTCAATTTTATTTGTATAGCACTTTTTACAATAAACATTGTATCAAAGCAGCTTTATTGAAATATATATACAGATATTAAATGTGTGAATTTATCCCAACTGAGCAAGCCACAGTGACGACAGTGGCAAGGAAAAACTCCCTAAGATGTTTAAAAGGAAGAAACCTTGAGTGGAACCCGACTCAGAAGGGAACCCATCCTCATCTGGGTAACAACAGACAGTGTGAAAAAGTTCATTATGGATGTACATGAAGTATGTATGGCCTTAGGAGCAGCCATAGTCCCAGTAGTCTGGAATTGGAGAAGATTTGAGCTCCATCCATTGGCAGAAAGGATCTGGATCTGTAGTATTTCCATAAATTCGTGTGGGGCTCGGCAAAAGGAGAGAGGGAGAAAAAAGATTATTAGGACTGCGAAGTAGTAAAATAGAATCTAATCAGGGTAGGCTTGAGTAAACAAATACGTTGTTGGTGCGAGGGAGAAGCAGAAGATGAGTGTGGCGGCCCGCCTCCCCCCGCAGAAAGCCAGGGCGACCGGTCGGCCGCAGCCACAGCCTGCTAAGAGGCCTGATCTAAGAATGATCATTAAAGCAAAGCAGGGAAGGAAAGAATGATCTTGATGGGTCACGGAGGGACATATCAGGGGACATGAGGCTGCTAGGGCCTGCCCTGGCCGAGGCCATTGAGGTTGTGTGTGAGGCTGCAGGGTGGTCTACGCCACACATTCATTCGTTATTACAGCCTGGATATTCATTCCACCCCAGGCTGGAGTATCTTGCAGTGACCTTCCGGCTTGGGTATTTTTGAACAGGCCATACCCTCTGTATGACGAAGTGGGTATTCCTGTTCCCATACTGTTATGCTAAATGCAACGTCGAAGTTCCCTTTGAAAGGGAATGTCGGAGTTACGCATGTAACCTTGTTCCCTGAGAAGGGAACGAGACATTGCATAGCATTGTCATACCAGGGCAGGCCTGTGAATTGCGTCTTCGCTTCAGATAATAGAGGCTGGCGACATAGTTCACAGGTGCCATATATATATCATGCAATGCGCTTAATTGCACCTATTAGTCTAAGTAGGCATGGTGGATCATAGAAAACCAAAAGTTCGCTTATATACTGTGGTGCAAGATCATTTATTATTTTATAAGTTGATAATAGTATTTTATAATCAATTTCACTGGGAACCAATGCAGCTGCTTTCTGGACTAACTGGAGTTTGTTTATTCACCTACTGTAACATCCAGACAGTATGGCATTACAATAATCTAGTCTAGAGGTGACGAAAGCATGAACTGAAATTTCTACATCATGTAGTAACAATATATTTCTTATCTTCGAAATATTTCTGAGATGAAAGAAGGCTATCCTAGTAATATTATCTACATGAGCATCAAATGATAGACTGGAAACAATAATCACTCCAAGGTCTTTTACTGCTGGACACGACGAAACAGAAAGTCCATCCGGAGTTTTTTTTTTTCCTTTTTCATTTTTATTGAACATTTCTGCTGAACACTTCTGATGAACATTTCTACAGAACATTTCTACATTTCTACTGAACAATTTTTGCTAAACCAGTTCTGCTAAACATTTCTGCTATACATTTCTGCGAAACGTTTCTAATGAACATTTCTAAAGTTTAATTTTTAGTGAACATTTCTGCTGAACATTTCTACAGAACATTTATACATTTCTACGTTTCTTTTTTATTAAACATTTTTGCTGACCTTCTGATGAATATTTCTGTTGAACTGCTAAGCCTATCTAAATCGTCTTTTCTGTTCTGTCCTCCCCACCATTTCCAAAAATACAAAATGAGCAACAGCTGTAAATATTCACAGATTTTTTTCATTTTATACAAAGAAAAACAAAAATTGAACCCACCCCTCCGGCTCATCATGGCTACCCATCAAATGTCGCTGATTATAGAGATATTATAAAATTCAACAACAGGCACCAACCTTTAAGTGGATAGTGCCTGTAACTCCATAAAGTAGGCAATAAAGGCATGCCATTTATGAAAAAACTTATCTGTACATCCATTCGTCGTATATCGTACTTTCTCGAGTTTCAGAAAAAACATCACGTCCTTTATCCACTGAGAGATAGATGGGTATTTAGCAGACTTACATTTACATTTACATTTATTCATTTAGCAGACGCTTTTATCCAAAGCGACTTACAAATAAGCAAAGCGATATATCAAGCAGGGAACAATACAAGTAGTGCTACTATACAAGATCCATTAATTGAATACCAGAGGAAGCAAAGTGTACAGAGTAGAGGTGTAAGTGCAAGTCTGTGTTTTTTTTTTTTTTTTAGGAGATGGTTAGGTGTTCACGGAAAAGGTGGGTCTTTAGCTGTTTTTTGAAGATAGTGAGAGACTCTGCAGTCCGGATTGAGATCGGAAGAGCATTCCACCACTGGGGAACGGTATGTGTGAAGGTTCTGGAAAGGGACCTTACGCCTCGCTGAGTGGGAACTACTAAACGTCGGACTTCCAATGTAACAGTAGGGAACGTCTTGCTATAAGGGATGTGAAAGCAATAACATCCTTTTGTATCGAACTCAAAGGAATTGAAGCTTGAGGGATCCCAAATATCGCAATCAGTGGACAAGGCTTTAGATCTGCCCTGAGAATAGTGGACATGATGGTAAAAAGGCCAGACCAGAAACAATGGAGTTCAGGGCAGAAGAAAAACATATAGCCAAGATGACAGGGAGAGCCATGGCATTTATCACACTGGTCCTCTACATCTGGATACATCACAGACAATCTCGACTTGGACAGATGTACTCTATTTAAAACTTTGAACTGTATAAGTCCAAGACGAGCACAAGAAGTAGTAGTCTGTACCCTCCCTATAGCATGTTCCCAACACTCCTCACTTATTTGTACGCCTAATTCCGTTTCCCACGCATACCTAATTTTATTACTCGACCCACTACCTTGCGTCAAAATAAAATCATAAATCTTAGAAATCATTCCTCTCTGATGTGGGTTATTTGAAAACAGGTCTTCCCAGGCCTGTTCTGAAGGAGCAGAAGGGAAATCAGGAAAACATCTAGAAACGAAATTCCGTATTTGAAAGTACCGAAAGAAATGTGTCAAGGGGAGATCGTAAGTGGATGCCAAATTGGCAAAGCTATCAAACACACCATCAGAATACAAATTTCTAACTTGTTTAATACCCTTGTCATACCACACTGAAAATTAGGAGTCCATACACGATGGGGGAAATAGAGGGTTGTTCACTAAATCACACAAAGAGGATGCACCTACAAATTTAAAATGTTGTCTAAATTGATACCAAGTCCTAAGTGTGCTGAGGACAACAGGGTTATCAGTATATTGGGAAAGTTTTGTAGGTAAAGAGGAGTAAAGTAGAGCAGGTAAAGAGGATTCCCTACAAGAAGATAATTCCAATTTAGACCAAGAAGATCCAGGAGATTGAACCCAGTAACAAAGTTTATGGATGTGTGCAGCCCAGTAATAGAATTGAAAATTGGGTAATGCAAGTCCTCCCATAAGTTTACATTTCTGCAATAAAGATTTACTAACCCTTGGTGGCTTCCCTCCCCAAATAAATGTACTAATTATCTTATCCAATGACTCAAAGAATGATTTTGGGAGAGAAAGAGGCAATTGTTTGAACAAGAAAAGAAACTTCGGTAAAATATTCATTTTGACAGCGTTGATCTTGCCAATTAGGGAAAGGGGTAAGTTACCCCAACTCTGAATGTTAGATTTAACCTTTGAGATAAGGGGAGTAAAGTTAGCTTATAGAAGATTAGATAGAGAACGTGTCACGTTGATACCTAGGTATTGAAAACCAGACTGACTAAATCGAAACGGTAGATCTGACTGATCTGACAGAGCTGGAGTATTGACAGGAAAACAGTCACTTTTATCTAAATTTAGTTTATAACCCGGAGACAACACAAAAAGACTTCAGAACATCCAAGACAGAAGGCATAGAGGCGGTAGGATTAGTTACATACAATAACAAATCATCAGCATATAGCGACAATTTGTATTCTACACCATATCGAACTATTCCTTTAAACAAGGAGTAAGATTTTAGTGCAATAGAGAGCGGCTCGATGGGAACAGCAAAAAGCAGTAGGGATAAAGGACAACCTTGGAGACACCCTCGTCCGAGCACAAAATAATCCGAATAAGTATCATTAGTCTGAACTCTAGCATAAGGGGTTGAGTAAAGGAGGCTAATCCAGGAAATAAACTTGTCCCCAAATCCAAACTTCCTCAGGACTGAAAACAAATACTCCCATTCGACCCTGTCAAATGCTTTTTCAGCATCTAATGAAATCACAATCTCAGGGTGAATAGCAGAATGCTTTGAATAAATTATATTAAAGAGTGTACGGGTATTGAAAAACATTTGACGTCCCTTTATAAAACCGTTCTGATCTTCAGATATAATATAAGGAAGTACATTCTCTAACCGAGATGCCATTACTTTCTCCAACACCTTTACATCTGCATTCAGCAGTGATAGTGGTCTATACGAACCACAGGAGGATGGATCCTTACACTCCTTTAGGAGCAGAGCTATCGTGGCTTGTGTCAGAGTTGGAGGCAAAGACCCACGTTTCAAAGATTCGTTGAACATAGCCAAAAGCAATGGAGCTAATTTTCCAATAAACGTTTTAAAGAATTCGATTGGAAACCCGTCCGGGCCAGGAGCTTTGTTAGATTGCATAGATTTAACTGAATTTAAAATTTCTTCAAGAAAGAGTGGGGAATCCAATTGCATAGCAGTATTCGTATCTATAACAGGATTACAGAGGTTTTGAAGAAATGAGTTCACTTTAGTATTATCTGTTGGAGATTCGGACTTATAAAGCAAAGAGTAAAAAGATTTAAAAGTAGCATTAATTTCCATGGGATCTGTAGTGACAATATTATAAGTGTTTTTAATACTAGGTATGAGACGAGAAGTGGCCTGTGGCCGTAGCTGATGTGCCAGTAGACGACTCGGCTTATCGCCATGTTCATAATATGAACCACGAGTACGTAACAGTAAGTTTCTTTAGTCGAAATAAGATTAAACTCTGCCTGTAAGTCAAGGCGCTGTTTAAGAAGTTCTGGGGAGGGGTTTAATGCACATCTTTGATCAAGACTACTGATTGCAGATGCTAGTTTATTAACCCTAGCAGTGCGTTTTTTATTACAGCGAGCAGAATAAGAAATAATCTGCCCTCAGATATAGGATTTAAGTGTCTCCCATAACAGTGAATAAGAGGTGGAGTCATTCTGATTGAAGAAAAGAAAGTCATCGATAGAACTAGAAATGAACTCACAGAATTCACTGTCTGCTAAAAGAAGAGAATTAAATCTCCAAGGCGGTCGGCTACGTTTATAAGTAGAAAGATGAATATCTAATTGTAGTGGCGCGTGGTCAGAAATTACAATACCCAAATAATCAGAAGAAACGACGCAAGAATCTAGAGTGCTGTCTATAAAAAAATAATCAATCCTCGAATAAGAATTATGAACCTGGGAGAAGAAAGAAATCTTTTTAAGAGAGGGGTTACGAGATCTCCAGGGATCAACGAGACCGTTCTGACACATAAAATCTGAGAATGTTTTAGACATTGCAGATCGATTCAGAGTACGAGGGTTAGATTGATCCAAGTTTGGGTCAAATACACAATTTAAATCTCCCCCGAAAATCAACAGGTGAGTATTTAAGAAAGGGAGATTGCTCAACAATCTATTAGCAAATTCTACATCGTCAAAGTTTGGAGCATATACATTAACCAGCAATACCTGTCTTTGCATTAAAGTACCAGCAACTATAATATATCTACCATTCACATCAGCAATAACATTAGTGGACGAAAACTGTAATCTTTTGTCGATTAAAATAGCGACCCCTCTTGCTTTTTGAATTAAAATTCGAGTGAAAGACTTGACTCACCCAAGGGCAATGTAACCTTTGATGATCTTTAATACGTAGGTGAGTCTCCTGTAAAAATACTATATTGGAGTTCAAATGTTTCAAATGTGTAAAAACCTCAGATCTCTTAACAGGATTACCCATACCTCTGACATTCCAACTAATAAATCTTAAAGGCGTGCCTGTCCCAGTTATGCTGGGATCGATGTTACTACTAACCATTTAAATAAAGTAAACCATAGGAATGTAAATAGCCAATGAGAGTCGAAGTGGGACCTTCCACCCTTACTTGCCTTACTGTCTATCTAGAGGTGACGAATGCATGAACCAGTATTTCCGCATCATGTAGTGATAATATGTTTCTTATCTTAGAAATATTTCTGAGATGAAAGAAATCTATCCTTGTAGTATTATCTACATGAGCATCAAATGAAAGACATGAGTCAATAATCACTCCAAGGTCTTTAACTGCTGTACATGATGAAACAAAAAGACCATCCGGAGTTACTATGTGATCAGAAAGCTTACTTCTTGCTACACGTCGTCCTAGTACAATTATTTCTGTCTTATCAGAATTAAGTATGAGGATGTTAATAAGCATGCAATGTCTAATGTCTTTGACACATTCCTCAACTTTACTAAGCTGCTGTCTGTAAAACATACAACTGTGTATCATCAGCATAACAGTTCAAGCTAATTCCATGTTTACGAATAATAAAACAGAATCTTGTGGAACACCAAATTTAACCTCAGCATGTGTGGAGAAGTCACCATTTACATCTAATGTTATCGGTCAAATAAGACCAGAGCCAGGAGAGGACCGTTCCCTTAATGCCAACAACATTTTCTAATCTTTCAAGGAGAATAGTATCATCTATAGTATCAAAAGCTGCATTAAGGTCAAGTAATACAAGCAACGAGACACAACCCTGATCAGAGGCCAGTAATAGGTCGTTTACTACTTTAACTAATGCTGTCCCTGTGCTATGATGAGGTCTAAGCCTTGACTGATACATTTCATGAATGTTGTTCCTATCTAAGTATGAGCATATCTGCTGTGCTACAACCTTTTCTCATACAGTGCCTTGCGAAAGTATTCGGCCATGATGAACTTTTCAACCTTTTGCCACATTTCAGGCTTCAAACATAAAGATATAAAATTTTAATTTTTTGTGAAGAATCACCAACAAGTGGGACACAATTGTGAAGTGGAATGAAATCTATTGGATATTTTAAATTTTTTTAGTAAATAAAAAACTGAAAAGTGGTGCGTGCAAAATTATTCGGCCTCTTTACTTTCAGTGTAGCAAACTCACTCCAGAAGTTCAGCGAGGATCTCTGAATGATCCAATGTTGTCCTAAATGACTGATGGTGATAAATAGTATCCACCTGTGTGTAATCAAGTCTCTGTATAAATGCACCTGCTCTGTGATAGTCTCAGGGTTCTGTTGAAAGCGCAGAGAGCATCATGAAGACCAAGGAACACACCAGGCAGGTCCGTAATACTGTTGTGGAGAAGTTTAAAGCAGATTTGGATACAAAAAGATTTCCCAAGCTTTAAACATCCCAAGGAGCACTGTGCAAGCGATCATTTTGAAATGGAAGGAGTATCAGACCACTGCAAATCTACCAAGACCTGGCCATCCCTCTAAACTTTCAGCTCAGACATGGACTGATCAGAGATGCAGCCAAGAGGCCCATGATCACTCTGGATGAACTGCAGAGAACTACAGCTGAGGTGGGAGAGTCTGTCCATAGGACAACAATCAGTCGTACACTGCATAAATCTGGCCTTTATGGAAGAGTGGCAAGAAGAAAGCCATTTCTCAACGTTTGGTGTGACGTTTGGTGTGTCTCCCAGGTGGCTTGTGGCAAACTTTAGATGAGACTTTTTATGGATATCTTTGAGAAATGGCTTCCATAAAGGCCAGATTTGTGCAGTGTTGTGCAGGTTTAATAACTGCTAATTTAAATGATTTCGGTGCATAGCCAGTGCTAAGGGAAGAATTGATTATATTTAGAAGCGGTTCAATTACTCCAGGACAAATCTGTTTAAAGAAACATGTAGATAAAGGATCGAGTATGCAAGTTGATGATTTCACTGAAGAGATTAATGAAGCTAGTTTGGTTCAACATTCTAAACGTTGATCACATATTGCTATATTATCATCTTGTGTGCAGCAGAATGTTGACCTTGTACCTCAGTTCGACCACCAGATTGTAGAGAGTATTGCAAGCCAGTTGCAGAAAACTGTAGGTAACGAAATGGACCAAACTACTTCTACACTTAGTTTGAACATTGGCCAGGGTAACTCTGCCTTAAACATGACTGGGGTGAAGTTAGTGATGCAGACAGATGTCAAAGAGCCACCACACTTCAGAGGTGATGGAACTGACAAACATACAGTACATGAATGGGAGGAAATCATGGATGGCTACCTGAAGAAGAAGGGTATACCACCTCAAGAGCAATCCCAAGAAATTATGTCAAGGTTGATGGGAAAGGCTAAAGATGTCATCAAAGTCACCTTTGCAAGCATTCCATCTTAAAGACCTGCAGAAGACCCCAAGCTTGTTTATGATATACTGAAACAAGATTTCAGTGAGCTAACATATTTCACTATGCCTCTGGCTGATTTTTTACAAAACTCTCCCTCGGGTAGGAGGGAGTCCCAATGAACTACTGGATCCGCTTGAATAAAGCTGTGGATGTGGCAGATGAGTGCATGAGGATGCAGGGATGGAACATTGAAGATCCCTCACACAAGGTTTCGATGATGTTCATGAAACATTGCCCTGACCCCGTGCTTTCAACTGTCCTGAAGTTTAAAACGGCAGAGAGATGGACAGCAAATCATATTCAGGAACATCTCATTATATCAGAGAGAGGCCAGGATAAAGCCACAAGGTAAAATGAGTCAACTACTACAAACAAAACAGTTTGGTGCACACGCCCAGACCTCAGCATTTGAGGCCGTAGCTGCTGATAATTCAAGGGAGCTTGCCTGTGATCAGAATGAAAAGGTGCTGTCATCCTCTTCCCAGGTAGAGTTTGCTTGTTTTCAGTCCCTCATTCGCTTGCTGGACCGTGTGCTGGAGCAGAAACTTCAGTCAGTGGCAGTAACTCCAACAGGCAGGGAGTGAGTGAACTTTCCCCAAAGCAGATGAAGGGAATGCCAGTCATGCCGATCATTCAACAACTATGCACTGCAGACAGGAAAACCTTTGCATAAGCTGTTTCAAGCTTGGGCATTGGAGAAGAGAATGTTGACAACTTATGTCAAGAAATGACATAATGTCGCCACCCTCCCAAAACACAGCCCAGATATGCAAGGTGGAGCAGGTTTAAACTAGGCAGCTAACATTCAGAGAGAGGACGTGTGGGCATTAATGGACCAACCATGAATGGAAATGAAGAATTAAGGAGGTGTATGCGAAGGTTTGCAAAGCAATGCCAGAGGACTGCTCTGTAATATTTCAGAATATCCACAAAGTTGAGATGTTTGGCGAATTATTTCATGCACCAGTGACAGTCAGTGGTTCTGCTCAGCTACAAGGATTGCTTGAGTTTAAAATCCATGGCCTGTACAATAAGTGTAGAGGCAGAGCAGAGACTTTTAAAAGAGAACATTGTGACAGAACGGCAAGAGCAGACGCAGCACATTATATTTATTGGCTGTGGAGGACAACGGGTGGGCCCCAAGTGCATGTATGACATGGTATTGGATTTGTATGGGGTAAGGTGCATGGTCCCAGTCCTGGTGGTCGCTGGTCAGAAGGATGACATCACCATAGGAAACAACATGCTGAAATATGTGCTGAGTCAACTGAAGAATGATGTCAACTATTGGAAACTTCTCTCATGCAATGCACAGGAGTCTTTTGAATGTTTGAATGGCAGTTTTTGGAGATGATGGCTGGGCTCACAAGGTGGACGGGACCAGATGTACCAAATAAAGTGGGTACAGTTAAGTTAACTCAAGCAGTGACTCTCCTTCTCAAGCATGAACACCTTTTGTGGGGCAGGTTGCCATGTAATGTCTCTATGTCACCCGGGAGCACGGTGGTGGTGGAGTCTACTTCCTTCAGGTGCAGCCCTTGCGGTATCATGGATGGCAGAGTGGTTACCCCTTTGTGGGGGGATGCCTGGATTCCCATGAAAGTCACCAACTTCACAGAAAAGCCATTGACCCTGAAATGGAATTGCAAATTGGCGGACGTCTCCCCTTGAATTACAGTTGAGGACTTCACTCTGACCCACGGCTCTTATCAGAAAGAGAATGACACAGATAGTGGCTCATGATGAACACTGACAATACTGACCTGAAACAGAGTCTACAGAATGTTGGTCTGGCGGATGTCAACATCGATCGCTGCGAAGTAAGCCCATCCACCAAGATCCAACTGGTGAGAATGCTGGAACAATACCAGGATGTGTTCTCAAAACACCACCTAGATTGTGGAGAAGCCAAGGGTTTTGTGCATAGAATCCGGCTTACCGATGACCATCCTTTACGGCTTCCATATCACAGAGTGCCTCCAGCCCAGTACCAAAAGCTATGCCAGGTTGGAGGAGCAAGAAATCATTTGGAAGTCTGTGAGTGAATTTGCTTCCCCACTCGTGATGGTGTGGAAAAAGAATGGTGACCTCAGAATATGCACAGACTTCAGATGGCTGAATGCAAGGACCATCAATGATGCTCATCCTGCATGTCTGTTGTTTGTGTGACAAAAACGCTTCATTTCTACTAACTTTTCTATCCTTTTGTTAGAGGAAAAGAGAGGTAAGTAATGAGCAAGAAAGAGTTCAAGAAGTGTGTTACGGCTTGCTCCCGTTTCATCATGTGAAAAGTGCACACTTTCTGGGCAAAATGTTAGCGTTGTAGTATGCAATACATTAAGCAGCTCGGCTCGCAACTCGCGCTCTTCTCAAAAAAAAAAGAAAGCCGAAGCGATTCGGTTTTCAGAGCCTCGCGGATCTGGGCCGGCCGCTGCTGAGGCAACCAGCCATCTCAGGTTAGGAGGAGCTCTTATAGATCTGGAAGAGGAGCCAGAGACGAGCACTTGAAGGCCCTAATCTAGCCTGTTACCCAAAGACAATTAAAATTAGAAGCAAATACTCACATCCGTAAACCCAATTGAGATAGAAAAAGAGATGATTAGTGAGGAAAGGTGAGTGAGGAAAGGAAAGGGTCCAGTTTTTATTTCGGTCCACCACACGAGATCCACACCAATGAGAATTCCCAGAAGTGATCTGATAACTGGAGTTTAAGCTCCAGTATTTATAGCTTATGTACAGAGAATATTACCAATAAATTTCAGAAAGATTAGGATCTCATTACCAATAGGGTTAAAAAGAGCTCATCTACATCTACCATGAGGATTAAAAAACCCTCCCCAACAGTTACCATTAGAACAGAAAACAATCCACTTGCGATTACCATTATGTTTGTTTACCAGCCCCTCACAATTACCATTAGGTTTGGAAGCCGGATAGATAGAAAACAAAACAATTTTGGTGCAACGAGAGAGAAAACGTAAACAATTTGGAGCAACGACCTTGGTCACACAGGTGCAGTGTGATGCAGCTATTCATATAAATAGCTCCTCATGGTTCTTATGGTTTTTGTAAACATCTAAAGACCCCTGTCTACAGCACGACCCACCCTTCCAGAGAGACAAGACTTTTTTCTCTTCAGCATTATGAGTAAGTTCCATTTACCTTTTACTCCTATTTGTCTGGTTTATAATTTACTTTCATATCGGTTTTATATTTCCATTAAACTATTATATATATAGTTATCCTACTTACACATAGTTTACTGTACTCCCGACCTCATAATATTATTAATATTATCCTAATAATATCTATCTTTGTCTTAATACTATTTATTCTTGTACAGTTCTAATGTTGTGTGTGTGTGTGCGTTCGGGCCTTCGGGAGGGGGTGTTAGAGAGAGAGGGAGAGACATAGAGAGTGTGTGTGTGCTATGTTTGCATGCCTGACCCTGAACGCGCAAGAGTGTGTGTGTGTGTGTGTTATCTATGTGTCTGCGCCACCCCAACTCTCCTTCTCTGTGACTATTAAACCATAATGTGTTAATCCCAAAATGTGAATCCTGTTTATCAATATCCCCCTAATACCTCCTCTATGTGTCTAGGTGCCCATTTATTGGAAGGTCTGGATTTGGATTCAAGTACCCACCACCAAATTGTGCATCTCACTTCTGATTTTCAATAAAATTACCTATTACTCCTACTCGGTCTCCCTCAAGTTTATTTTATGTATATTTTTAACCACAACATTTCCCAATCTGAGGCTATAAAGCCTCAGAAACTAGTATATATATATATATATATATATATAGTTTCGAATCCCGACTTATTTATTTATTTATTTTTATTTAATTATTTCTTCTGTGTACCTCCTAAATTGTGTTTGCATGAGTGGCTAGTACGAATATTGGATCTACACGTCCCTATTATTCTCAACTGGGCCTATCAGCCCTCAGTTTTGTATTTGTTGGGACCTGCAGAGTCTTGCTTCCCCAAAAAATACAACACCCAAAACCTTCGCATTCAGAGGTGGGCGAAAACCTGACCGTTTGTCAGGAAAAAATTCCCACCTTGCCAGCACTTTTGTGCTCGACAGCACCATTCCTGTGCCTGAGTGCATCACAATTCGTTACACATCACATGTCACGGGTCATATCACAAACATTTTATAACAATCCAACTTGACAGTCTCTGTTGGCAGTATCTCTTTATGCTGGTTGTCTTCAGCTCAAGCACTTTATGTACTGTGGAGAGCCACCCTTTGGTTAGAGGTTAGCACTTACACCCAGGGCATGACTCATCACATCGTCCACATTCTATATAATGTCTCTTCAGGGCAGTCCCCCCGTTGACAGCTGCATATCCTTGAGCATCATATCCCTGAGCTTCAGGATCCTTGGGGGGAAAATCCTTGGGGGTCGCATGTTCCTGTAGTCCGCTGTTGCCTTCTAGTCCGCTGCTGCTTTGTATTCCACTGCTCCTTCAGTCCTTCTCTCGATGCTCCTGGTCTCCCATCTCTGACACCTCGACTACCTCCCCCCGTTGAGGCGGTAACGCCTCACTCCTATGGGTATAAAGATTTATCAATTCACCTCACAGATCATGCAGTGTATGCTCCATTCCTCATATTAGTGACCACTGCTCTGTATTATTTAAATATTGCAACTCATATACTTTGTATGACATCCATATCTCACCGTATTATATATATTTGTATATTCTCACAACAACTACTTTATTCTATTCACCAATATAAGGTTCAGAAAAGAAACAAATCACTTCAAACTGCAGTGTTGCAAAGAGACAGTAATTAAACTAATTCACAAAAAACAAAAAAAAAAAAAAAAAAAAAAAAAAAAACCCCTCCCCAAAATCACTCCAAAAACACAAAAAAAAAAAAAAAAAAAAAAATTTTAAAAAAAAAAATAAAAAATTATTATAAATAAATATTATATTTTTTTTTTTTTTTTTTTTTTTTTTTTTTTTTTTCATTGTAGTAATTTATCATTAAACCCATTATGTTACATTCCTGATCAGTAATGATTTCATTAACAATAAGAGCCTTAGACGTAAGAGATCTAATGTTTAATAGTTGGTAATACTTCAGATCAAAGGTGCTGGATGTGTATTCGGTATGATCTAATTTTATGTTAATTAGGTTACTAAAACAATCTTTCCGAAATTTTCTAGGTATTTGTTTAGCTCGGGGAACAGACACCATCTCTATAGAATATACTACAAGTGCTGAACTATTAATTGAACATTGATTTTGATAAATGTTGTTATTGTTGGAAGATTTACTTACGGTAGGTAGTCACTTGGTGTATAGCATCTTGGAGATGTTGTTGGACAGCAGTTCCGCTCCTAGGCTGCTGGGGTGCAGGCAATCAAGACGAAATAACCTAGGATGCTCCCAGAACAGATTCCAATTCTTAACAAACAACAGATTCTGTTTATTACACCAAGAAACTAACCAGTCATTCAAAGCCAGAAGTTTACTGAACTTTTCAGCTCCACGTCTGTATGTGGGAAGAGATCCAGAGAAGATGATATTTGTGGTAGGCGATCTGCCTTGTACCGTCTCGATTGGGCTGGCGAAGTCTGTCGCAGCCTGATGTCATTCGCCCTCGCGTGCAGCACGACCGCTCCCATGCTCTCGTCCTTCTTCAGGATTCCTGGTACCTGCCAGTAACATCAAGGACACAAGCACCACAAAAACAATGTGTGCACACCTTAACCTTAGATGAAGCGATGCAGACGTTCCACACAATGGAGAGGGGCAAAGTGATTCCTGGTTGCGATCTCGATCCCCAGGGGTGGTGTAGCGGGAGAGGTCCTCGCCCGGGGTCTGGCCCGTGCCTTCTGCCACTGTTTCACCCAAGGTCCGTGGTGTGTCGGCACCAGCGTAACGGAGACCTGGACTGGATAAGTCTTGGGAGCATGGTCCCTGCACAGAGAAACACATAGCATAGAGGCATGCTGGGAATGGTAATACCACGCAGCGTGCTTGCATTTATAAGCGTAAGCACAAGCTGTTTCCAGCACGGTTCTTTGCTCCTGCATCTGGGCCTGCTTGTTGAGTAGGCCGCGGATCTGTTTCTCCACGGTCTCCAGTTTCAACAGCACCATTTGCAGCTCGAGTGAGTCCTCATCTGCACTCAAAGCGGAGAAACAACAGACATATTTGCTTTTAAAACAGCGGTAAATGAGATAAATGTGAAATATAAACAAGGCTAGCGGTAAGGTTATGCTAGCGGGCTACAAGCTAGTCGCAGATGTTTGTAAGATCCAATGAAACTTAGAAACAGCGCAATGTTACGTTTGGTTTCATCTAAAATATTATCAGTGATATTTGTAAACATTATAAAAGTAAAAATATATATTTTTAAAGTATAGAGATTTTGAAAAAAATAGCATAGGCTCGAGGGATTCTGCTTCCTGAACTTCTCCATTCTGTTCCATTTCCAAGAACCTTAGATTTGCTAACCAAACCCGTTCCTCATTCCTGGCTCAAAGGATAAGGTTCAATTATATTAAATTCAATTCAGGCCTTCTCTGTTGCTGACCCCAGGCTTTGTAGCTCTGCCACTTATCATTAGTAGCTTTCTACTTTAGACATTTTTAAATCCATACTAAAGGCACACCTCTTCAATCTGGCTCTCAAGTCAGGTTGATTGACTGTGCTTTAATTTTTTTCCCTCTCCTTTACTTCTATCCATGTAATCTACTACATTTTATTCATCAGCATTTTTGTTACCTCTTTTATTTTATTAATTCATTTAATTACATCTTTATCTGTATGTCTATTTATAAATTAACTGCACAGTTTTATCTTCGAGCTGCTTCTTAATATTCTTGGATTTTTAGATACTTCTGTATAATACTTTGCTTAAACAAAGTTGTTTAGACTTTTTCATAATTGAGTCAGTATAAAAAAAATGGGTAACGCATATAACCCTGTTCCCTGAGAAGGGAACAAGACATTGCGTAGCATTGTCATACTGGGGCATTTCTGTGAATTGCGATTTCACTTTACATAATAGAGGCTGACAGCACAGTTCATAGGTGCTGTTTTTATATCACGTGATGTGCTTAATTGCTATGTCACCTGATCATGGCAGGCTTATAAATATTCATGATGTTACACAAACTTCAGATGCTGGTCATGCACAAGGGTTCCTTGTGTGAGCTATACACTCATTCCCAGAGTGTATAGCTCACACAATGTCTCGTTCAATTCTCAGGGAACAGGGTTACATGCATAACCCAGACGTTCCCTTTCAAAGGGAATTCAACATTGTGTGAGCTCCATGCTGTGGGAATGACAATACCCACTCTGTCATACTGAGGGTATGGTCTGTACAAAATGATCCGATCCTGACAGTCACTGAAAGAGCCTGTTGTAGAATGTATATTCAGGCTGTAAAATCAAATGAATGTGTGCAGCACATACCACCCAGCTGCAACACACACATCCTGTAAGGGTACCCCTTTGGACAAAGCCTTGAGGAGGCGACACCCCTAGTGGAATGAGCCCAAATGACCAAAGCAATTGAGATAGTTTAAATTTTCCAATTAGAGATACACTGGGGCACGGACCATCAGACTAAACCATCTTTAGGATAGAAGAGGGGATATTTGAAAAAATGTACGTTTTTGTGGTTTTCATTAATCTCTCAGGCGTACAAGCCAAAGCTGTTATATATAGAGTATCTCACAAAAGCGAGACAACAATAGAATTTTTTTTTTGTTTAAATGAGATGTTTTATGTTTGGAGAAAAGAAAACACTGCACTCCAGCATAAGAACCTTATACCATTATGGGCTAAAAGTCCATATCTCACCGTATTATATATATTTGTATATTCTCACAACAACTACTTTATTCTATTCACCAATATAAGGTTCAGAAAAGAAACAAATCACTTCAAACTGCAGTGTTGCAAAGAGACAGTAATTAAACTAATTCACAAACTAACTCACATCATCACAACATGTCAGTGAAAGGAACCATTACGCACCTCTGCCTAATCCAGATACTCGTACTCCCTGCAAAACCCGAATTCCACATTAAGTAATCAACACATTTTTCTAATGTTACGGACTCAGATATTATATTATTATTAGTAATAGATATTATATTATTGTAGTAATTTATCATTAAACCCATTATGTTACATTCCTGATCAGTAATGATTTCATTAACAATAAGAGCCTTAGACGTAAGAGATCTAATGTTTAATAGTTGGTAATACTTCAGATCAAAGGTGCTGGATGTGTATTCGGTATGATCTAATTTTATGTTAATTAGGTTACTAAAACAATCTTTCCGAAATTTTCTAGGTATTTGTTCCGATCCTGACAGTCACTGAAAGAGCCTGTTATAGAATGTATATTCAGGCTGTAAAATCAAATGAATGTGTGCAGCACATACCACCCAGCTGCAACACACACATCCTGTAAGGGTACCCCTTTGGACAAAGCCTTGAGGAGGCGCACCCCTAGTGGAATGAGCCCAAATGACCAAAGCAATTGAGATAGTTTAAATTTTCCAATTAGAGATACACTGGGGCACGGACCATCAGACTAAACCATCTTTAGGATAGAAGAGGGATATTTGAAAAATGTAATGCGTTTTGTGGTTTTCATTAATCTCTCAGGCGCACAAGCCAAAGCTGTTATATATAGAGTATCTCACAAAAGCGAGACAACAATAGAATTTTTTTTTTGTTTAAATGAGATGTTTTATGTTTGGAGAAAAGAAAACACTGCACTCCAGCATAAGAACCTTATACCATTATGGGCTAAAAGTCCTCCCAAGCCAATATGCACGATGCACGACTGATCAACAATTACCATAAATGTCCAGTTGCAGTTATTGCTGCACAAGGGTACAAGGGTACAGATACAGAATGTAAAGGTTTACATACTTTTACCACTCACAGATATGTGATTTTGCTACAAATGAATAACCAAGCATCATATTTTTGTCTCATTTGTCTAATTGGGTTCTCCTTATGTATTCTTGGGGATTCTGATGTTATATTTACATTTATGCAGTAAAAATTCTAAAAGGTTCACAAACTTTCAAGCACTACTGTATTAGTAGAAGACACTGTATTAGTGAACCCTAACCCTATTGAATATCTGTATATAGGCTCTATAATGTATCCAGTGTAGGCTCCTCAAATGGTGCACACTATAATGGTTACATACCCCAGTGACTATATGCTTTGTATAGTGCTTGAACAGCAAGTAACTGTGACACCTGAAGAAGGATTTTTGAATTTGTGGGAAGTGTCCTCTGGTGCTGTGGCGGTGAAATGTCCCAGACAGATGGAACTGAAAACCCATTTCAGGAAATTTGTAATGGTTTCCAATGTGTGGCCACTGTTTCCATGGCAACAAAAATTAAAACAATGAATGGCAATGATGGGAGAGAATGAAAGTAATCATCATTTTGTGAATGTTACTCAGTAGTCCATCAGAGGTTCCATTCTGTCTAATCATCTCTCAGTTTTATTAGATATGTCCAGGTACAGTACAGCCAATTTTACATTTATCCTTCTTCATTTTACATGCTCTATTAAAACAGAGAGCAGCAGATATATTTGAAGCATTAGTGCATTAGTGAACATTTGCATAATGCCTTCAGGCCTCATTTGGGCGATGTAAATTACATTATGGAAGTCATTTTGCACACAGCTTCTTGAAAACCAGAGTACCTCACTCATTCTTCTATTTATTCACACACTTTCCAGAAATATTTCCTTCCATATTATCTGCTACTCCAAATCCACAAGCTGCACTGTTCATAGTGCATCACTGACAAGACTGAAGACACACTTGCTGATCCTGGTTTAAATGACAGACCTACTTGGCTAATTTATGGCAGGCCTAAAGGTCCGAGCTCATTTTCTGAATGTTCAGTTACCACTGATGCTCAGATCTCTCAGTCTGTGTTCACACAACATTTGAATGGCCCTGAAACTATGCTCCGTGTTATCATTCTCTCTGCCATCCTGTATCAGGAACAGACAGAAAAGAAAATACAACATGACAATATAACAGAAAGACAATGTAAGAGTGTTTAATTGTTATACAACAATCACCAGTTTCTCAATATCCATTTGAACTCAAGAGGTGGCTCTTTGACAGATACCTAGTGGAGGGAAACTGGACGGAAATACTCAAGAGGTACTGTATGTGCTGCTTTAACACTCAAACAAAATTTAGATTATGACATTGTGAAATCCACAGTACTCTGTGCCCATGTATTGGTACACAAAGCCTATAGGCATCATTTTAGGTTGCATGTAAAAACTGCCAATCAGATATATTTTGAGTTTGCCAAGAGAAGTGTTCTTGGTTTGATAAATGGTGTGCTTATCTAAAGTGAATAATTTTGAACAACTCTGTGAACTGATTTTATTAGAGACTTTTAAATATAGTTTGCCCAATAAGTGTGTGGTACATTTAAATGAACAGAAAGTGTCCTCTATTGCAGAAGCAGCCATACTGAATGACAAATTTTATTTAATGCGTAAAACTGCTGTTCATTACCAGTATGATCAGAGCGGTCACTAGGTGGTGATAAAGTGCCACTGCATCTTGGTGCCCCTGGAAAACCTGAGATAACCATTAAACCAATTACACAAAATGTTTGTTCTGTTGGTAATTGTGTTTGCTTTTACTGTTGTAAGCCTGGTCATTTGATCACTGATTATATAGCCTGGAAAATAGGAAATGCCAAAAGTGTTGGGTTTGTACAGACAGTCCCCATAGTTAACAAAGTATCTAATAGACTTTCATGTGACAACACTTTTGATCAATGTGCAGGGGCATGCTCAAGTGGCAGTTTGAATTGGGGCAGCACTGGAGAATGTGAGTGGTAAGGATTCCACACCTGTGCGGAACCTGCCAAATAAATGTTCCATGTTTCAGCAAGGATAAAGAGGGGAGAGACAAGAGTCTTGAGAGAAAGTGAGAGCTGTGTGTATTGAACGCGGCAACAATTTTTAAGTAAATATATTTCCAATGAGGCTATTCACATGAAATTTTCACCAGACTTTTTTATTAACTCAAGAAATCTGGAAATATAAAGACTTCACAACATTAAAGTCATTATGTGTAATAATACTTTATTACACATAATGACTTTTATGTTGTGAATTATATCTATTTCTGAATTTCTTGAGTTAATACCAAAGTCTGCTGAAAATTTGTTGAATGACAGGAAAAAAGTATTGAACACACTCAGAAAAAGCAGTTCTCCGAAGCAAGTTAAGGCAAGGAACCAGCTGAAATCCGTAAGTAATTATACCTCCTACCTGTGCAAATTAATATCAGCTGGGTAAGTAAATCTCATGATGGGTAAAAGCAAAGAGCTCTCTCAAGACCTTCAAAACCTTTTTGTTGCAAAACATATTGACGGCATTGGATACAGAAGTATTTCAAAAACTTCTGAATCATCCAGTAAGCACCATTGGGGCCATTATAGGCAAGTGAAAGCAACATCACTCTATTATCAACCTGCCACGCACAGAAGCAGAAGGAAGTCAAGAAGAAGAATAGTCAGAAGAGTAGCCCAACAGCCAAGAACCACTTGGAAAGAGCTCCAGAAACCCTGTCATACTACACACTATGTTTTGAAAAGAAATGGCACTGCACATCACTCTTAAAATACTATACCAACATTGAAGTTAGAAGGTGGAAGCATCATGGTGTGGGGCTGTTTTTCATCACATGGTCCCAAGAGTGATCTGAAAACCCCAGAGCTGAGGCTCTTCTATTTATACAGCTTCCCTAGGGTCAGATTTCCCACCCTAAGCATTTTTCCAAATACCAATATGTTTTGAATTAACTGATCTCGAAACCCCTTACTTTTGCAAAATGGTGTTTTCCATCTATGCTTATCTCTGCACAACGACGTTTTCCAGCAATGCTTATCTCGCGGGATTCACTTATTCCAGCACACCTTATATCCAGGTTCGACTTGGTTCCATGCCCCCTTATGTTCAGCCTGTCTGGTTTAGCTTTTTTTTAAACTGACTTCCACATACCATGTCATTCCTAACTGGATTTTCATTGAGAGAAGATCTTCGCACCTTTGCACAAGCCATCTCTAAATTATGGGTAAGTTTCATTTCTTTTCCTTATACTTCTATTTTTGTGCTTGCATGTATACTTTATAAAAGTAAATATATATATAATGTATATATGTTTTTGCTGCATGCATGAAAGGCCCCTGAGTGTGTGTTTGTACCATGACTTCTACCTGAGCCCAGTGAATTCTCAATAAAATTATGTATAACTAATACTCTGTCTCCCTCGTGTTTTTTTCATATCAGTTTTATATACAACAATCAGAAAAAAATGTCTGTGTTACACATTTAACCCTGTTCCCTGAGAAGTGAATGAGATGTTGCATGAGCTCTGCACTGTGGGAAGAGCCCTTGCGTATGACCGGTATCTGAAGCTTGTGTAACATCATGCCTATTTATAGGCCTGCTGTGATCAGGTGACGTGGCAATTAAGCATGTTGCAAGATATAAAAACAGCACCTGTGAACCTGCACCATCAGCCTCTACTATCTGACATTAAGACACAATTCACAGACATGCCCCAGTATGTAAAAACTACACAAAATCTCATTCCCTTCTTAGGGAACAGGGTTACATGCATAACCCAGATGTTCCCTTTCAAAAGGAAGTCAACATTGCATGAGCTCCACACCGTGGGAACGAGAATACTCACTCCGTCATACTGAGAGTATGGCCTGTATAAAAAGATCTGAGCCTGAGGTTCACTGTAAGACACTCGAGTCCGGGGCGGAATGTATATCCAGGCTGTAATATCGAATGAATATGTGTGGCCTAAACCACCCTACTGCAGCACACACATCCTGCAAGGGTACGGTTTTTGGTCAAAGCCTTTGAGGAGGCGACACCCCTAGTAGAATAAGCCCTTATGCCCAGAGACGTAGCAAAATCACATGCCTCATAAGTGATAGAGAATTCTTCCACTATCCAATTTGAGATATGCTGCTTCAACATAGCATCACCTCTACTGTTGCCTCCCAAGCAGACCAGCAGCTGCTCCATTTTATGCCACTGGCCGGAGTAGTGGACATATGTACAGAGAGCCCTTACTGGACACAGTAGGTAAAATTTATCTTGTTCCGGTGTGAGGAATGGAGTAGGGCAGAAAGCCTGCAATACTACTGGCTGGGCAGCAGACATAGGCACTTCGGGAATATAATCTGGCATAGGATATAGGAAGGCCTTGGCTAATCCAGGGTCAAAGTCAAGGTAGGAATTGGCAACGGAGAGAGAGAGTTTGTAGATCTCCTACTCGTTTGAGAGATGCCAAGGCCAGCAGAGGAGGTACCTTTAGAGTCAGGAGCTTCTCTGAGGCTGACACTCAGGGCTCAAATGGGGCACCTGATAGACCTTCCAGGACCACAAAAAGGTCCCAGGAAGGTACACGTGTTCTGCAGATGGGCCTCACTGCCTGACACCATGTATAAACCTCAAAGTTAGAGTATTTTGCCCCACAGAGGCTCAGTCAATATGGGCAGGGCTGGACAAAATGCCAGCCACGTAGACCCTGATGTAGAAGGAGCCAGCCCGGCTGAGAAACATCCTTGTAACAACTCTAGGACTGTAGCTTATGCGCAGTTCACTGGGTCTAGCTGACGTTCCTCACACCACAAGACAAAAAGTCGCCATACACATACAATTTCCTTTTGGATGGTGCTCTAGAGTTCAACATGATATCCACAGCCTCAGTCTTCCACCTGCTTGGGTTACATCAATTAATGACCCTTCCTTTTGGTTTGTTATAGGGCAACAGCAATGCTCTCTGTCTCTCTCTCTCTCACTCTCTCTCACTCTCTCACACACACACACACACACACTCACTCACACACATGCATCAGCATCTGTGTCAATTTTGAATAAAAAAAATTTATTAACAATTTTCACTTGAATTTTCCTATGTTCCTCATGTGATTCCTTATTAACAGCTGCCTCACTTCCCATTGCATAGACTAGAGAACTGACCTGTACAGAACGATCATCTTTGGTCTGCACTTATATAACACATTTTTAACCTTAGCGGTTCCAAAG
The DNA here is from genome assembly GCA_012411365.1 of Ameiurus melas. NCBI lineage: Eukaryota > Metazoa > Chordata > Actinopteri > Siluriformes > Ictaluridae > Ameiurus > Ameiurus melas. The sequence goes on along the minus strand of CM022754.1, from coordinate 23,761,658 downwards.
CACTTTATACTGTGTCTCATTCACCCATTCATTCTCTCTCTCTCTCTCTCTCTCTCTCTCTCACACACACACACACACACACACACACACCAATGGTAGCAGAGCTGCCATGCAAGGTGCTAACTTGTCATGGGGAGCAACTTGGGGTTCAATGTCTTGCCCAAGGACACTTTGGCATGTGCAGTCATGTGGGTCAGGAATGGAACCGCCAACCCTACGATTAGTGCTCTACCAACTGATCCATCGCTGCCTCATCTATGTTCAGTTTCATTGCAGTTCTGAAGTGACTGCATGTTACCATGCAGGCCATTCTGAAGGATTGTTGAAAGAAATCCTTTCCAGAGGATTAAACTTTATGCTTCTTTATGCTTCTTTTATACAGCACTTATTTCCACCACTTCTGACACCATGTCATGGAATAAGGGAGTGTATTCCAACAGCAATTAAACTTTACTCTGTTAACTCTCATTGGCTCTTACATTACATTCTTACAATTTTAGATATAGAAATATTTAGAAAAACAATGCTTTCCACTAATATTGGTACCCTTGGTAAATTTGGTACCCTTGGCAAAGAAGGATGTGTCTTTTTTGTTTAACCTTTTGATCATTTGTTTAAAAAAATCACAAAAATACTCTGCTCTCATGTATATCAAACAATTGCAAGCAAAACAAACTTTGTTAAATGTAGGCATACAACAATTATTGGCACCCTTGTAGTCAATATGTTGTGCTAACTCCCTGTGCCAAGATAACAGCTCTGAGTCCTCTCCTATATGCCTAATGAGTTTGGAGAATATATGGCAAGGAATCCGAGACCATTCTTCCATACAGAATTTTCCAGATCCTTCAAATTTTGAGGTGCACACTGGTGGACTGGAATGGCCATGCCAGGCCCTTGATTTTGTGGGCAGTAAATCACTTTTGTGTTGATTCTGATTCATGTTTTGGATCATTGTCCTGCTGGAAGATCCATTGTATTCACTGACTAATGTATGTTACATAAGCATTTTTGCAGGGTTGCCAACTCTCACACATTTTACATGAGACACACTTTTTCAGGCTCTGTCTCATGCTCTCACACTGCCCAAATAAGTCTCCATGCCAAATTAAACATCAAGCCAATGTAAAAATACAACATAGTCACAAATCTGCTCAAATGATTTTTTCTGTCAGTATTGAGAAGGTGTTGGGTTTAATGAAGCTCCGCAGCTTCTTGATTGGACCAGTCTAAAGTGTATGGGTCCTGTACCAATCATGGTTCCTCCCACACCAGAGAGTTGCCAAGTCCACTTATAATACATGACTTTGGGATTCTTCTTTTTCTGAAGTCACTTAAAAAAAACGATGGGTCGCATTTTTTGGGCTTGTTTTAAAAAAATATGTGCTGTAGAGTATTTCGCCCTCCCACAATTATTACGGAGTATAACAAAAACAAAACAAAAAGAAAAGCAGAAAAACAAGCATAACATACTCATTTACTAATAATATTTATAGTCCTAATGTAATTTCCTTTTCCATCCCTCAGATAATTTTCTGCTCACAGGTGATCAGAGATGAGTGGAGTGCCTGTCATCCCTATAAGCTTGCTGCCACTTGATGATTTTTTTGCTAAATAAATAGCTTTTTTGCTTTACAAACTGAGTGGTTTCTTTATAATATGTTGCAGGCTCATTTATTGAGCTGTTTACATTGAGGCTGTAACAGACTATAACAATATTGGGCTTGTTTTTGAAGCTGCATGTCACGATCTCCCCTTCTGGAAGTGCGCTCTAAGAGATGAGAGGATGCACACATTTACGAGCTACGTGCACGAGTGCTTAGCGAGCGCATGCCCTTTGGATGTTGACAACTGTGACATTGTTCACTGTGGACACATGCATTTGTTTTGTTTCTGTTCTGTCTTTGGTTATGGTTCAAGGGTGTGTCTTCAGTGTTTTCAGCTGTCAGCACTCAATGCTGATTTTGTTTGCTTTATATACCATTTACCTTTATATACACCTCCCAGTACATGGTGCAGAGTATTATAGTTAGAATAGTTAGAATAGTTAGATACGTTGTTTAAGTTACCATGATAGATTTAGTTGGCTTACACTTTAGATTAGTTCATTAGTCCATGTCGGTTTTTCTGCTGCCAGTTTATAGTACTAGTTTCTTGTTTTGTGTTTTTTGATCCTGTTCTCTGTGACCGCGTCTTTGATTCCTGCTTTGAACCCATTTATGCCTGTTTGCCGATTGCTCGACCCTTTGCCTGTCTTGACTACGGTTCTTTGTATTATGATTTGGTTTTGTCTGCCTGCCCTAAAATAAATACGTCTTTATCTGCACCTGCTTCCATACTCTACTCTCTTATGTCTCGTGACGTGACACTGCAGTTGCTTAATTGTCTCGCGAGTGTTGGCAACACTGGTTAAGACATTTTTGCAAAACACAAGTGTCTGCTCACATGTCATTTGATTTACATGTCTAAAGTAGCTATTGATTTATTCTTTACAAAAAATATAGCCTTCACCACATTATTGTGATTTGAAAAACAGTTGTGATTATTACAATTGCAGATGAGTATTTTAAAGTATTCTAAAAATTTACAGAAAAGACTTTGGCGAAGACAGTTTTCCCCATGAAGTGCCTTTTCTCCATGAAGTGCCTTAAAACACGCAGCATTGTTTGATGTTTTGACAATGGCTGTTTCTCAATATGCATTCTTATGCAAACTTTCATCCTTGTGAATTAGTTCTATGTCATTATCCACTGCCAAAGTTCAGTTCCAATACTCAAGAATGCAAGTACCGGGGACATATGAAATTACCCAGATTTGTCTTGATATCAAGGATGCATTAGATGCAGACCTGAGCACAATGAACCCGCTTGATGTCCCAGAAGTCATTGCTGCAAAACAATAGAAGATGATGGAAGCCTGATCCATACCTTTAGTTTTTCCACATCTTTTTTTAACATCAATAATCTAAATAAATCATAATAGGCATCTAAAAAGAATTATTTTGATATATGATTTCGATTGAAATATATATGTGGTTCTTGAAAAGTCCAATTTTCAGAAGTATTTTAAGTAAATTACACTAGTTTCCATCCTGAGGTAATGGTAAATTCGTTAGCTTAGTTTTTATTTAACATGAGGTCACAGTTGCAAACAGTAAGCTTAGTACATTTAAACATACTTAATTAATTTTGGTTAATTAGCCAGTTAACAGTAAATCTATTAATCAGCTGAAATATTTTTAATTAGGCAGCTGCAAACAGGCAATTAGAAATGTGATGGGAGCTTTAACATTTTTACCGTTTCCTTAAGTTCCTTGTTTTGTATTCTCATTGTCACGGGTTGTGACGGCAGGCACGTATTTATACACGGAGACCTTTATTCATAGAAAGGAAAGGAAACCAAACAGAAACAAGAAACGCAACTCAATCAAAAAACTAAGCTAAGCTATGCTACGAGCTAGGCTCACTTGGCTCACATGACACTCATGTTGGAAAGGGTTTCAACGTATACCTTAAGATAGTGGTTCCCAAACTGGGGTACAGGAGCAAAATGATGAGACTTACTGTTCATTTAATTCCGTCTCACTAAATAACATTAAAATTCTAATCCATTGTTTTCCTCATGGCCAAAAAATAAACTTATGTCCCCTCCAGTGTACAAACATATCAAATAAATGACATTGTGCCTTTTGCAGTCAAAAGTGCATCCACTCAAGGTCATGCATCAGTGTGCATCTTACCACATGTCATTTATTGCCAGCACACGGCTATATGATGACATTAAGCAATATCTTGTAACATTAACATGGAGAAGTGGCTACAAAGCTATTGCCCCTACAGTCCTCTGACAGCAGTGGCCCAGATCCCTCTAACACCACATCTGTAGCAAGCGTAAGTGTACCCACTGCTACTAGCCCAGTTCACACTGATACAGTCAGCGATGTATCCGTTCACAATTTGCAGAAAAACCATAAAAGAGGCGCAAATATGATGAGAAATATTTTTCTTTGTGCTTTGCATATGCTAGTAGTAAAGAAAACCCCCAACCACAGTGTATATATGTGCAAATGTGGTCCTTCATAACTGCATGAAACCAGCATTTCTGCACAGACATTTAGAAATAAAGCATGCTACTTACTTTTTGCTAAATAAACCTTGAGAGTTTTTAGAAAGACATTTAAGACAACTCAGGAGTAGTAAGACCTGTATAACAGCTTAGGAAAACCTGAATAGGAAGGATCTGGAAGCATCCTACATGGGGAGTTGCAGAGTGGCTAAGACGGGCAAACCGCATACTATTGTGGAGGACTTAAGTCTTCCTGCTGCAGCTGATATGGCTGGTGTAATGCTTGGGGAAAAGGCCAAAAAAAAACAGTGTTACTGTTAAGATCAGTGTTACAGAAGCTAATATATGAGAGTTTTTTTTTTAGTTCTTCCTATCTTGTGAATGTAAAACTTAAATAATTAAATGTTTAATGCTATAATTTTGTGTTTCAGAAAAAAATGTTTTTTTGTAAATAAAAAAAATGGTTTTAAATGTAATTCTATTGTACAATTTTGTTGTCATGCTCATTTTAAAGTCAACCCTAAATGAGGTAGAGGATAGATTTATATATTGCATAAAGGCAATGCCATCCAATTTAGGTTCAGGTTGAATAAGAACCATAGGAGCCATTACTTCTACATGGCACCCTGAAGTCTTCTTAGCTTCAAAATCTACAGCATTGTTACCCTTAATAATGTACTCATTGCCTTTTTTATGTGCCTGACATTTAATGATTGCTAACCGCCTAGGATGCATCGTAGCAGAAATTAACTGAACTGTTCAGCATGTTGAGTGGATGTATTATTCTGTTGTGATAGCTTTTAATTCAGCCAACTGGGCAGAGCAGGGGTGCCCATAATATTTGTGGAATTTCAAACACAAAATCTATCAGATGGAACATCTGAAAAGTTCAAACAAAGGCTTAGGGAAATGTGAGTGTTCTCAGTGACTGGTTCAACATAATTAATTAGGCAATGAAACAACTAGAGTTGGTGTGTTAGGCACACTAGTAGATAGTAGATAGTAAAATTTTGAGTTTCACAAAGAATAACCTTATGTCCTGGTCTTTGTTGAGCTGATTTGTGTTGCATGCGGATGCAAGTTTCCTCTGCTGTAGCCTTCGCTATTTGAGGTACCATCAAATAGCCTGCATCTTTTGATCTAAGTAGGCGTGGTGGATCATAAAAAAACAAAAGGTCGCTTAGATACTGTGGCGTGAGACCATTTAATGCGTTATAGGTTAATAAAAGAATTTTATAATCAATGCGAGATTTCACTGGGAGCCAATGCAGTGTTGATAAGATCAGGGTGATATGTCGTATCTTATGGTTCTAGTTAGGACTCAAGCAGCTGCATTCTGGACTAACTGGGGTTTTTTTATGCACCTACTGGAACATCAGGACAGTAAGACATTACAGAAATCTAGTCTAGAGGTGACGAATGCATGAACAGTACCATCAAATAGCCGCATCTTTTGTCTAAGTAGGCGTGTGGATCATAAAAACAAAAGGTCGCTTTACTGTGGCGTGAGACCATTTAATGCGTTATAGGTTATAAAAATTTTAATAAAGTACTGGGAGCCAATGCAGTGTTGATAAGATCAGGGTGATATGTCGTATCTTATGGTTCTAGTTAGGACTCAAGCAGCTGCATTCTGGACTAACTGGGGTTTTTTTATGCACCTACTGGAACATCAGGACAGTAAGACATTACAGAAATCTAGTCTAGAGGTGACGAATGCATGAACTAATATTTCTGCATCATGTAGTGACAATACATTTTTTTATCTTCGAAATATTTATGAGATGAAAGAAGGCAATCCTAGTAATATTATTTATGTACATGAACATCAAATGATGGATGGCTGGAGTCAATAATCACACCAAGGTCTTTTACTGCTGTACATGATGAAACAGAAAGACCATCCAGAGTAACTATGTGATCAGAAAGCATACCTCTAGCTACACGTGGTCCTAATACAAGTATTCTGTCTTATCAGAATTAAGTAAAAGGAAGTTAGTTAGCATCCAACGTCTAATGTCCTTTACACAATCCTCAACTTTACTAAGCTGCTGTCCCATCCTCTGGCTTCGCTGAAACATATAACATTTAACAAACAGTTGAAGCTAATTCCATGTTTATGAATAATTTGACCTAGAGGTAGCATATATAAAGTAAAAAGCAGTGGGCCTAAAACAGAACCTTTTGGAACACCAAATTTAACCTCTGTATGTAATGAGAAGTCTCCATTTACATCTACGTACTGATAATGATCGGTCAATTAAGACCTGAGCCAGGAGAGGACTGTTCCCATAATGCCAACAACATTTTCTAATTTATCAAGGAGAAGTATGATCTTTAGTATCAAAAGTTGCACTAAGGTCAAGTAACACATGCAACGAGACACAACCCTGATCAGAGGCCAGTAGTAGGTCATTTACTACTTTAACTAACGCTGTCTCTCTGCTATGATGAGTCACATGCGGAACTGAATTTGGAAAATGTAACCACATGAGTTTACAACCCTCAGTTTGCATAGCTTCTCTGTATCCATCTCTCCCTAAAAAATTGACAGGCATGTGCTCTGATACCAAAATAGGTATTTTTAACATTTGTATTTTTGGTTTGTAGACAAACTGGAGCAGTTATAGGAATTAGCTGCTTTTGTCCTGAGATGCCTACTGTCCTTGCAAATTTACCAGACATGGGGAGGTGAGAGGGATAATTTGGACTTACTTATGTGTAAGCAGCCCCAGTGTCTACCTTCATGGTGTAATTTTGCCTTCTATTTTAAACTACAGCATAGGTTGGAAGTGGAAGCTGACCCTCCCCTGTAGGATTCTCTGGGCACCCCTAGTATCCCTGATTTGGCTCATCCCACATATTTACTGGCCCTTGCGGAGGTTTTCTATAGGGCTGAACCCAACTCTCCTCCCCTGTACCCCGGGGTGGACTTTGCCATGGATTGGAGGGCCCAGCCTGTCCACATCCCCAGCAAACACCTCCAGGACCATAACTGGGTCTGCCTATCTCTGTTCTCTAGGAGGTGGCTTATTCTGCCAGTTCATGTTGCTTTGTTTCTGCTAAACATTAATGACAAATGCAGCATGCTGCTACAGACCAAGAGGAGTTGTCAGAGGTTTTGGTTGAACAGCAGGTGGGGGAGGTGAATTCATAGGAGTCATCACTGCTGATTGTTCATTGTTAAATACTAGCATACCCTGTTCCTAACATGTTTTCTTAAATTGATGGTGCGTATATTTGCGTGAAGACGGCGGCAAACTTGTGGAAGTATAAATTTTCAGAGTCAATCAAATCTAGGCTCAGTACCGCTTCGGCCATGAATTCCGCTGCCTCCCGGGCTTGGTGCCCCCGCCCCCGTCGAACAGCCAGGAGTTAGACGCTGAATCATTGAAGATGGATATCCTACTTACACTTAGGGCTGACATTGCTGCTGTGATAAAAAACTGAGCTGAAAAGTGCACTTGCTGAAGGTTTTGACTTTCTTAAGAGAAAGTTGCAAGCAGTGAAAGTGGAAATTCAGAACAATATGGCCGCAATTCACTCCGAAATCGACAAGATGAAAATCACAGTTAAAGAGGTGGAAGGTGGGCAAACGACCTGGTCGGATGAGGTGGCAGTCTTTGCAGACTACGGTGAAGGACCTGGCAGTGGAGGTGGGGGGACTCAGAAACAAGTGTGAGGAAATGGATGGCAGACTGAGGAGAATTCTGGGGGTAGTGGAAGCGAATGGATCCAGCTCTAGAACATCGGTCTCGGAGTTACTGAGAGAAATACTACAGCTGGATAGTGATGTGCTGGTGGATCGCTTTCATAGAAGCCTGGGTTCTGTGCGGAAGTGTGAGGAAAGATGTGAAACCACGCGCCATCATAGCTTAACTCCACTACTACCAGGACTGCGTTGAGGTACTGAGGCGGGCGCGCTCTCGGGCTCCACTCAGACATAATGGTGAGACGATTGCTATCTTTCCGGATTATACCGCGAGTGTTGCTAAGGCCAGGGTAGCATCAATGAGGTCAGGAAGTTGATCCGTAACCGGCAGGGGGTTCGGTATGGCATCCTGTTTCCAGCACTTTTCCGTATTACATTCAACGGAGAGGAAAAGGAGTTCATAGATGCAATCAAAGCGATGAAATACATCAGGAAGAATATCATCACTACGGTAGAGGGCTGAGTGAGTGACGTTGCCCCGGCTAATTCATCGTCTCTGATTGGATGATAACTGTTTGATCAGACTTCTACTGTAACAACGAAGATGATCAACTCCGTTGTCTTATTTTCTGTTATATACGCTTTGATAGGGTGTATGCTTCTACACTGTGATAGCCAGATGTATGGCGTTTTCGCAACCCTGCTTCCAGGAGTTACTCCCTTTTCTCCTTTTCTCCTCAGTTCATAATACATATTCCCGTATAGACTATTTCTTTTTGTACAAAAGAATGCTTCCCCTCATAGACAGATGTGATTATGGACCCATAGTTATTTCAGATCACTGCCCCTTGACTATGAGAATGCGCTTCCCAGATACGCAATCCAATTACCGCCCTTGGAGACTTAATCCTCTGCTCCTGTCGGGTGATGTTTTTACTAGTTTTATTGAAATTTAGGTTTTTTTGGATATTAATCAAACACCTGGAATGTCCTCCTTGACGATTTGGGAGTCACTGAAGGCATATTTATGAGGTCAGGTCATCTCATACTGTGCTAATCAGAAGAGAGTGAACATGGCTCGACTTAAACAATTGGTGGAAGAGATTCTTGAGCTGGATAGGGCACATAGTCAACTACCTTCTGCAGATGTTAGTTTGACCTTTTGTCAACGAAACAGGCTGAGTATCTTATCTCCAAATCACGATACTGGTTTGATGAGCATGGGGAGAAGGCTGGACGGATTCTCGCCCACCAACTAAGATAGCGGACTGCTAATCTGACCATCTCTGAAATATCTGATGAGCAGGGCTCAAAATGCACAGATAATCATAAAATTAACTCCAGTTTTCAAGCTTATATGTCATTATACAGCTAAGGCCCATCTGTAAACCCTTCTGCATTGGAAGAATTTTTTAAGACCCTGCATGTTCTGTCCTTAGATCCACGGGAGGCAGCAGAGCTGGAGGAGGACCTCTCGGTCGGGGAGATAGCATCAGCGATTGGCTCTAAGCAAAGCAGCAAGTCCCCAGGACCGGATGGTTATCCAAATGATTTCTATAAAAAGTTTTCAAGCCAACTCTCCCCTTTGTTATTGTCGGTTTTCAAGGAATCATTCTCCTTGAGATCCCTGCCATCTACTATGTGTGAAGCAGTTGTCTCCTTACTCCTTAAGAAAGACAAAAGCCCTCTTGAGTGCAGCTCTTATCGGCCAGTTTCTTTACTAAATATAGATGTTAAAATCCATGCTAAAACTCTGGCACATCGTTTGGAGGGAGTTCTTCCATCCATTATATCACCGGACCAAACAGATTTTATTAGGAACCGATACTCTTTTTTCAACATCAGACGCCTTTTCAATATCCTCTATAGCCCCTCCCCACCTGGCAGCCCAGAAGTGGTGCTTTCACTTGACGCTAAAAAGACATTTGACCAGGTGGAGTGGGGCTATCTTTTCAGCGCGGGGGAGAGGTTTGGGTTTGGTCCCAGGTTCATATCATCAATCAAACTTCTATATACGTCTCCGAGGACTGCTGTTCGTTCTAATAATAATTTGTCCACCTACTTCGAGCTCCAGCGGGGTACAAGACAGGGTTGTCCTCTATCACCACTGCTATTTGCCATTGAAAGGGAGCCACTTGCTGTGGCGCTAAGACAGAATGCTGACATTAGGGGGATCTGGCGTTCGGGGATAGAGCATAAAGTTTCTTTGTACGCACACGACATGCTATTGCTCATTTCACAGCCCCTTGAGAGTTTCCCTGAACTAATGACCCTACTCAAGGTTTTTGGTAGAATGTCAGGCTATAAGGTCAATATTCAAAAAAGTGAACTGATGCCTGTTGGGGAGGGGGCACTCCATGTACCCCTAGACTCATTCCCTTTCAGAATTAGTCTAAAGAAATTCAAGTATCTCAGGGTGTGGGTTACACATTGTTATAAAGACATATACCTTGCTAATTATCAGCCCCTGTTAACTAATCTGAAGCAGGATATTGAGCGGTGGGATCCCCTGCCTCTTTCCCTTGGGGGCAGAATCAATACTATAAAGATAAATGTGCTGCCTAAATTTTTATATGTTTTTCAGTGTTTCCCAGTGTTTCTTACAAAATCCATCTTTTCAAAACTGAAAAATCAGATATCGGCCTTTATCTGGAACAAAAAGCCACCAAAAGGAATTCCAGCTGCCCGGAATGTACATTGTATTCACTGACAAGAACCTTCCCTATGCCCAGAGAAGAATTAGTTGTGCCTGCCTGAACTGGGGACATGAATGTAACGCTCCCTGGTGGTTGATATATGAGATCATGCTAGAATTAACCAGTTGTCCAGGTAGTTTAGTACACAGATGCCCTGGAGTCAAAAGGGAGCCAGAGCAGCATCCATGCGCTTTGTGTAGGTGCGAGGGGATAAAGCTAGATGACGGATCAGATGACACAGATCTAAAATTGGCTGCAGGACATAACGGTTGTGAAAACATCCCTCCATTGGCTAATGGGGTACATGTTCTATGGCCAGTTTGTCCAAGAGGGATCTGACTTACTGGACTAAAATCGGGCTCTGCTCTGTGCTGACTACTGTGGTGAGCACACCTCTGTACCAGGGCAGTTGAGCTCTGAACTGGACCGAGTAACCCTTTTCTATGATAGACAGAACCCATGGAGACAAGCTGCCAGATGGTCTTTCAGTGACGTTAGCGTTTCCACATTCTGTTGGAGGGAAAGCATTAGATTTTCATTGCCCTGTGACAGCTCGCTGACCAGAGAAGTCTGTAAACTTGGGACAGCCTTGGCTTGGGAAGGCCCTACAGTAGCACTGGGGGCTATCTGCCCTAACAACCTCATGTCCCCTGATACGTCTCTCCATGGCCCAAGGGTGTCTTGGCTTTCCATAGCGGAAGGAGGAGTCGCGATGCGAGCTCCAAAGTCAGGGGAGAGCTGGACACGGAAGACAAAGATAGAGCCATGCTCATCTCCAGCTCCTCTTCCAGATCCATACGAGATCCCCAGGACCTGAGCTGGCTGGCTGCCTCGGCAGCGGCTGGCCCAGATGCACGAGGCTCTGAAACCACTCAGCCGAGAAGAGATCTGGACATGAGCAGACCTGCCTAATTGTAAAGCATTCACAATGCTCACAGTCAGATACCCTGAAAGCTTATGTGGCATGCTGCGTCCCTAAACACTTCCCATAGAAAGTGTGTTCAACTCCCCGTGATGAAACAGGAGCAAGGCCTAGCACACCTTCTGAATTCTCTCTTGCTCATTCCTTTATTTTTTTAAAGGGATAGAAACGTCCAGAGATTTTGAGAAAAGATAGAGAGGAAATTAAGTGTTTTTTTTCTTTACACAAACGACAGACATGCAGTCTCACTGAAGATAATAAGGCTGACGGTTCATAGGTGCCATATATATAGAGAGCGTCAAGCAGGAAGCAGCATCTTTTGAGCTAATGCTATTTTTTTCTCATCTTTATACTTTATAATTATTTACCTTACGTTATACAAATATAAGTGACACTAGTTTAGATAAAACAATTGTTATATTGCGCTGTCGCCAAATTTGATCTGTTTGTACAAACATCCACGACTAGCGAGCCTACCATCTCTAATATATCCTTACGTCTCTTTGGACTTGAGTGCAGATGAGGACTCGCTCGAGCTTCATGGTGCTGTTGGAATTGGAGGATGTGGAGAAGCAGGTCCGCAGCCACAAAAAAAATGTGTTTCTCTGTGCAGGAACCGTGCACCTAGGACTTTCCCAGCCGTAGTCTCCGTCACACCGGCACCAACACACCTCGGGCCTTGGGTGAACCAGTGGCGGAAGGCGCGGGCTGGACCCCAGGTGAGGAGCTCTCCACCTCCGGTGTTCGATATTCCAACCAGGAACCGCTTCGCCCCTCTCCATCAGACCAGACCTAACGCTGTGATCGTCGGGGACTCCATCATGCGGAATGTTCGTGTAGCCTCATCTAAAGGTAAGGTGCACACACACTGTTTTTCTGGTGCTCGTGTTCTTGATGTCACTGCGCAGGTATCCGGGATCCTGAAGAAGGACGAGCACATTGGAGTGGTTGTGCTGCACATGGGGACGAACAACATCAGGCTGCGGCAGTCACCCACCGCGAAGATCATCGTCTCTGGACCTCTTCCCACATTTAGATGTGGAGCGGAAAAGTTCAGTAGACTTCTAGCTTTAAATGATTGGTTAGTCTCTTGGTGTAATGAGCAGAATCTGGTGTTTGTCAATAACTGGAATCTGTTTTGGGAGCATCCTAGGTTGTTTCGTCCTGATGGCCTGCACCCCAGCAGTGTTGGAGCGGAACTGCTGTCTGACAACATCTCCAAGGCGCTAAACTCCAAGTGACTGCCTAACGTAAGTACATCTTCCGACAGTAAAAACATTCAGTATAATCAATGTTCAATTAAGAGTGCAGCAATGGTAATACATACTATAGAGACTGTGTCTGTTCCCCAAGCTATACAAATATATAAAAATCTCAGAAAGTCTGCCTTCGTAACCTAATTAACATAAAATTAAATCATATTGAATGCACAGCCAGCACTTTTAATCTGAAGCTAGGACTATTAAATATTAGATCTCTTGCATCTAAAGCTCTTATTGTTAACAACATCATTACTGATCCGAAATGTAATTTAATGTGTTTAGCGTAAACTTGGATTAAACCAAATGAGTACATAGCGTTAAATGAAGCCAGTCCTCCTGGATACAGTTATCGTCAGCAGCCTGGTTCAACTGGTAGAGGAGGAGGTGTTGGTCTCATCCATAGTCAAAATCTAGTCGTCACTCAAAAACCTAGTCATAAATTTAATTCTATTGAAATTCTTTATACCAGTGTAAATTATGTAGCCACAAAAAATAAGTCAATTCCTCTAATTATTATTTAATCATATACTGAATTTCTTAGTGAATTTGCAGACTTTGTCTCAAACCTGGTTGTGTCTGTAGATAAAGCATTAATCGTCGGAGACTTTAATATTCATTTTGATAACTTGGAAGACCCTCTGAGAACAGCGGTTGTGTCCATCTTAGATTCAGTAGGGATTAATCAGAATGTAATCGGGCCTACTCATAATGGTGGTCACACTCTTGACCTGAAACTAACATAGAAAGTATAGAAAATATTAGAATTTTTCCACAGTCTGAAGTTGTCTCAGACCATTATCTTATCTCATTCATAATACATATTGATCATAATATTTCCACCTCGCCTTGCTACAGCGTAAAACGTACCTACACATCAGCTACTGCACCGAGCTTCATAAACAACCTCGCAGAAACATCAATTAGATTTGGATCACCGTCAGATCCAATAGAACTCGATCAGGCAACTGAAAGCTTGGAGTCAACACTCCGCTACACGCTAGATAGAGTGGCTCTACTCAAACGAAAAATAATTAGAGAGAAAAAATTAGCACCCTGGTATAATGATCAAACGCGAACCTTAAAACAGTCATCTGGACAATTAGAACGTAAATGGCGTCAAACTAACCTGGTGTTATTTCAAACAGCATGGAAGGAGAGCCTACTGAAATATAGGAAATCTCTTGCCGATGCTAGAAAAATCTATTTCTCCACCTTAATAGGAGATAACAAAAACAATTCCAGATTTCTATTCAACATGGTAGCAAAATTAACTAGGAATAAAACCACTACAGATAGAAACACTCAATCATTACATAGCAGTGACGATTTCATGTTTCATTTTTATTGAACATTACTGCTGAACATTTCTACAGAACATTTCTACAATTTTTGCTAAACCAGTTCTGCTAAACATTTCTGCTATACATTTCTGCATAACATTTCTTTTTTATTAAACATTTCTGATGAACATTTCTGTTGAACTGCTAAGGCTATCTAAATTGCCTTTTCTGTTCTGTCCTCCCCACCATTTCCCAAAAATACAAAATTAGCAACAGCAGAAAATATTCACAGATTTTTTTCTTTTTATACAAAGAAAAACAAAATTGAACCCACAACCCACCCCTCCGGCTCATCATGGCTACCCATTAAATGTCGCTGGTTATAGAGATATTATAAAATTCAACATCAGGCGCCAACCTTTAAGTGGGTAGTGTCTGTAACTCCATAAAGTAGGCAATAAAGGGATGCCATTTATGAAAAAACTTATCTGTACATCCATTCATTGTATATCTTATTTTCTCGAGTTTCAGGCAAAACATCACATCCTTTATCCACTGGGAGATAGATGGGTATTTAGCAGACTTCCAATGTAACAGTAGGGAACGTCTTGCTATAAGGGATGTGAAAGCAATAACATCCTTTTGTATCGAGCTCAAAGGAATTGAAGCTTGAGGAATCCCAAATATCGCAATCAATGGACAAGGCTTTAAATCTACCCTGAGAATAGTGGACATGATGGTAAAAAAGCCAGACCAAAAACCATGGAGTTCAGGGCAGAAGAAAAACATATGGCCAAGATGACAGGGAGAGCCATGGCATTTATCGCACTTGTCCTCAACAGCCGGATACATCACAGACAATCTCGACTTGGACAAATGGACTCTATTTAAAACTTTGAACTGTATAAGTCCAAGACGATCACAAGAAGTGGTAGTCCGTACCCTCCCTATAGCATGTTCCCAACACTCCTCACTTATTTGTACTCCTAATTCCGTTTCCCACGCATTCCTAATTTTATTACTTGACCCACCTTGCGTCAAAATAAAATCATAAATCTTAGAAATCATTCCTCTCTGATGCGGGTTATTTGAAAACAGGTCTTCCCAAGCCTGTTCAGGAGGAGCAGAAGGGAAACCAGGAAAACATCTAGAAACGAAATTCCGTATTTGAAAGTACCGAAAGAAATGTGTCAAGGGGAGATCGTAAGTGGATGCCAAATTGGCAAAGCTATCAAACACACCATCAGAATACAACTTCCTAACTTGTTTAATACCCTTGTCATGCCACACTGAAAATGAGGAGTCCATACACGATGGGGGAAATAGATGGTTGTTCACTAAAGGACACAAAGAGGATGCACCTACAAATTTAAAATGTCGTCTAAATTGATGCCAAGTCCTAAGTGTGCTGAGGACAACAGGGTTATCAGTATAAAGGGAAAGTTTTGTAGGTAAAGAGGTGTAAAGTAGAGCAGGTAAAGAGGATTCCCTACAAGAAGATAATTCCAATTTAGACCAAGAAGATCCAGGAGATTGAACCCAATAACAAAGTTTATGGATGTGTGCAGCCCAGTAATAGAATTGAAAATTGGGTAATGCAAGTCCTCCACTAAGTTTACATTTCTGCAATAAAGATTTACTAATCCTTGGTGGGCTTCTTCCCCCATAAATGTACTAATTATTCTGTCCAATGAATCAATAGAATGATTTTGGGAGAGAAAGAGGCACTTGTTGGAAAAAGAAAAGAAACTTCGGTAAAATATTCATTTTGACGGCGTTGATCTTGCCAATTAGGGAAAGGGGTAAGTTACCCCAACTCTGAATGTTAGATTTAACCTTTGAGATAAGGGGAGTAAAGTTAGCTGATAGAAGATTAGATAGAGAACGTGTCACGTTGATACCTAGGTATTTAAAACCAGACTGACTAAATCGAAATGGTAGATCTGACTGTTGGAGCGACAGAGCTGGAGTATTGACAGGAAAACAGTCGCTTTTATCTAAATTTAGTTTATAACCAGAGACAACACCAAAAGACTCCAGAACATCCAAGACAGAAGGCATAGAGGAGATAGGATCAGTATAATACAATACAATACAATAATAAATCATCAGCATATAGCGACAATTTGTATTCTACACCATATCGAACTATTCCTTTAAACAAGGAGGAAGATTTTAATACAATAGAGAGCGGCTCAATGGCAACAGCAAAAGGCAGTGGGGATAAAGGACACCCTTGGCGGCACCCTCGTCCGAGTGCAAAATAATCCGAATACGTATCGTTAGTCTGAACTCTAGAATAGGGGGTTGAGTAAAGGAGGCTAATCCAGGAAATAAACTTGTCCCCAAATCCAAACTTCCTCAGGACTGCAAACAAGTACTCCCATTCGACCCTGTCGAATGCTTTTTCAGCATCTAATGAAATCACGATCTCAGGCAGCACAGCCGAATTCTTCGCATAAATTATTTTAAAGAGTGTACGGGTATTAAAAAACATTTGACGTCCCTTTATAAAACCATTCTGATCTTCAGATATAATATAAGGAAGTACATTCTCTAACCGAGATGCCATTACTTTCGCCAACACCTTTACATCTGCATTCAGCAGTGATAGCGGTCTATAAGAACCACAGGAGGATGGATCCTTACACTCCTTTAGGAGTAGAGCTATCGTGGCTTGTGTCAGAGTTGGAGGCAAAGACCCACGTTCCAAAGATTCGTTGAACATATCCAAAAGCAATGGAGCTAATTTTCCAATAAACGCTTTAAAGAATTCGATTGGAAACCCGTCCGGGCCAGGAGCTTTGTTAGATTGCATAGATTTAACTGAATTTAAAATTTCTTCAAGAGAGTGGGGAATCCAATTGCATAGCAGTATTCGTATCTATAACAGGATTACAGAGGTTTTGAAGAAATGTGTTCACTTTAGTATTATCTGTTGGAGATTCGGACTTATAAAGTGAAGAGTAAAAAGATTTAAAAGTAGCATTAATTTCCATGGGATCTGTAGTGGCAATATTATTAGTGTTCCCTTTCAAAGGGAACTTCGACGTTGCATTTAGCAGTATGGGAACGCCTTGCGCGTGACCGGTATCTGAAGCTTGTGTAAAATCATGCCTCTACTTATAGGCCTGCCATGATCAGGTGACGTGGCAATTAAGCGCGTCGCATGATATATATATGGCACCTGTGAACCACGCCGCCAGCCTTATTATCTTCAGCGAGACTGCATGTCTGTTGTTTGTGTGACAAAAACGCTTCATTTCTACTCGATATTTTCTCAAAATCTCTTAACTGTTCTATCCCTTTTTAAAGAAAAGGAGAGGTAAATAATGAGAGAGAAAGAGTTAAAGATGTGTGTAATGTGCTCCCGTTTCAAAAAAAAGAATCACGGGGGAAAAGTGCACACTTTCTTGGTGAAGTGTTAGTGGTGTAGTATGCGATGGCAACCTCGAGAGGCTGCGCATGGTAACGCTACATTAAGCAGCTCGACTCGCGCTTTTCTCAAAAAAACGGAAGCCGAGTGAGTCGACTCTCAAAGCCTCGCGGATCTGGGCCGTCCGCTGCCGAGGCAGCCAACCGTCTCAGGTTCGGGGGATTTTTTAAATCCGGAAGAGGAGCCGGAGACGAGCGCTGCTCTATCTCTCTCTCTGTCTTCCGGGTTCAGCTCTCCGCTGGATTTTGGAGTTCGCGTCGCGACTCCTCCTCCCGCTATGGAAAGCCAAAGGGGTAATAACGCCCCCTCTCTGACTCCGAGGAGTTAGAAGGATGCGTTGAAAACTGAGAGCAGCGTATAAAGAGCTGCTTGAAGTGATTACCCAGTGAAAGTAAATACTTCACACTGCAGAAACTCCCCTGTCTTCCAGAAGTTATGACAAAATCTCACTTCTGAGAAAACCATGCTTAAGCCATAGTCATAACTCCACGATGTTGGATTATTTGGCCATTGTGGGAATGAATGGCATGGCTACTTAGCTATGCCCGAGGGTGGAGTAAGGCGCTAGCTAGCTACCTCTCTCCACCGATGGCAGGTAATTACAGGGGCTGGCTTGCATCCAAGATGGGCAAGCCTATGCAGTAGTAGTCTTGCTTGTGGGTCACTGCAGACAATGACAGTGTTGCCTACCAAGCAGACCTGCTGAGTGAGCTCAACTTATGGCAAAAAAGTTGTCTCAAGCTCATCCGGTCCACGAGTGGAGCCTGGGCCAGCACTAGTATGGGGGAAACCCAGAAGGCGAGCATGGCAGCCCGCCATCCCCCGCAGACAGCCAGGGGAACTGGGCGGCCACAGTCGCGGTCTGCTGTTGGGCCTGATCTGAGGATGGTCATAAGGGCCAAGCAGGCAAAAGACGAGCGGTCCTGAGGGGCTGTGGAGGGATGTATCCGGGGACATGAGGTTGTTAGGGCAGGTAGCCCCCAGTGCTACTGTAGGGCCTCCCCTAGCCAAAGTGGTCCCCAAGTTTTCTCGTGTTCCCTGGTCAGCAAGCTGTCACAGGGCAACGCGAAAATCTGATGCTTCTCTCAATAGAATGTGGAATAGCTAACGTCACTAGAAGACCATCGGGGAGCGTGCAAGCTACGGCCAAATGGGTCTCCATGGGTTCTGTCTACCATAGAAAGGGTTACCGGGTCCAGTTATAGCTCGACCCCCCCGTTCACAGGTGTGCCCACCACAGAAGTCAGCACAGACCAGAGCCCGACGTTAGCGCAGGAAGTAAGCTCCCTTTTGGACAAGGGGGTCCTGAAACATGTACCCCGTTCCCTCAGGGAGAGAGGTTTACAGCCTTTATTTCCTGTTCCGCAAAAAGTGGGAATATGCAGCCAATTTTAGATCTGCATCATCTGAACCGTACTCTTCGGATATACAGGTTCAGAGGCTGATGTTCAACGTATCGTGCCACAGATCCAGTTCGAGAACTGGTTTGTGGCGATAGGTCTAAAAGGTGCATGTTTCCGCATAGGATTATTGCTAGCTTTATCCCCTCGCCGCCAAAGTGCATGGATGTCACTCTGGCTCCATTGGGACTCCAGGGCATCTGTGTACCAAGCTACCTGGACGACTGGTTAATTCTAGCACGATCCAGGGAGCTGGCGGTTCGACATTGAGATGTTGTTCTCGCCCACGTGAAGAACTGGGGGCCTCAGGTTGAATCTCAGAAAAGTTGGTTTTCTCCAGTGCAGTGGACAAATTTTTCTAAGGGTTATAGGATTCTACTACGATGAGGGCGTTTCTATCCCCAACAGGCGTAGTGTCAATCCTATCAACACTGAGCTGGATAAAGCTGTATCTTGGGAGCCTAGGGTGGAATCCACACATGTGGCTGAGGTCACATCTGTATGCTGCCCCATCACTGCTCCCACTAGCTCTAGCGAGAGTTCGCCAAGATAAAGTGCTAAAAGCACCTTTTTGGCAGCTCGAATATGGTTCTGAGAGATAATATCTCTGCGAGATGGCACTCCTTGGGAGATTCCCGTCCCCCAGGGTTTCACTGTGGACCCAGTAACTGCGCAATAGCGATAGTCCTGGGGCTCCTAGCCTAACATTTCTCAGCGGGGTGAGCTCTTCCTACAATCAGGGTTATGTGGCCGCCATTTCGTCAGCCACGCCCAGTTGAGGGAGCCTCTGTGGGGCAGCGTCCTCTAACTTCGAGGTTCTCGTTGTCTCAGATGGCTGAGGCCCATCTGCAGGCAGCGCACAACTTCCGGGACCTTCTATGGCCCTGGAAGGTCTGTCGGCTGCCCCATTCGAGCTCCTAGAGCGGATCTACTGTCTCAGGCCGAAGGGCTGATTTATCCGCGCGCGCCAGAACCCGGCAACTGTGGGTCTGGTCCCTGAGGGGCACCAGCTCATAGATTGGGGTCTCAACTGAGATTGTTGAAACCATGTTAAAAGCTAGAGCACCATCCACAAGGAAAGCGTATGCACTCAAGTGTCAGCTTTTTGTCTTGTGGCATCAGGGGGCGTCACCTAGACCCAGTGAACTGCGCAATTGCTACAGTCCTGGAGTTCTTACAGAACGTTTCTCAGCGGGCTAGGCTCCGTCTTCTATCAGGGTGGCGCCCGCTTCGCGCCACGCCATGACCCTGTTGATGGAGCCTCTGTGGGGCAACATCCTCTACCTTTGAGGTTCATGCGTGGCGTCAGACGGCTGCGGCCCATCTGCAGGCCATGCATACCTTCCTGGGACCTTCTATGGTCCTGGAAGGTCTGTCGGCTGCCCATTGGCCCCTGGCGAGCCGTGGATCCCATCCAGAAGGAAATCAAATGCATTCAGGTGTCAGCTTTTGTCTTGTGGCATGAGGAACATCACCTAGACCCAGTGAACTGCACAATTCTACAGTCCTGGAGTTCTTACAGAACGTTTCTCAGCGGGCTGGGCTCCTTCTACAATCAGGGTTATGTGGCCGCCATTTCGGCCAGCACCCTGTTTGGAGCCTCCGTGGGCCAACATCTTCTAACTTTAAGGTTCGTGCGTGGCGTCGACGCCGGCCCGCCGCCCATCTGCAGGCGGCGCATACCTTCCTGGGACCTCCTGTGGTCCTGGAAGGTCTGTCAGGTGCCCCATTTGAGTACTTAGGGACCTACCGCCTAAAAGCCCGCAGGGTTGATTTATCATCCTTGGCAAGAACTAAGGAACTGTGTTTTCTGGCCGCTGAGGGCGCCAGCTAATAGATTCTGGTCACACGACTGAGGTGGTAGTGACCATGTTTCTACAATAATATTTCTCACGGGGTGGGCTTCCTTCTACAATCATGCGGTGTTATGTGGGCGCCATTTCTGTGTGTGGGAGCCTCTGTTGCGGCAGCATCTCTTCTAACTGCGAGGTTTATGCGTGGTGTCAGATGGCTGAGGCCTATCTGCAGGCTGTGCATACCTTCCTGGGACATTCTGTGGTCCGGGAAGGTCTGTCAACTGCCCCTCCGAGCCCCTAGAGTGGATCCCATCTACAAGGAAATTGTATGCGCTCAAGTGGCAACCTTTTTGTCTGGTGGTGTGAGGAACGTCAGCTATACCCAGTGAACGCGCGAACGTTACAGTCCTGGAGTTCTGACAAGAACGTTTCTCAGCAGGTTGGCTTCTTCTACTATCGGGGTTACGTGCGCGCGCGTCGCGGCCCCGCCCCTGTCGATGGAGCCTCTGTGGGGCAACATCCGCTAACCGAGGTTCATGTGTGGTGTCAGACGGCTGAGGCCCATCTGCAGGCCATACATACCTTCCTGGGACCTTCCTGTGGTCTTGGAAGGTCTGTCAGGGACCCCATTTGAGCCCTTAGAGTCAGCCTCTGAGGAGCTTCTGACTCTAAAGGTACCCCTTTTACAGGCCCTGACATATCTCAAGCGAGTGGGAGGTCTACAAGCTCTCCCTGTTGCCCCTCCTGCCTTGACTTTACCCCTAGATAAGCCAAGTCCTTCCTATACCTAGGGCCAGATTATATTCCTAAAGTGCCTACATTGGCTGCCCACCCTGTGGTGTTGCAGGCTTTCTCCCCTCCTCTGTCCTCTGATCAGAACAAGAGAGGATGCACCTGCGCTTGTCCAGTAAGCGCTCTCTGCACTACGTCCACCGCTCCGGCCAGTGGCGTAAGTCAGAGCAGCTACTAGTCTGCTTTGGCGGCAGACAGGAAAAGTGATGCTGTGTCAAAGCAGTGCATCTCTACTGGGATTGTCGAGGCTTTGTCCAAAGGGGTTCCTTGCAGGATGTGTGTGCGGGGTGGTCTATGCCTCACACGGTCATTCTATTATGACAGCCTGGATATTCATCCCTTCCCAGGTTGGAGTGTCCTGCACTGACCCTTGGGTTTGGGTATTTTGAACAGGCCGTACCCTCGGTATGACGGAGTGGGTATTCCCGTTCCCATACTGCTAAATGCAACGTCGAAGTTCCCTTTGAAAGGGAACGTCGGGGTTACGCATGTAACCCTGTTCCCTGAGAAGGGAACGAGACGTTGCAGCGCTGTCATACCGGGGCTGGCCTGTGAATGCGTCTTCGCTTCCAGATAATAGAGGCTGGCGGCGTGGTTCACAGGTGCCATATATATATCATGCGACGCGCTTAATTGCCACGTCACCTGATCATGGCAGGCCTATAAGTAGAGGCATGATTTTACACAAGCTTCAGATACCGGTCACGCGCAAGGCGTTCCCATACTGCTAAATGTAACGTCTCGTTCCCTTCTCAGGGAACAGGGTTACATGCGTAACCCCGACGTTTTTAATACTAGGTATGAGACGGGAAGTGGCCTGTCACCGTAGTTGATGTGCCAGTAGACGACTCGGCTTATCGCCATGTTCATAATATGAGCCACGAGTACGTAACAGTAAGTGTTCCGCTTCTTTAGTCAAAATAAGATTAAACTCTGCCTGTAAGTCAAGACGTTGTTTAAGAAGTTCTGGGGAGGGCTTTAATGCACATCTTTGATCAAGACTACTGATTGCAGATGCTAGTTTATTAACCCTAGCAGTGTGTTTTTTATTGCAGCGAGCAGAATAAGAAATAATCTGCCGTCTGATATAGGATTTAAATGTCTCCCATAACAGTGAATGAGAGGTGGAGTCATTTTGATTGTAGAAAAGAAAGTCATCGATAGAACTAGAAATGAGCTCGCAGAATTCACTGTCTGCTAAAAGAAGAGAATTAAATCTCCAAGGCGGTCGGCTACGTTTATAAGTAGAAAGATGAATATCTAATTGTAGAGGCGCGTGGTCAGAAATTACAATACCCAAATAATCAGAAGAAACGACGCAAGAATCTAGAGTGCTGTCTATGAAAAATTAATCAATCCTTGAATAAGAATTATGAACCTGGGAGAAGAAAGAAAACTTTTTAAGAGAGGGGTTGAGGGTTACGAGGTCTCGGGATCCACGAGACCGTTCTGACACATAAAATCGGAGAATGTTTTAGAAATTGCAGATCGATTCAAGGGTTAGATCGATCCAAGTTTGGGTCAAATACACAATTTAAATCTCCCCGAAAATAAACAGGTGAGTATTTAAGAAAGGGAGATTGCTCAGCAATCTGTTAGCAAATTCTACATCGTCAAAGTTTGGAGCATGTACATTAACCAGCAATACCTGTCTTTGCATTAAAGTACCAGCAACTATAATATATCTACCGTTCACATCAGCAATAACATTAGTGGACGAAAAACTGTAACCTTTTGTCGATTAAAATAGCGACCCTCTTGCTTTCGAATTAAAATTCAAGTGAAAGACTTGACTCACCCAAGGGCAGTGTAACCTATGATGATCTTATACGTAGGTCTCCTGTAAAAATACTATATGGGTTCAATTAAACGTTTCAAATGTGTAAAACCTTGGATCTCTTAACAGGATTACCCATACCTCTGACATTCCAACTAATAACAAATCTTAAAAGCGTGCTTGTCCCAGCTATGCTGGGATCAATGCTAACTATAACCATTTAAATAGAGTAAACCATAGGAATGTGAATAGCCGCCAAAGAGCCGAATGGACCCTTCCACCCACCGCCCCCCACCCCGCACCAACCCAAGTCTCCATAAAATAAGGGAGACAGCAGTGTTTCCCACCTAAGGTTGTCCACAAAGTGGACAAAGAGTAAGCTAAACCTAACCGAAAAAGGAACAAATTCCATCAAGAGAAAAGTCCCCTACTGACTTCAAATCTAATAAATAATCTGCGCACTTAACAAATATGACTTTACCTTTAAAGACTTATAACTACTAATCTTACACAGTGTAGCACTTAAAAAAAAATTAAATAAATAAATGAAAAGGTAATTTAAAAAGAGTAATAATAATAATAATAATAATAAATAATAATAATAATACTAAATAGACAAGATGATAATAAATAAGTAAATAAATAAATAAATAAATGAGTGAATGAATAAATAAACAAACATATTCTGAACGAATGCACAATATCCACAATAAGAATTCGAATTCTATAGAGCTGGATGTCCAAATGCAAATTAGAATTAAGAATATTATCAAAGAAAATAAATAAATAAATAAATAAATACATAAAAATTGAAATAATTTCTAAATAAATAAATAAATAAAGAACACTACACTGTGTAGATGATGCAGTTCACCCCAGTTTTAAGA
Organism: Ameiurus melas; assembly: GCA_012411365.1. Classification (NCBI taxonomy): domain Eukaryota; kingdom Metazoa; phylum Chordata; class Actinopteri; order Siluriformes; family Ictaluridae; genus Ameiurus; species Ameiurus melas. Next base: position 23,737,693 of record CM022754.1, on the reverse strand, counting down.
GTTTAACGTATTCTGCTGCTTCCTCCGCTGAAATAAAGTCCTTCTGGACTCCGTTGTATGTAATGCGAAGCCGAGCTGGATGAAGTATTCCATAGCGAGCTCCCTCAATATCACGAAGTTGACGCCGAACCTCGTTAAAGAACCGGCTCCTTTTCCAGACCAAACGCCTCCTTTAACAGGGCCGCTACAGCAGCGGTTGTACAGGTGTCAGGGCCCTCTGGAACTCCGACTATCCTCACGTTATTGCGCCGTGACCTCGACTCCAGATCCTCACATTTATTCTCTAATTGAGTCCCGGTCGCAGTGAGAGACTTGATAGTAGTCTTCATATGAACGATATCATCGGTGCAACCAGAGAGAGTGTGCCCCATTTCCCCCACAGTACCTTTCAGTGTGGATATGGTGGCATCGGTAGCGACTTTATCACTAGCCAGCTGTGTTTTCATGGCCTGCAGGTCAAGCTGGATAGTAGACAGCGCATCACTGAGAGTCTTCTGAAGATTCTCATGGATAGTCTCCTGGTGCTTCAGATGATCCTGAAACTCCTGGAACTCCTTCCTAAATTCAGCGTTGTCCTTCCTCATTACAGCCAGCAACTCAATGAATGCGGCGAAGTCAGAGCCACCACTCGGGCACGCGGATGTGACCGCGGGTTCACTGGGGGAAGGGAGCGCAGCTACGGGTTCCTGGGCAGGAGGCGCAGGCGCGGGTTCATGGTGGGAGGGAGATGCGGCTGCGGATTCACGGGAAGGAGACGCGCTCGCGGTGCGCCCTCCAGACCTCAGTTTTGTCTGAATGCTACCACCGGTTTTCAAGTTTTTCCCCGACATCTTTAACGAACCACCAAGTTAAAAGTACAAATAAGGAAACGAAGTAGAATAAGTCAAAATATACTATGTATATAATATTTTATATATAAATTGTATATAAAAATATTATATTACAAAAGAAAGTGCTAATTAATTACAATTTTTGATCGAAATCAGCAGGAGACTCAAACTTCACGTCTTACTCCATTGAACACCGAATTCGAACCCCCCGAATTCGACGATTTCATAAGGTAAGATAAGGTTGAAAATATTAGACGTGAAATACATGCCATTAAATTAAAACCAAACAGTACTGTAACAAACCCATTAGATGACAATGTAGCAATATCAAATCAATGTTTAGAGTGTTTTGCTCCGCTTAGAGAGACCGAATTAGCTACATTAATCTCTTCAGCAAATTCATAAACTTCCATACTAGATCCCATACCCACGTTTGTTTAAACAGATTTGTCCAGGATTAATTGAACCACTTTTAAATATAATAGATTATTCCCTAAGCACTGGATATGTACCTAAATCATTTAAATTAGCAGTTATTAAACCCTTGATTAAAAAAGCTGACCTTGACCCGTCTCAATTGTCCAGCTATAGACCAATAACAAATCTCCCCTTCATCTCTAAGATTTTAGAAAAGGTTGTAGCAAAACAGTTATGCTCGTACTTAGATAGGAACAACATTTATGAAATGTATCAGTCAGGATTTAGACCCCATCATAGCACAGAGACAGCTTTAGTTAAAGTAGTAAATGACCTTCTACTGACCTCTGATCAGGGTTGTGTCTCGCTGCTTGTGTTACTCAACCTTAGTGCAGCTTTTGATACTATAGATCACACTATTCTCCTTGATAGATTAGAAAATGTTGTTGGCATTAAGGGAACAGTCCTCTCCTGGCTCAGGTCTTATCTGACCGATCGTTATCAGTTCGTAGATGTAAATGGTGATTTCTCCATGCGCACTGAGGTTACTTTGGAGTTCCACAGGGTTCTGTTTTAGGCCCACTGCTTTTTACTTTATATATGTTACCCGTAGGACAAATTATTCGTAGACATGGAATTAGCTTCCACTGTTATGCTGATGATACACAGTTGTATGTTCAGTGAAGCCAGAGGACAGACAGAAGCTTAGTAAAGTTGAGGATTGTGTAAAGGACATTAGACATTGGATGTTAACTAACTTCCTTTTACTTAATTCTGATAAAACAGAAATACTATTATTAGGCCCACGTGTAGCTAGAAGTAATCTTTCTGATCACATGGTTACTCTGGATGGTCTTTCTGTTTCATCATGTACAGCAGTTAAAGACCTTGGAGTGATTATTGACTCCAGTCTATCATTTGATGCTCATGTAGATAATATTACTAGGATAGCTTTCTTTCATCTCAAAAATATTTCTAAGATAAGAAACATATTGTCACTACATGATGCGGAAATACTGGTTCATGCATTCGTCACGTCTAGATTAGATTACTGTAATGCCTTACTGTCTGGATGTTCCAGTAGGAATATAAATAAGCTCCTGTTAGTCCACAATGCAGCTGCTAGAGTCCTAACTAGAACTAGAAGATACGACCATATCACACCGATCTTATCAACACTGCATTGGCTCCCAGTAAAATCTCGCATCACATGCTATCTGCAGCCTGCAACATATTTTGCTCATCCAGAAAAGATTTACATCAGTAGTCATGAAGCAGAAATCACTTCAAGGGCTCAGCTAGTTATAAATAAAGGCATTAATTGATTTCCTCATAGCCTACATTCTTGTCATTAGTGTTAGCTAAGGTGTCTGTGAATGTGCTTTGTCATCTCTTGCTACTTTCTTACGAAAGCATAACAGCTCTGCTTTTTTATAAAAATCTAAAATTGCTTGTTAGTAGCTACTCCTTTTCTTGTTTTTTTGTTTATTTGAAATTTAAAACACAAATCCCTTTCCTGTCATGGTATTTGCTTGAGATTCTACATGTACATTGTTATTTTTGTCAAGTATATTTCGGCCCTGGGATTGGAAGGAGAATTGAATATTTGGGAAAGGGAGGGGAGGACAGAAGAGAAAAGGCGATGTTCAGCGGACATGTAGACGTTCAGCAGAAAGGTTCAGCAGAAAGTTTCAGTAGAAATGTTTTGCAGAAATGTTTTGCAAAAATGTTTTGCAGAAATGTTCATTAGAAATGTTCAGCAGAAACGTTTAGTAGAATTGTTTAGCATAAATCTAGAAATGTTTAGCATAAATCTAGAAATGTTCAGTAGAAATGTTCAGCACAAATGTACAGCAGAAATTTTCAGCAGAAATGTTCAATAAAAATTAAACTGGAAGGAGAATTGAAATCAGTGGCAGTTCTGTTGACTGGTTTTTTATTAAATATCTTGTGCCTGCTCTCTACAGTGCCGTGCCTCATTTAGACAGAGCCAATTATCACTGGTATTGCCATAGTTTTAATTGATTTTATTGCTCATCTAATAGTTGTTACTATATGTTTGAAAATACTATAACTATGTGTTTGTTTTTGTCAAACCTTCTTATTGCATAAGTCTTACATAAACATTTCATCTGCTATTTAAATCTTTCTCAAGGTGGCTAAAACACACACACACACACACACACACACACACACACACACACACACACACACACACAATGTGTTAGTTTTATTGCCTAACAGGACTGTGTGAGGAATTATCTGGATACCCTTTACCTTCGATGGCCTTGTGTTCTCCTCTCCTGCAAATTCTTAAGTGCCTTCCATGTGGAAACGTTTATCAGTACTCAAAATATTGCCCTTTCCCCAGAGAGAATTCATCGTAAGGCCAGTGAATATAATTTGCATCTCCAAATTTGTATGTTTGGGGCACCTGATGTTGTGGTACCAGGCAAAGTATCTGCTCAGCAGGTAAACTTGGCTACAGTAGGTGTGAAGGCATCTGCCAATTTCCTAGTTCAAACATGCCACTTGTCTGTTGACTTGTGGGTGAGCTGGAGAATAACTGTAGTAACAGTCTAAAAGCAGTACATGTCACTGTAGGCAGCACAATGGAAAGGCAATTATGCAAAGAGTATGGAGGAAAGAGAGAGTGATGGGCTGGGATTAGGGGTTCAGTGTATGGGAGAAATGAGCCACTGAATTTGGATATGCATGTGATATGCAAGTGAAAGAGAGCATTTGGATTCCATTAATTTTCATTCCTTCTCTTTTTCATATGCCTCCACCACTAGGTCATGGAGGTATTGTGATGTTTTTTGTGTGTGTGCCTGTCCTTGAGTGTGGGAAGCCATCAATCCATTGCTAAGAATTTCTCCTTTTTCTCAAAAAATTAAGTGATTAAATGTATTATTTATGTGGACTTATCCTTGTGACCAGCAGATGAACTGATTACATTTTGGCATTGATCTAAATATGGTCAAAGTACATTTTTGTTACGATGCAAGCCTGGGACAGTAAGTGCAGGATCAAAGTCTTTATTGACACACTAAAGTCAATGTCAAAGGAAATGGGAAACAGGGTCAAAACATAAACTAGATCTGAGGCATGAAACACGAAGCTTAGAACAAGACTTTGAAACAATACTACATAGCACAATTATACATTAACCCATTTTAAACCTAACCTCATCTATCATTTAGCTATGGCATGAAACAAGAAACTACACATGGAAATCACTTAATTAAGACTATTGGTTCTTGTTCCATGCCAGACATGGAAATTATTTAACAAAGACTATGGCATGGCACACGACAAAGACTATGGCATGGCACATGACAAACCCGAGCAGAACAGTTGTACTTAATTATTATTTAATTTCCAATTATATTTTTGGGTTGTCCATGTGTCCCTCTATGTGTCCACCCATCTGTCCTAGATTGTTGTTAGCATAATATTTCAATGATGCATTGTTGAGTATTTTGTAGAAAGTGTGTCAAAATATCTACAGTGCCTTGCGAAAGTATTCGGCCCCCTTGAACTTTTCAACCTTTTGCCACATTTCAGGCTTCAAACATAAAGATATAAAATTTAAATTTTTTGTGAAGAATCACCAACATGTGGGACACAATTGTGAAATCTATTGGATATTTTAAATTTTTTTAGTAAATAAAAAACTGAAAAGTGGTGCGTGCAAAATTATTCGGCCTCTTTACTTTCAGTGCAGCAAACTCACTCCAGAAGTTCAGCGAGGATCTCTGAATGATCCAATGTTGTCCTAAATGACTGATGGTGATAAATAGAATCCACCTGTGTGTAATCAAGTCTCTGTATAAATGCACCTGCTCTGTGATAGTCTCAGGGTTCTGTTGAAAGCGCAGAGAGCATCATGAAGACCAAAGAACACACCAGGCAGGTCCGTAATACTGTTGTGGAGAAGTTTAAAGCCGGATTTGGATACAAAAAAATTTCCCAAGCTTTAAACATCCCAAGGAGCACTGTGCAAGCGATCATTTTGAAATGGAAGGAGTATCAGACCACTGCAAATCTACCAAGACCTGGCCGTCCCTCTCAACTTTCAGCTAAGACAAGGAGAAGACTGATCAGAGATGCAGCCAAGAGGCCCATGATCACTCTGGATGAACTGCAGAGAACTACAGCTGAGGTGGGAGAGTCTGTCCATAGGACAACATTACACCATGCTGCCCAATCCGGAACCGAAGGCTGGCCCAGAACCTTTTTTTGGGGGGGGGGCACAGCAACCTCTGAGCTCCAGCTTGGGATGGAGGTATCAACTGTGGAGCTCCAGACCAAGGTTAACATGACAACCTTTGGGCTCCCATCTGAGGTCTACCTAGCGGCCTCAGAGCTCCAGCGTGAGGCCTACATGGAGGTCTCAGCTTCAGAGCTTGCGCATGAGGAATCCCACTGCCCTGTCCAGCCGAGGAAGCTGTCCTACTGCCCTGTCCAGCCGAGGAAGCTGTGCCGTCATCCACTCCCACGGAGCATGTCCCTCTGAGCACCAGCCACGCTGAGGACGTCCCTCCGAGCCCCAGTCATGCTGAGGATGTTCCTCCGAGTTATCCAGCATTCCAGTGCTGTTGGGGGTGCCGCCCAGCCTTCCAGTCTCGTTGGAGGGAGGTTCTGTTATGCCATGGCCGGCAGATGGCACTGCGGCACAGCTTCTGAGTGCGCACGGGCACGTGACTGAACTGGGTGAAATGGACACGTGCCTTTTGTTTTGGTTTTGTTCCCTTCCTGTTCCAGTATTGGTTTGTTTGAGGATGCCTCTAATTTGCCCCAGCTGTGTATGTTCTAGTTTAATTCTGTAGGTTATTTAAAACGCTCATGTTGCTGTGCACTTCGCACAGTATTATATTCATTTACATTAGTTATGTTGAATGAGTGTTTGAATGTGGAATGCGCTAGCATGCTAAGCGGTCTTGGTTTCATGTCCTGTTCAGTTTCCTGCCTCGCATCCAGTTTCTCGCGTTTTCCTTGTTCGTTGAAGTACGAGACAAAGATTTTGATCTGCACCTGCTCCCGCTTCAAGTCTCTTGATGTTACAATCTTGCATCCAGGTCTGAACAGGCCATGGGCCTAAAATGCAGAAAGTAGCAATGCTTACTTAAGAATGACTGTGACTTATGTCACAGGTTTTGTTTTTCCTCAAAGCTGTTCCTCTAGCTTGTGTGTAATGGTTTCATTATCCCTGTTTTGCAAGGACGTGACCCCCAAAATGCAAACTATCATGAATAACCCATCAGTGATGTACAGTTTTTGCTATTTTCTTTTAAACTAGCCTATCTGATTTGTTTTATTTATATAAGTAGTTTAAATTTGGGAGTGGTTTGTTTTGATATTTAGTGGCAATTTTCAATGTAAATGGCATCAACATTCCATCCATCCATCTTCTACCACTTACTCCTTTTCAGGGTCACGGAGTAGCATCAGGCACAAGGCAGGGTACAGTCCATTGCAGGGCACAATCATATACACACTCACACACCCATTCATACACTACGGACACTTTAGACATGCCAATCAGCTTACATAGTATTTAAATAAATTTTCAGTTATGTTTGACTTGTTAGTCATTAATACCACTGAGATTTTTTTCCTTTAAAAAGAACAAACTAATACAAATACAATTAATAGCCATGCAAAATTCTCTGACTTCTGATCTCTAGCACTGTGAAAACTGCTGCCACCATCTCTCAGGGTACAAGGAATGCATACATCAAGACTCTTCTCTGTTCTGGCAGCTATGGTACGTGGTGGAATGAATTTCCCCTAGATGTCCAAGCAGCTGAGTCACTGGTGGTCTTCGCATGAAGTTTGACCTACCTCTTCCTAAAGTACTTAAATTAGCACTTTTCATAAAAAAAAATATATATATATATTGTTTGTGTGTTTTTCTTACTATTATACCTCCCAACAGTTTTAAGACTGATATTTTTAGTTTGTGAACTAGTTCAATTCATTTCAATTCAATTTGATTTGTATAGCGCTTTTTACAACAGACATATAGCAGCTTTACAGAAATATCAACACGGAATACTGATATTAAAGATGCAAATTTATCCCAACTAAGGAAGCCACTGAGTGGCGACAGTGGCAAGGAAAAACTCCCTATGATGTTTTAAAAGAAAGAAACCTTGAGAGGAACCAGACTCAGTAGGGAACCCATCCTCATCTGGGTAACAACAGCTGCTAAGGCCATACAATAAATCAATAATTAACTTTTCATCTGAAAAGTTAATTATTGATTTATTGTATGGCCTTAGCAGCAGCCGTAGTCCCAGCAGTCTGGAATTGGAGTAAATGCTAGCTCCATCTAGAGGTAGGACACCTTAAACGGATCTGGTAGGTCCGGAGAGCAGAAGGATCAGGATCTCTAGTATTTCCATAATACTAGTGAACCAGTATCGTGATGTATTTATTGATATGGACTTCAAAGCACTTCTGTATGTTGTTCTAAATGAGCAGAATACAGAATGCAGGTTGTATGACTGTTTTTAATTTTTCTAAAAAATTTAAAGTAATTACGTCTATGCATTGGAATTGCAAAAGACTTATTTGTCATGCTATATGTGCAAATAGACGACTTCTTGAAGCCATGGGCTGCGTCCGAAACCACATATTTACAATGTATACATGTATTTCTCCTACTATATAGAGGAAAGTACACGGCTTCAGGCGCAGCCTCCCTCTCTTGTTTGACATCAAACAGTTGACCACTGCCTAGTGTGTACGTGTCCTGTGGAAAAATGTGGCGAATACTCCCACACAACGTTAATAGTGTGATTAAGGTGTTTACATGTCTGTAATGCATGTCGATAATGAAATTAAAATAGGACTACTCCACATGTCTTAATTTGATTTGTGTTTACTTCAAAGTAATGAATAATTTCTGTTCACATGGTAGTTTCTTAATCAGAGTATTGTCTTAATCAGGTGAATATCAGATTTTTGTCCATTTAAATATTATTGTTGTCCATGTAAATGTACTTATTGTGAATGAGAGTCTCTTTTATGTATGGTGTGATTGTGAGTGTAATTGGGAACAGGACAACGTAAATCTTGCGCGAATTGCGCAGCCACAAGAGGGGTTTAAATAACAAACATAATCAGACTGAAACATAGACACCTGGATTAAATCAAGACACACCTTCGAAAATCATCAATACTTGAACAGAGGGAAAACCTAAACAAACAAATGTCGCGTGTCGATATATATGTCTGACACATTTATAATGCATATATTGTGCTTATGTCAGGTCAGGCAAATTATAATTTGTCTTTTAGCAAATAACATGTCTTAAATTGTCTGCATTTATATTGCGCTTTTATCCAAAGTGCTTTACACTTTCATTCACCCATTCACACATACACTCACACACCAGTAAATGCAGAGCTGCCATGTAAGGCGCTAACTTGCCATCCGGAGCAACTTGGGGTTCAGGGTTTGCCCAAGGACATTTCGGCATGTCATATGGGCCGGAAATAGAACCACCAAGAGCAGGTAGAGCGGGTTGTCCACTGATCGTAGGGTTGGCGGTTCGGTTCCCGGCCCGGGTGACTCCACATGCCGAAGTGTCCGAAGTGTCAAGACACTGAACCCCAAGTTGCTCCCGATGGCAAGCTAGCGCCTTGCATGGCAGCTCTGCTACCATTGGTGTGTGTGTGGGTGAATGAGACACAGTGTAAAGCGCTTTGGATAAAAGCGCTTACCATTTAATAAACGTAAATGTAATAAAAGACAGTCTGTCCCACCCCTGGAAGAGAGTGACCTTCATACAAACACTCAGCACCTCCTCACGTGCACCAGTCTTTAAATAAAAGCCTCAAATCTTTGCCTCACCGAAAGTCTGTTTTCTGCCTGTTCCAGCCCTGAACCGCCACACTGGCGGAGAATGCAGTCATAAGAGCACAGACCCAACCTCTCCCTGACAACATGAACCCAATGCTGGCCCAAAGCCTGCGCATCACAACTCAGGAGCAGCTGGTGCAAAAGAAGACGTCCTGCTCCACCACCTCCATCCCTCTCCCAGATGCCTGCTGGGAGGCTCCAGGCATCTTAACCAGTGAAGACAATGTCGAAGCCTTCCTCCAGACTTTTGAATAAGGTTCCCAACGAGAACAGTGGGAAGAAGGGGGTTGGGCTGACATTCTCACCCTTTTCCTGGGAAGCCCAGCATGCCTTCTACGCCCTCCCACCTGACCAGGCTCCCTTTTATCCAGAGATGTAGGCCGTGATCCCCTGTCAGTGCGATGGCAGAGTTCCACAGCTGATTGTACCAGCTGGGGGCCAACCCATGGACCCAGATGGACTATCTACTCCAGATCGCCAGAAGGTGGCTCCAACCTGAAAGGTAAACCCCCACTGAAGTAGTGGAGAGAGTCGTAATGGATCACTTTCTATGAGCTCTGCTGCCTGAAGAACAGAAAGTGGTGGGTATGAAAAGCGCCAGGGTCCCGATGGAGATGGTGGAGGCCCTTGAGTCAGCCCCGGCCATGCCCAGCATCAGCAGAGGTGATCAGAGAGACCATCCACAGGGGTTCTGATGAGGTCCAGCCTGCCGGTGGCCAGAGCCCAGCCTACATTGGGGGAGACATCCGCAAACCCCCCCCCCCCACCAACGGGACACTGAGGGACGGACCCATGCCCGCCGAGCCGGATCCAGTCCCCCTGCAGTGTGTCGGCAAGCCCTGGCTGGCTGGCGGTGCCCTCCATGATGCTTTGCCTCTGGATGCCCCAACTATGGCAGTAAGGGTGAACAGCCAGCCCGTCACAGCCCTTCTTGATTCCGGGACACCATCACCCTGGCCTGCCCGACGGCCTGCCCGACAGCCTGAGCAACCCTTCAGGCCTCCTCCGGGTGTCTTGAATCCTTGGAGACATCCTGGAAGGTCCCTGCCGCAGAACTCATGGTCTCCTCACAGGCTGGCAATTGGCCACTCCTCATTGGCCTGATTCCTGAGCTCCCAGTGCCACTACTGCTAGGCCTGGACTGGCCAGGGTTCCCCAAGCAATCATCCATGAGAATTTACCGTCGCCAATGCCAGAAGAAGAGACCAGCCACCAGAGACTGGGTCCAGCCAGCCTGCATGGCCCAGGGAGATGGGAACCCCACGGGACGAGCCTCCTCAGGTGAGACACTCATACCATCTAACCCTGTATCCTCTGTGTTTCACCAGGTAGGCGGAGGGCACATTGTTTCTAATGTTTGTCACAAAACCACTAACCCAGCGGCTGGGAAACACAAAAACTATCCGGTTTGTTCCGGTCTGAGAACCTTATTCTAATAAACTTTGAAAATAATAAGATGATATCAGTCACTGCTGATTTTTTATTTGACAAAATAACAAAAATAAAATTATAAACAAAATTATCTAATAATGCTATTTTTCATTACTTTTAATTTATTCCGTTATTCGATATCCATATACACAGTCGTTTTGCAATCAGTCACTTTGCGCCCCACCTGGTGACAATTTAGCAAATGACTTTCACATGTGACAGACCTTGCGGAAGTGGTACACAGCGGTAATATACATTCTGGTTGAATACGTACTGTACCTTGTAATGTGCTCTAGAGATAATTTTTTGTTCCAAGGAGCTAGTCCCATCCTGAGCCGAGATATTGAGGTTTCCGTAAACAGCTGTATTACCAAAATTTGTTGTGTGCCATAACACATTGTGTGCCTTTGTACTTAAACCAAGTAAAATAAAATACATTTAAAAAAGGCGATTTTGCAATGGTGACAAATAGACGTAATCACTCAAAAAAAGACAGAAAAATTAGAAACTGTCAGTAACCAACTTTGCAATTATTGGACCACTAAAAGGGGTATTCCGCCTTGTGCCAGATGATCCCTGGGATAGGCTCCAGGTTCCCCATGACCCTGAAGAAGGAGTAAGCGGTAGAAGATGGATGGATGGATGGATAAAAGGGGTATTAATTTTTCACAATTTTCATACAGTTATGTATCAAATTTATATTTTGTAGATAAATAGGATTATGATTTTGTGGTGTTATACCTCCTTGATGGGATGCAATATTAGTCGTTCCTGTAACTGGGAGGCAGAGCTGTGCAAGAGAGCTCAGAATAACGGGAGGACACACACACACACACACACACACACACACACACACACACACACACACACACACACACACACACACACAAAACACAACACAGCACAGACACACACCGACAGAGAGAGCACAAAGAGAAGCGAGAGAGAGAAGGAGAGCGAGAGAAACAGAGAGAGAGAGCGCGTCAGAAGCCAGCACAAGAACGTGTGAGCTATTTCTTTTGTAGCTCGGTCACTCATTGTTGATTGTGTTCTTAGAACATCCGGGCAGATTTCAAACGGAACCATTGGCTATACCCATGCTGGGGATTTGGTTTAGTTTTTTTCCGCAAATGCAAAAGGAAAAAATATGCAACGAAGAATCGCTCTGCTCTGCACCAGCGTTATCGGACTCTGCTTTGGTTCGAGTTTTCCAAGTAATATCAACATAGGTGAGTGCATGAAAATAATCACCTGTAGACTCACAAAGTGCTCAAAATGGACAGTTTGCACTGATTAAGATTGCTTTTTTACACGATGACTGACATTTTACTCCATTCAATGTACATCACGAGCAATAACGGCGGTCACTTATACGATATAGCCTTATATGCATTATCGCTTACAATTTTCCTTTCTGTTTTCACACACAGGAGGATTATTCCCTCCCGAGTCGCACGAATATGAAGTGTTCCGATTTGCGCTTTCGCACCATCAGGACATTCCCAAACTGGTACCTCAAGTAGATATGGTGAAGATGGGCAACAGCTTCTCCATGACTTATGCCTGTGAGTACGGCCGGGACTCAATTCGACTTAAAAATATTCACCCTTTTTTTTCTTTAATTTTGTTTATTGCGATTAGTGTGGCAAAAAGTGTGCTTCAAAAGTTTAGCTTATGTCCCTGTTACATACACCGTCTGTTGTGAGTGTCCTTGTATGGCAACAACTGATCAATGCGTAGTCTTCAACTGAAGCTTTAGAATAAGGCGGGGCTAGTGAAATTTATAATATCACATGTACTTATGGACGATGTAGGCTACATATGGAAATGTCATTTATGTCCATTTTGTAATTATTTTTTAATGAAGGCTTAGAGATTTTTAATTAAGCCCTTAAAAATCTTGATCTATCAGTAGACCTATGTTAAAAGCTGGTTTTTAAATCTACAGTCTAACAATTCATCAGGTTGCAGATCTGTTTAGAGTTTGTGTGATACCATGATTTTAATCATATAGTCATATATTTCATTATTCATCGTTTTGTTGCATTTTGAATTTACACATTTGGTTGCTTTTGACTTGTCGAAATACGGCAGATGCCACTGCATAATTCGCTGAGCTGCACTAAACAAAGTGCGCAAAATAACATAGGCCAATTTTACGTGTAGGTGGACACTTGAAAACTGAACTACTGACGATTTAGAGAAACATCTTGCTCCACAAGACATGTTGCTTATAATGAATGCTGCAGGTATTAGGATGAATTGTATTTTCAGTGTAGACGGTTTTCACAAGGAAAATCAGACTGCTGTTGCCGCTGTAATACAAATGCATCATGCCGATTAATTTCAGACATGCAGATTTGTGGCAGACATTTATCAATCATTGGTGTACATTCACCATCCACTTTAACAGGAACACCTGCACACCTGGTCAATTTTGCAGTTACCCAATCAGCCAATCATGTTGCAGCAGCACAGTGCATAAAAACATACAGATATAGGACAAAAGCTTCAATAAATGTTCACATCAAACATCAGAATGGGGGAAAAAAAAATCTCCAAAAATTGGCAACTTTTTTCAAGGGACCATCTGGTTCCTCCAGACCTTTGTTGTTAGTGTTTCCGGTCTAAAGTACCATAAAGGTTAGGCAAATTAATCTGGTGATGTATGACTATATGCTCAAGCCCTTGGCGAGGATATGAAGCCTCGAAGTATGCTACAATCAAACTGATTATTGTCACAAAATAAGGTTATTTTAATGATGTAATAATGTAAAATGTTTGCTCAGCTCATAATAACCCGTAGCAGGCTCTGATTGGAACCCAAACCTTTAAACAGTAAAAAAGAGTTTTGCTGCAACCAAACTGGTGGTCTAGTGGTTAGGATTTGGTGTGCTTACTGCTTTGGCCCGGGTTAGGTCCCCTACTTTTTTTTTTTTTGGATAAATGTTAGTGCTTTAAAAACAGACAGTCTATTTTCTGAAATCTGATAATGACACTGCATCAATAACAGGCAGATGCACAGATGCACAGATTCAAGCTGTGCTGCTGTTGATTGTGATGTATCGCTTTGCTAAGAAGGTAATTGAGAAAACTCTGGAAAGGAGACGAGTAGTGGTAGTATAGTGAATTCAAAGTCACCCCCCCAGTTCCTTGCTTTTGAAAATGTACCACCTCCCAAGTAGGAACTTTGCGAGGGCTAAATATTTTACCTGGAACTTAATTTAGACCCTGATGTCTGCGGTGGAAACACACAGAGAACCTCCAAAAGTCCCTAGTTCCTGGTGAAAGTTCGTACGGTGGAAAAGTGGCATTTGTGAATTTAAGTGTGGCATAGTTGTTGGTGCCAGATGGGCTGTATTACTAGATGTATGGGCAATATTACTAGATGATTGCCAGACAAATGCACTTCAGGGGCCAATCATATTTGAGCTCGGGCCGGCCAGTGCCCCTCTGACCTCAGACCTGGATCTGCCAGTGCTTGAAGGAAATGTAAATTCTCTAAATTGATCTAAAAATAACCATTAGATAATGTTCTGTATATGTTCTCTTTGGGTTGTTACAAAAAAAACCTCCCTGCAATGTTCTGAGAAGGGTAATTTTTGGTTACAAAAAAAAGAGAGATAGTTCCTATAGAGAACCTACAGAGTTTCCTAAAACACTATTTGGTTCCCCCAAAAAAATAACCAAACGGGAGCCATATGCTAATGTTAGGTTAACGTTCTGTGTTTTCTGGGTTGTTAATGAGAGAGATCAAAGGAGAATGACCAGACTGGTCTGATCTGACAGGAAGGCTAAAGTAACTCAAATTAGCACACTTTACAGACGCTTTTGGTGAGCAGAAAGCATCTCAGAATGCACAACACATCACACCTTGAGGTGGATACTCTACAACAGCAGGTGACCACATCAGGTTCCACAAACTGATGAGGTCTTCTGATGTTGTAGCCTATCCACTTCAAGGTATGATGTGTTGAGCATTCTGAGATGCACAACAATTTCTTGTACTTGGCTGACAGGAGTGGTCCTGTCAGCCAAGTACAAGAATTGGAGGCTATCATGGGCACAGACTCACCAAAAATGGACAGTTGAAGACTGTAACAAACCCATTACATGACAATGTAGCAATATCAGATCAGTGTTTTGCTCCGCTTAGAGAGACCGAACTAGCTACATTAATCTCTTCAGCCAATTCATCAACTTACATACTAGATCCCATACCTACATGTTTGTTTAAACAGATTTGTCCAGGAGTAATTGAACCACCTTTAAATATAATCAGTTCATCTTTGGACTCCTCATTTTCAATGTGGTATGACAAGGGTATTAAACAAGTTAGAAATTTGTATTCTGATGGTGTGTTTGATAGCTTTGCCAATTTGGCATCCACTTACGATCTCCCCTTGACGCATTTCTTTCGGTACTTTCAAATATGGAATTTTGTTTCTAGATGTTTTCCTGATTTCCCTTCTGCTCCTCCTGAACAGGCTTGGGAAGACCTGTTTTCAAATAACCCGCATCAGAGAGGAATGATTTCTAAGATTTATGATTTTATTCTGATGCTAGGTAGAGGGTCGGGTAATAAAATTAGGAATGTGTGGGAAACGGAATTAGGAGTACAAATAAGTGAGGAGTGTTGGGAACATGCTATAGGGAGGGTACAGGCTACCACTTCTTGTGCTCGTCTTGGACTTATACAGTTCAAAGTTTTAAATAAAGTTCATTTGTCCAAGTCGAGATTGTCTGTGATGTATCCAGATGTAGAGGACCAGTGTGATAAATGCCATGGCTCTCCCTGTCATCTTGGCCATATGTTTTTCTTCTGCCTTGAACTCCATGGTTTTTGGTCTGGCTTTTTTACCATCATGTCCATTATTCTCAGGGCAGATTTAAAGCCTTGTCCATTGATTGCGATATTTGGGATTCCTCAAGCTTCAGTTCCTTTGAGCTCGATACAAAACGATGTTATTGCTTTCACATCCCTTATAGCAAGACGTTTCCTACTGTTACATTGGAAGTCTGCTAAATACCCATCTATCTCTCAGTGGATAAAGGAAGTGATGTTTTTTTCTGAAACTCGAGAAAATAAGATATACAATGAATGGTTGTACAGATAAGTTTTTTCATAAATGGCATCCCTTTATTGCATACTTTATGGCGTTACAGACACTACCCACTTAAAGGTTGGTGCCTGTTGTTGAATTTTTTAATGTCTTCATAACCAGCGACAGTTAATGGGTAGCCATGATGAGCCGGAGGGGTGAGTTGTGGGTTCAATTTAGTTTTCCTTTGTATTAAAAGAAAAAAATCTGTGAATATTTACTGCTGTTGCACAATTTATTTTTATTTTTGGGAAATGGTGGGGAGGACAGAACAGAAAAGACGATTTAGATAGGCTTAGCAGAAATGTTCAACAGAAATGTTCATCAGAAGGTCAGCAAAAATGTTCAATAAAAAAAGAAACGTAGAAATGTTCTGTAGAAATGTTCTGTAGAATTGTAGAAATGTTCAGCAGAAGTGTTCAATAAAAATGAAACTTTAGAAAGAGTAAAAAAAAAAAAATTAATATAATCAGTTCTTCCCTTAGCACTGGCTATGTACCTAAATCACTTAAATTAGCAGTTATTAAACCCTTGATTAAAAAACCTGACCTTGACCCATCTCAATTGTCCAGCTATAGACCAATATCAAATCTCCCCTTCATCTCTAAGATTTTAGAAAAGGTTGTAGCAAAGCAGTTATGCTCGTACTTAGATAACAACATTCATGAAATGTATCAGTCAGGATTTAGACCTCATCATAGCACCGAGACAGCGTTAGTTAAAGTAGTAAATGACCTACTACTGGCCTCTGATCAGGGTTGTGTCTGGCTGCTTGTGTTACTCTACCTTAGTGCAGCTTTTCCTCCTTGATAGATTAGAAAATGTCGTTGGAATTAAGGGAACAGTCCTCTCCTGGCTCAGTTATCAGTTCGTAGATGTAAATGGTGATTTTTCCATGCGTACTGAGGTTACTTTTGGAGTTCCACAGGGTTCTGTTTTAAGCCCACTGCTTTTTACTTTATATATGCTACCCATAGGACAAATTATTCGTAAACATGGAATTAGCTTCCACTGTTATGCTGATGATACACAGCTGTTTGTTTCAGCGAAGCGAGAGGACAGACAGAAGCTTAGTAAAGTTGAGGATTGTGTAAAGGACATTAGACGTTGGATGTTAACTAACTTCCTTTTACTTAATTCTGATCAAACAGAAATACTTTTATTAGGCCCACGTGTAGCTAGAAGTAATCTTTCTGATCACATGGTTACTCTGGATGGTCTTTCTATTTCATCATGTACAGCAGTTAAAGACCTCGGAGTGATTATTGACTCCAGTCTATCATTTGATGCTCATGTAGATAATATTACTAGGATAGCTTTCTTTCATCTCAGAAATATTTCTAAGATAAGAATCATATTGTCACTACATGATGCGGAAATACTAGTTCATGCATTCGTCACCTCTAGATTAGATTACTGTAATGCTTTACTGTCTAGATGTTCCAGTAGGAATATAAATAAGCTCCAGTTAGTCCTGAATGCAGCTGCTAGAGTCCTAACTAGAACTAGAAGATACGACCATATCACACCGATCTTATGCATTGGCTCCCATATCACACTGCATTTGCTCCCAGTAAAATCTCGCATTAACTATAAAATACTTTTATTAACCTATAAAGCACTAAACGGTCTCGCGCCTCAATATCTAAGCAACCTTTTTTTATGATCCGCCACGCCTACTCAGATCAAAAGATGCAGGTTATTTGACGGTACCTCGAATAGTGAAGGCTACAGCAGGGGGAAGAGCCTTCGCTTATGGAGCCCCACAGTTATGGAACAGTCTTCCTATTAGTGTTCGGGACTCAGACACAGTCTCAGTGTTTAAGTCTAGGCTTAAAACGTATTTGTTAATTCAAGCCTACCCTGACTAGATTCTATTTTACTACTTCGCAGTCGTAATAATCTTTTTTCTCCCTCTCTCCTTCTGCCGAGCCCCACACAAATTTATGGAGATACTAGAGATCCAGATCCTTTCTGCTTCTGGATGGAGCTCAAATCTTCTCTAATTCCAGACTACTGGGACTACGGGTGCTCCTAAGGCCATACAGACTACATATAAATCCATAATTAACTTTTTTACACTATCTGTTGTTACCCAGATGAGGATTTGTTCCCTTCTGAGTCGGGTTCCTCTCAAGGTTTCTTCCTCTTAAAACACTCTTGCTTGCTCAGATGGGGTAAATTCACACCTTTAATATCTGTATACCATGTTTCTATTTCTGTAAAGCTGCTTTGAGACAATGTCTATTGTAAAAAGCACTATACAAATAAAATTGAATTGAATTGAACTGGAAAAAAAAGACCAGGTGATATTTTTTCTCGATAAGCCTGTGCCCATGATATCCTCATATTCCCGTTCTTGGCTGAAAGGAGTGGAACTTAATGTGGTCTTTTGCTGATGTAGGCCATCCACCTCAAGGTTTGATGTTTTGTGCATGCTGAGATACATTTCTGCTCACCATGGTTGTAGAGTGATTATATGAGTTAATATATCCTTCCTGACAGCTCAAACCAATCTGGCAATTTTCCTCTGACGTCTCTTATAAACAAAGGGTTCCACCCACAGAACTGTCGCTCACTAATTTTTTTTTTTGTACATCATTCTGTGTAAACTCTGTGAAATACATCTACGAACCTTTAACCATGCCATGGGTAAAGTCACAGAAATCACACTTTTTTCTTCCATCTGAAGCTCTTGACTTGTATCTGCATGATTTTTTGCACTGTACTGCTGCACATTGGCTGATTGGACACCTGCATGAATGAGCAGGTGTAAAGGTGTTCCTATTAAAGTGGAAGGTGAGTGTATAGCCTATATTCATCATTTACTGGAGAAGCAGAGCACAATGTGTCTACAGGTTTGTCAACAGTAGCTAGTTTAATAGAAGGTCTCTTGTTTGTCTTTCATGGGAATCTAGCAAACACTAGGTTTACTTTTATTACTACTTAGAACCTGAAGACATTGTAGTCTTGAAAATAGTCTAATATATTATCAAAAATAAATTGTGGCAGTTAGAGCTAAAGTAAATTGCTTGGTGTTTCAGTCACATGAAAATGTTAATTTATGGTCAGAATAGTTTTGTTTTTTAATTCTTGTGTAAATGTGTAGCTTTTCTATACAAAACAAAACAAAACAAAAAAGGATACAGTCAAGAGTCAGAGAGTATAAATGAGGGATTTGTCAACACACATCACTATAATACCTTTGAACAGGCAGTTTTGACCTAATACAGGGCTCAGAGGGCTAGATGTACAGTCAGGAGGTGTATGCAATGTGATGTGGCCACAAAATACACTCACAGTGTATCTGGGACCACCTCTTTTCCCATGGAAATGCATGTTCCGTAATGAAGATAAATTAATGTAAATTAAGTTCCTTTTCAAAGGGAACTTAATCATTGTCTTTTCTTACCTGCCTATTTTTTTTTTGGTGTGTCGGGGACATTTTTAAACTGGTTTAAATCCTATTTTACTGACCATTCCCAGTTTATTTCTATGGGTGGTTACAGGTCTGACACTAGCTCTGTGCTCACTAGTGTTCCTCAGGGATCAGTTTTAGGCTCTTTACTTTTCAGTATTTATTTATCTTCACTTGGGCATCTGCTGCGATCGCTCAGCCTCCATTATCACTTTTGTGCTGACCATACCCAAATCTGCATTCACTCAAAATCTGGTGAAAATCTTGATGTTTGTTTTCTTTCCGACTGGATTTCTGAGATAAAAACATGGATGAATAATATATATATTTTTTACATGAATAGCGGTAAAACCGATGTTATGCATGTAGTTTCCCGTCAGCAAATTCTCAAAGCTGCTCCACTGTCTCTATTTGTTGATGGCTCTGTTATAGTGACCCAAAGTAAAATGAGGAACTTTGGAGTAATTTTTTAAACTAGCCTTACATTTCATTCTTTTGTTCAGAGCACTGTTAAAGCACCTTTTTTTCCTTTAGTAAGACTGTGCCCTATGCTAAACTTAGCTGAAAAACTGATTAACTCAGTCATTGTCACTCTGCTAGATTACTGTAACACCCTTTTAGCCAGAGTTTCTAAATCCACACTCAATAAACTCCAATATGAACAAAACTATGAACAAAAACTATATGCCAGGATCCTGACTCGGCCCAGGAAATGCTCCAGAATATTACTCCTGTTTTTAAGTCCTTGCACTGGCTCCCGGTCAGATTCTGTGTCGATTTTTAAATGACAGGGCTTTTTCTGTCTATGCTCCTTCCCTTTGGAACTCTCTTTCTCTTGAACTTATGGAACCTCAGACCTTTGGCATTTTTAAAGCCCAAAGCTCAAATTAAGACTTACTTTTTTAAACTTGCATTTGACTGCTGATGTCTACATGTATTATTATTATTAATAATAATAATAATAATATTATTATTGTTGTTGTTTGTGTTATTCTTATTCACTTTTATATATGTTTATTTTTTCTGTATACTGCTTATTTTGTGTAAAATAATTGAGAAGCTGCTTTTAAAGGCACTCAAAATAAAGTTTATTATTATTATTATTATTAGGTGTGATTTTACATAGACTTCAGATACCGGTCATGCACGAGGGCGCTTACCACAGTGTAAAGCTCATGCAATGTCTCATTCCCTTCTCAGAGAATTGGGTTACATGCATAACCCAGATGTTCTCTCATGTCATACACTATATATATTATCGTGTCAGAACAAGTAAATGGTGTGGAGGGAATTAATATGGTTGATGTCCAATTTGATTACTATTTTACTTTTATTGAAAAGACAACTG
Organism: Ameiurus melas; assembly: GCA_012411365.1. Classification (NCBI taxonomy): domain Eukaryota; kingdom Metazoa; phylum Chordata; class Actinopteri; order Siluriformes; family Ictaluridae; genus Ameiurus; species Ameiurus melas. Next base: position 23,717,274 of record CM022754.1, on the reverse strand, counting down.
GTTGTAAATAAAATGGCTATAGTCATATAAAAGTGTGCAATTAAACAATATACTATTTTTTCTTGCAGTTGATTGACTATGGTCAACTGATTCTTCAAAATTTACAAAATTGCCAGTGTCAGAAACGTTCCGTTTAATGTCTTGAATTTATTTATTAGATTTAAGGAAAACTGATTTATGTGATACTCACATATGAACTATAGCCAGGGTTGCCAGATTTGTTTGACCGATGTTTCCCAATTGACAAGCAATATTAACAGACATAGTTTACCTAAATAGATGCTCAAATGGTATCATATTATTATATATGTTGTCATAAATTAAAAAAATATCTTCAAGGTTGAATTAAAAAAATAAAACTTTGCACTGGCAGTTCAAAAGTAGTCAAATTCAGTCTGAAAACCTGAAACACTGCATAAAATTACTTTCATTTTATTACATGAATGTGTAATCAGCCATGCATTCTAGGTTTTTACGCAATCCTCCCTCAGATGAATATGCATGAGGGGGAGAAGCACATTTTCTGTGTTGCCATATGCACAGTGCTTAAATTGCGAGTTAGGCTTGAATGTCAGTTTCATACATAACATGCCAAGTTTTTTGTGCAGAATGAGGCCCAATTAGGCATGAAAATAAACTCTCCTGGAGGACATCCTCCTCTGTCTGATACTGGCAAAGAGAGGGAGAGAGAGATTTTAGTTATCAAACACTGTCTGACAATGAGTGGAGATGCACTCTTAAACACACACGAGCACACGCACGTACACATACGCATGCGCGCTCACACACACGCTCACACACACACCCCTTATACTCTGAATGCAAGCATTAGTTTAAATTCACTGATGTGTTGGAAGGCCTAAAAGATTTATTAAAAGCATTAACATTTGAATAATTATTAGTCACATTAGGCTACATTTTGCTGACATGACACGGGCTGATTGGCGATGCATGGTGGCCCGTTAGGAGGTAGTTAATAACATTGCAATGCATTAGCTTCATTAACAAATAACTGGCTATCGCTAACATTACATGGAGCATAACATTGGCTGGTTTCACAGCTACAGTGCCAGCTGCCTCAAACAAACATAATATTCAATTCAATTAAATTTTATTTGTATAGCGCTTTTTTCAACAAACATTGTCTCAAAGCAGCTTTACAGAAATATAAACACGGTATACAGATATTAAATGTGTGAATTTATCCCAACTGAGCAAGCCAGTGAGTGGCGACAGTGGCAAGGAAAAACTCCCTAAGATGTTTAAAGGAAGAAACCTTGAGAGGAACCCGACTCAGAAGGGAACCCATCCTCATCTGGCTAACAACAGACTGTGAAATAGTACAGTATGGATGTACATGAAGTCTGTATGGCCTTCGGAGCACCCGTAGTCCCAGTAGTCTGGAATTGGAGAAGATTTGAGATTTGAGCTCCATCCAGAGGCTGAAATGATCTGGATCTGTAGTATCTCCATAAATTTGTGTGTGGCTCGGCAAAAGGAGAGAGGGAGAAAAAAGATTATTATGACTGCGAAGTAGTGAAAATAGAATCTAGTCAGGGTAGGCTTGAGTAAACAAATGCGTTTTAAGCCTAGACTTAAACACTGAGACTGTGTCTGAGTACCGAACACTAATTGGAAGACTGTTCCATAACTGTGGGGCTCTATAAACGAAGGCTCTTCCCCCTGCTGTAGTCTTCACTATTCGAGGTACCGTCAAACAGCCTGCATCTTTTGATCTAAGTAGGCGTGGCAGATCATAGAAAACCAGAAGGTCGCTTAGATATTGTAGCGTGAGACCGTTTAGTGCTTTATAGGTTAATAAAAGTACTTTATAGTTAATGCGAGATTTTACTGGGAGCCAATGCAGTGTTGATAAGATCGGTGTGATATGGTCGTATCTTCTAGTTCTAGTTAGGACTCTAGCAGCAGCATTCTGGAACTAACTGGAGCTTATTTATATTCCTACTGGAACATCCAGACAGTAAGGCATTACAGTAATCTAATCTAGAGGTAACGAATGCATGAACCGCTATTTCCGCATCCTGTAGTGACAATATGTTTCTTATCTTAGAAATATTTCTGAGATGAAAGAAAGTTATCCTAGTAATATTATTTACATGAGCATCAAATGATAGACTGGAGTCAATAATCACTCCAAGGTCTTTAACTGCTGTACATGATGAAACAGAAAGACCATCCAGAGTAACCATGTGATCAGAATGATTACTTCTAGCTACACGTGGGCCTAATAAAAGTATTTGTGTTTTATCAGAATTAAGTAAAAGGAAGTTGGTTAACATCCATCCATCCATCTTCAACCGCTTATCCGTAACTGGGTCGCGGGGGTAGCAGCTCCAGCAAGAGACCCCAAATTTCCCTTTCCTGAGCCACATTAACCAGCTCTGTCTGGGGGATCCTGAGGCGTTCCCAGGCCAGTGTGGAAATATAATCTCTCCATCTAGTCCTGGGTCTTCCCCGAGGTCTCCTCCCAGCTGGACGTGCCTAGGGATGCGCTCAGGGGGCATCCTTACCAGGTGCCCGAACTACCTCCTTTCAACGCAAAGGAGCAGCGGCTCTACTCTGAGTTCCTCTTGGTTAGCCGAGCTTCTCACCCAATCTCTAAGGGAGAGGCTAGCCACCCTCCTGTGAAAAATCATCTCGACCGCTTGTACCCGTGATCTAGTTCTTTCGGTCACTACCCAACCTTCATGACCATAGGTGAGCGTAGGAACGAAAATTGTCCGGTAGATCGAGAGTTTTGCCTTCCGACTCAACTCTCTTTTCGTCACAACGGTGCGGTGAAGCGATTGCAACACCGCTCCTGCTGCTCCGATTCTCCGGCCAATCTCCCGCTCCAATGTCCCCTCACTCGTGAACAAGACCCCGAGGTACTTGAACTCCTTCACTTGGGTTATGTTCTCATTCCCTACACGGAGTACGCACTCCATCGGTTTCCTGCTGAGAGCCATGGCCTCAGATTTGGAGGTGTTAATCCTCATCCCAGTCGCTTCACACTCGGCTGCAAACCGATCCAGCAAGTGCTGGAGGTTATGGACCGATGATGCCATTAGGACCACATCATCCACAAAAAGCAGCGATGAGATCCTCAGGTCACCAAACTGCAACCCCTCCCCACCACAACTACGCCTCGATATCCTGTCCATGAATAACACAAACAGGATTGGTGCAAAGCGCAGCCCTGGCGGAGACCAACCCCCACCTGGAACAAGTCTGACTTCTTGCCAAGCATACGGATGCAACTCTCGCTTTGGGCGTTCAGTGATTGGATAGCCCTAAGTAGGGAACCCTTCACCCCATACTCCCTCAGCACCTCCCACAGTAGACCCCTGGGGACACGGTCATACGCCTTCTCCAGATCCACAAAACACATGTAGACCTGATGGGCATACTCCCAGGCCCCCTTGGTTGGTTAACATCCAATGTCTAATGTCCTTTACAGAATCCTCGACTTTACTAAGCTTCTGTCTGTCCTCTGGCTTCGCTGAAACATACAGCTGTGTATCATCAGCATAACAGTGGAAGCTAATTCCATGCTTACGAATAATTTGTCCTAGGGGTAGCATATATAAAGTAAAAAGCAGTGGGCCTAAAACAGACCCCTGTGGAAATCCAAAAGTAACCTCAGTACACATTGAGAAATCACCATCTACATCTACGAACTGATAACGATCGGTCAGATAAGACCTGAGCCAGGAGAGGACTGTTCCCTTAATGCCAACAACATTTTCTAATCTATCAAGGAGAATAGTGTGATCTATAGTATCAAAAGCTGCACTAAGGTTGAGTAACACAAGAAGCGAGACACAACCCTGATCAGAGGTCAGTAGGTAATTTACTACTTTAACTAAAGCTGTTTCTGTGCTATGATGGGGTCTAAATCCTGACTGATACATTTCTTGAATGTTATTCCTATCCAAGTATGAGCATAACTGCTTTGCTACAACCTTTTATAAGATCTTAGAGATGAAGGGGAGATTTGATATTGGTCTATAGCTGGACAATTGGGACGGGTCAAGGTCAGGTTTTTTAATCAAGGGTTTAATAACTGCTAATTTAAGTGATTTAGGGACATAGCCAGTGGATAGTGAAGAATTGATTATATTTAAAAGTGGTTCAATTACTCCTGGACAAATCTGTTTAAACAAACATGTGGGTATGGGATCTAGTATGGAAGTTGATGAATTGGCTGAAGAGATTAATGTAGCTAGTTCGGTCTCTCTAAGCGGAGCAAAGCACTCTAAACATTGATCTGATATTGCTACATTGTCATGAAATGGGTTTGTTGCAGTACTGTCCGGTTTAATTTAATGGCATTTATTTCATGTCTAATATTTTCAACCCTATCAACGAAAAATTTCATGAAATCTTCACTGCTATGTAATGATTAATTGTTTCTCACTGTAGTGGTTTTATTCCTAGTTAATTTTGCTACTGTGTTGAAAAGGAATCTAGAATTGTTTTTGTTATCTCCTATTAAGGTGGAGAAATAGATTTTTCTAGCTTCACTAAGAGATTTTCTGTATTTCAGTAGACTCTCCCTCCATGCTGTTTGAAATATCACCAGTTTGGTTTGACGCCATTTACGTTCTAATTGTCGAGCTGTCTGTTTTAAGGTTTGCGTTTGATCATTATACCAGGGTGCTAATTTTTTATCTCTAATTATTTTTCTTTTAAGTGGAGCCACTTTATCTAACGTGTAGCGGAGTGTTGACTCCAAGCTTTCAGTCGCCTGATCGAGTTCTATGGCATCTGACGGTGATCCAAATCTAATTGATGTTTCTGTGAGGATATTTATGAAGCTCGGTGCAGTAGCTGTTGTGTAGGTACGTTTAACACGGTGGCGAGGTGGAAATGTTATGATCAATATGTATTATGAATGAGATAAGATAATGGACTGAGACAACTTCAGACTGTGGAAAAATTACAATATTTTCTATACATAGTCCGTATGTTAGTATGAGGTCTAGAGTGTGACCACCATTATGAGTAGGTCCGTTTACGTTCTGATTAATCCCTACTGAATCTAAGATCGACACAACCGCTATTCTTAGAGGGTCTTCCAGGTTATCAAAATTAATATTAAAATCTCCGACGATTAATGTTTTATCTACAGACACAACCAGGTTTGAGATAAAGTCTGCAAATTATCTAAGAAATTCAGTATATGGCCCTGGGGGTCTGTAAACAATAATTAGAGGAATTGACTTATTGTTTCTGGCTACATAGTTTACACTGGTATAAAGAATTTAAAAAGAATTAAATTTATGATAAGGTTTTTGTGTGATGACTAGATTTTTACTATGGATGAGACCAACATCTCCTCCTCTACCAGCTGAACGAGTCTGATGTACATAACTGTATCCAGGAGGACTTGCTTCATTTAATGCTACATACTCGTTTGGTTTAATCCAAGTTTCCGTTAAACACATTAAATTAAATTCCTGATCAGTAATGATGTTGTTAACAATAAGAGCTTTAGATGCAAGAGATCTAATGTTTAATAGTCCTAGCTTCAGCTCAAAAGTGCTGGCTGTGCATTCAATATGACTTAATGTTATGTTAATTAGGTTTCGAAGACAGACTTTCTGAGATTTTCTATATATTTGTATAGCTTGGGGAACAGACACAGTCTCTATAGTATGTATTACAGGTGTTGGATTGTTAATTGAGCATTGATTATACTGAATGTTGTTATTGTCGGAAGATGTACTTATGGTAGACAGTCACTTGGAGTGTAGTGCCTTGAAGATGTTAGACAGCAGTTCCGCTCCGAGGGTGCTGGGGTGCAGGCCATCAGGACGAAACAACCTAGGATGCTCCTAGAACAGATTCCAGTTATTAACAAACACCAGATTCTGCTTATTGCACCAAGAGACTAACCAATCATTGAAAGCAAGAAGTCTACTAAACTTTTCTGCTCCACGTCTGAATGTGGGAAGAGGTCCAGAGACGATGATCTTCACGGTGGGTGATCTGCCTCGTACCGTCTCAATCAGGCTGGAGAAGTCCCTCTTCAGAACCTCTGATTGCCGCAGCCTGGTGTCGTTCTGCTCCAATTCGCTCATCCTTCTTCGGGATACCAGATACCTGCGCAGCGACATCAAGGACACGAACACCAGAAAAACAGTGTGTGTGCACCTTACCTTTAGATGAGGCTACACGGACGTTCCACACAATGGAGTCCCCGACGATCACAGCATTAGGTCTGGTCTGACGGAGAGGGGCGAAGTGGTTCCTGGTTGGAATCTCGAACACCGGAGGTGAAGAGGCCCTCAGCTGGGGTCCAGCCCGCGCCTTCCGTTGCTGGTTCACTCAAGGCCCGAGGTGTGTTGGCGCCGGCGTGACGGAGACCACGCCTGGGAAAGTCCTAGGTGCACGGTCCCTGCACAGAGAAACACATGGCGTAGAGGGGCTAGGAGTGGAAATACCACGCTGTGTGCTTACCTTGGATGTGTAGGCAGAGGCACGCGATGTTTCCAGCGCAGTTCATCGCTCCTGCAGCTGGGCCTGCTTGTCGAGTAGGCCGCGGATCTGCTTCTCCACATCCTCCAGTTCTAGCAGCACCATGTGAAGCTCGAGCGAGTCCTCATCTGCACTCAAAAGTGTAGAGACGGTAGACATATTTATTCTTTAAACAAAAACAGCGGTAAATGCGAAATATGAAAACATAAACAAGGCTAGTGGTAGGTGATGCTAGCGAGATACGCGTTACGGACTACAAGCTAATCGCAGGCTAGTCACGGTTGTTTGTAGAAATTTAGCGACAGTGCAATGTTACGAATATAGGACCGTCTTCCAGGTGCTTCGCCAAATTCCAGGTGTTTCCTCGCTTTGTTGAAATGAACGATAGCATCGGTTGCGCACTGGCTTCACAGCATCAATTGTATGTTTGTTGTCATCCGCCTCAAATGCAAAGTATTTCCATATTCCATACCGCATTTCCTCTCAATGAGGCGCAGTGGAGCTAAACTTCTGTAGTTTTTCCCCGTGTGCTTTTAATTGTTGTTGTTGTTCTTCACCACTTGTGAACCGACCAAAACACTTGCACGTATTTGCTGCCCCCTCCAGGTCCGGAAGAATGGCAACCTCGGTACCTCCATTAGAAACGGTACCAATGCTACTCCAGAAAAACAAGTAGTATCACATTGTAAGAATGTTCGTACCGACTTGGTACTGATGTATCGGTTCTCGTGACATCCCTAGTCTCAATACAATTTTTGATGCAGCAAATAGGCATTGTCTGAATTTGTGTCTTAGGTGTCTATTTTTGACTAAAGTAATCATAATTACTGATTGATTAATTAATTAATAATTAAATTCATTAATAATCAGAAACTGCATAAAAATACAATTTTTTCTATTTCTAAGTATTTATGTTGGAAAGAAATTCACTGAGGTGCACACACATTTCTGATTTGTTGCTTCAAAACTAGCTCAATTTGGCATTAAATAATGCAACCCTGTCAGCATGATTTTCAGCCGGGTATGTTTCTGTTGTAGCAAGTTGTCCTGCGAAACTAGCACAGCTCTCTGTAACTTGATTTTCTGAAAATGATGTGTATCTGTGCATGTGTGTGTGTGTTTGTGTGTGTGTGTGTGTGTGTGTGTTATTAGCGCCAGTTGGTATACTATTAGCTTGTGAAAAGCAGAGGTAGAAAGAGTACTGAAAATGTAAACTTAATCATAAAAAAACATTTATTTTAAAAATAACTAAAAATAGCTACTTCTTTATTTTGTCCAGTATGTGGTGCTGCTCTGAAACTGCTCAGGAAGCATTTGGGCATGATGCTTATCATGCAGAAAAGCGTTCAAAAGTTATAAGCCAAAAAAGCCATTTTTGCTATCTCCTGACCAGTAGGGGACAGTGTGCTTATGGCCTAATGGTAATGAGTCATAATAAGTTTTGTTACAATCCCTCAAAGAATTGCAGAGATACAGCCTGAAGTTCAATTTGTGTTCTTCAAATTCGTTCTAGCGCCATTCGAAAACTGTATGGTTTATCAAAATTCTGTGACTAACATATTTGCTAACATATCTAGATGATGCAGGTCACTTTTCTTGCAAATTGGACAAACGCCCTAGGACGAGTTCGAAAAAGTAGATTTTTCATAAAATTCAAATTCCGGAAAAATTTTCATAACAGAAAATTACATAATAGGGTGCTTGTTCCCTTTCAAAGGGAACTTCATCTCGTTCTCTTCTCAGGGAACAGGGTTACATGCGTAACCCAGACGTTTCTATGACACACGGTTCAAAAGTTATTAACATAAACATGAGTGCAAATTTGGACAGTTGGTGGTGCTAGAGGGATTGAGTTAGAGACTCCAACTTTGCTGTATTAACAGATCAGACTGTCCTCTATCTGTGTGCCAAACTTCATAACTTTCCCGCAAGTCGTTCTATGGGCTGCCATAGACTTGACCCTAATAATAATAGGAAAACTAACGAAAACAATGTGTTGTGTATAAAAATTATTTGCAGTTCACAGAGTACCATTTTAAATTACGATGTGATCACAATGTAATTGCAGTTGATATAGACATATATAGCGAACTAAAGCTCATAATCACACAAGCACTGTGACTACATTTCTCACACAGAAGCCAAATAATGTAATCACTAGATAGCAAGCTACAGTCATTGAGAAGGTCCATTATACATACATGCAAATATGCAAAGCATAGTTAGCAGGAATCCATAACATACCTCAATATGTTCCTTCAAATTAGAGGTAGAATTCTTGAATGCTGATATTTTGACTGATTTAGGCAAGCATCGCTGACATGTCATAATCACACAATTGCCCTTCTTCATATTCATCGCAAAAAGCTCTTTTAGGTGTGGCCATGAGTGTTCCTGTTGTTCACTGTTAGTTGTTAAAGCATCCACCAAACTTCCTCTAGCCTCCTCCATGATTAAAAGAAGTTGGCACTAGGAATTTCAAGGTCTAATGCAAGTTGTGTAATTTGATTAGATTATTCTATTTAGCCAGTCACCGTTGACAGAAGAAAAAGTGTAAATTACGACATGTAAGGCATGTAGCAATGGCAGGTTGAGGGAAAATTGTAAAAGTGCCATTACAGCACTTAATAATGTACTCAAATAAAAGTTAATGTAAGCTATTTTCAAACTACTTAATGAAGTATAATAATTCCTGATAACAACTACTCAATTACGTTAATGAGAGTATTTGTAATTTGTTACTTTACACCCATGGTGAAAAGCAGCTGTCAGGGTTCGGGAGGTTGGAAAGTTGGCGCAGAAGCAATCGCAGATTTTAAGTATTTAATAACGCACAAACAGACGACAAAACAAGATCCTTGGCAAAAAACGCTGTGGCATGAGACAAGAAACTGACATAAACACCGTGGGCCTAAGACAACGAAAGACCAGGAGAAAGTGCAGACAAGGACTATAAATACACAAGAGTGCTCATTAACAGAAACGTGAGTCAGGTGCATGAGGTAGCGCATGTGGTCATGTGGTGTAGTGCAGTGGCTGATGGGAAATGGAGTCCGGGTTTCCCAGATACGTGAAAGCAGCATGATTAGGAAATGTGTGTTTTTTAACCCCAATAGTCTGATTTGAGATTTTCAGAGGTGGGAGTGTGAGCTTGATTAAGTTTAAATGTTCATTACACCTCATGTAATATAAAAGGTATTTTATGATGAATAGTCTACTTTATTATGTAGCCTGTTGAATGTATTATTCAATACACTGAGGTATAGAATCGGGAGCCTTGTTTTGAATGAAGCAATACAATAAGCCCTTCTGAGAATATCTTATGATATGATTATTTAAACAGTAATTAGTACTTTTTTATGTTTTATGTACTTAATTTGTGAGTCTCCCTCAACACCATCCATCATTGTAATGAACTCACCACAGGACTACCACTGACCAGATATTTTGGGTGGTAGAAACTTAAACTTATATACTGTAGATTGTAGCATCTTATTGGATGTTGGAGTGGTGAGTAACTTAATGTCAGGGCTGACTTGAGAACAGTACTCCAACGGTAAATATGCTTCCAATAAATGTGGTCAGGAACTGATGAAGAGCTAGAGGACAAATAATAAAAAAAATGTATGGGAAAAAGATGAGGTATAGATTGATATCTATAAGGTGGTCTAACAAGGTAGGTGTGTCTAACAAGTTGGCCAGTAAAAAAAATTCTTTAATGTTCCAACAATGCTGATTTACGCTACACCCTCATTGCCATGACAGTATAAATGATTGGATGAGAAATGTTTAATTCCTAGGAATAATAAATTTTAGATCAGCAGTGGCCATGTTGTGGTAGCATTGTTGCCTTACACCTGAGCTCAGGTTACTGTATGGAGTTTTGCATATTTTCCCTGTCTGCATGGATTTCCTCAAGTTTCCCACCTCACATAAATAGGTGGAGTAGGTGGATCGGTAATTGCTGCATGTGTGAATGAGCATGTCGATGGACTGGTGTCCAATCTCGGATGAATTCCCTCCTTGCACCCAGTGTTGCCAGGATATAGTGAAGAAGTTTGATCTGTTGTCTCCGGAATGTCAGATGGGTTTGGAGTATAAAGCTTTTCATAGCTGCTGTCTTTGTTACAGCTACAGGCTGTGATGTAGAATCTGTGTATTTTAAGGATGATAGTAGAGCTGTCATATTTCTCTTTGAAAGGTGTCTTTCTGTGCAACACATATTACATTAATGAGAGACAAAAGAGTATGCTGCTCTTTGCTGTTGTCCCTGCTTTTGCAACAAGACAGCTGTAGTCTTTTGCCTCTGGTGATTATTTTAATAAAATAAAACAGTGTAAAAGAGGGGTAAAAACCTGCAGGGATTTGCTGTATGACAACTGCACTGACAGCAAATAATAGGTGTAACAGACTGAAAAACACCCGCTCCCCCACACGCACTAACTTATTCACTGTTGCACATAATGTGGAACAAGGTATTTCATCAGTAATTTATACTGGCTTAGCTTCTCTATATAGTCCAAAAGACTACTTGACATGGTGCCACGTGAAATCATTCAAGTAGCCCAATTAGGAGCTCATAAAGAGCCTGGCCCACATAGCTTGAGTAGTCTCTTCCTCTGATAATGAGGACACACATTGCTCTTGGCAGCCTTTACTGAGGAAAAATATGAGCTTGAGTCTTTAACCCTCAGCACTGTAGATTATGGTACATATGGATTAGTTATTGTGCCACCTGCTTTCTGTAATACGATGCTGTTGTCTTCAAAAGTCGTGTACTGAATAGTGAAGGTGTGTATGTATATGTGTTTTCTGATGCATCAGGCTGACAGCAGGGTAAGTCTGCTGTGGGTAGCAGATAGGTGCAGTTAGCAGTCAGGGGTCTAGCTCTTTCAATTAGGCATTAAGGTGGCATTCTTATGTTACGTAATTCTATCTTATCTCTACTTCTAACTTTGTACTCTGCAGTGTGTATCCAGATTTCTTTACACCTGCACCAGTGTGTGTTGCTTTTACACAAAAATGGGATTTTTTTTTTCTGTTTTGCTAAGTACATATGTCGGCTTTGCATACATATTTGTGTGTGTGCGTGTGTGTGTGTGTGTGTCTGTCCAAAACCCAAGTAAACATAAGGGTAATCCTAATTAAACTTATTACACAGAAAGGGAATCACAATGAGCGCTTGAAAGTACACTATGGCCAAAAGTTTGTTGACACCGGTAAATTGTTTATGTTTTGCTAAGTACACTTGTAGGCTTTGCATATGTATTTGTGTGTGTGTGTGTCCAAAACCCAAGTTAACATAAGTGTAATCTAACCTTGTTAGACAGAAAGAGAATAAGAATATTAAAATTTAATAAAATATAACAAACAAAAATAAACCTTTTACAGGTTTATGTCATGGTAGCGCCTATACGTTGGCGGACTACGCACATTCACAAGCCATTTCACATCACATGCTCACTGCATGCACCATGTCAGCTGACCATGAGTACCTTTACCTAATTGTTGTCTATTTAGCACACGTATTTAAGTCACACATTGTATAGCAGTCCTTGTCAATCTATTGTCATTGTCATTGTTGTTTGTCCCATGTTCATGTTATTGTCTTGCATTGTTCATAGTCTTGTGTTGCTTTTGTTTTACTGTAAATAAATGTATATCTGCACTTGCATCCGCCTCCATCACCAAATCCATGACATATTTCCATATTTTTCAGCTCAAAATTGTAACAAATTGTTTTTTGTTTTCTTAATATTCATTCTTATAATTTTTAAATTAAAGGTGTCAGTTATTCTATACATAATTCGATAATATATGCTTATGGAAATCATGTAATGTTTGTTAATAAATCCATTTCTTGTTTGTAATTCTATACATATATACAGTATACTGTTATAAAAAAGAAAGAAGAAAACATAATTTTGTTATTACAGTCTATTTATTAGCTAGCTAATATTCTGATTCCAAGCGTATGTAATTACAAAGAGACTGTATGAATACTTGAAAGTACACAATGGCCAATATGTGCTTTTTGAACATCTCATCCCAGATTTAGTCCTCCCTTTGTTGCTAACGTGCCTGTGGGATTTGCCCATTGCAATGCCCTTTGTTAGGCTTTTTGTGGCACTGATTAATAAAATTATTTTTTAAAATGTCTATTGTATTTAATAAATGTCTAATAATAAAAGTGTTCGATTTGACACTTTTCCATTAACACTTATATGTGCTCTTTGAACATCCCATTCGAGATTTCTAGTCAACCCTTTACAGTTATAATAACCTAAACTCTTGTGGGAAGGTTTAAATTCTGGAACATATCTGTGGGGATTTGTCCATTCAACCACAAGAGCATTAGTGAGGTCAGGCACTGTTGTTTCACGAGAAGGCCTCTGTAATCAGTTTTCCAATTCATCCCAAAGGTGTTCACTGGGGTTGATGTCATGGCTGTGACAGTGATGCAGTGGGGTGCAGTGGCTGCTGGGAACTGTAGTCCCGGGTTCTTTCTGGTATATCCATGACACATAAATATATTCAATATTTGGAATCTTCAGTAAGCTCCGACATCGACATTGTTACTGGGCAGGGTATTTTGGCTGCTGTCAGAAATTACAGAAGGATTAAAAAAATTTTCATTTTTCAGGAATCTAATTTGTATTTGGCCACAGCAGAAACATGAAAGCCTAACTCAGACAGTCTACTCAACCTATTACCTATGTTTGTATAACATAGCCATTGGCTGTGGTAGCATATAGGACTTTCTCTAAAAACAGTTTGTTGTGGTAGCAGTAACAATATATGCCATGTGGTGAAAAAGGAAGAAAAGTATTTCAGTCAGGGTGTCAATACCAAAAAGTGTGTACATTCCACATATCATGTAAGGTAAAGAACAAGACTAGCTGTGGAAAGACAGCTCCCCATATTTGGGCAATATAGATGTAATATTGATTGTACACAATCACATTCTTAAATTGTTGAAAGTACATATATAACTCACTTTTATAACTAACTTTTAAACTTTACTGTACATATTTATATGCTATGCATTGTGAAATATTTCAGATTTTAAAACAAAGCTCTATCCCATAGAAAATGAATGATTTTGTTATGATCGTGTTAAGGCCTGAGCCTTGTTTGGAGAATTGTATCTGGGTGTGTGTTGATTTGTCCATTTTCCTTCTCTGAGTGTTAGGCTCCGCCCTGTGCACCTGGTTCCTGTTACTCTAATGGCGCTCCAGGATGGATAAATAAGATTGATGTTAAATGGAAGCGCCCAGTGGTGAATAACTGAGGCATAGTACTATGTCCAGCCAGTGACTGGGATACAAACTTGTTTATGTGGTCTTATTAATTTTTTTTCTCTCCTTTCCCCCTCCTCTTTTCTGGTATTGTTGATCAAGGATGTTTATTGTCAGCTTTTTTCCCTGTCATGTAAGTTGTCTTTTAAGTAATGAATGTAATCAGTTATCTTGCACCATGCTTCCTGTGTCTTCCTAATGTTGCTCTCCCCTTTAAATTAAGGTTTCATAACCTAAATGGGGCTTCATCTGGGATACTGATTCTGATCTTGATTGTCTGAGATTCTAGGATTAAATTGATTGACTAATTTAATTAATTGATTGATTTTGTGGAGCAGATTGGTCCTACGGAATTTCCGGTTAGGTAGAGTAAGCTAGCGGGACTGTGTCTAGAGAAAGTCTTGACTACAGTTTGCTGGTTTATTGTTTTATATAAACATTTTAGAGTGTTGTTTTGGAGGTACTCCGGGGGAGAGCTTTATCTGTTAATTGGTACCCTCTGAAGACTAAACTTTGAACAGTAAACTTTTGGGTTAGGTAGATGGGTCTGGAGTGTATGTGGATTACTATCTTAATTGCTCACAGCCTCACAGTTTTGGCACATTTTGACTTAAAGCAATTCATAATCACCCTAGTGTTGAGGTATTTGAGACATGTTAGGAAAAATTATTTGTTTCTGATTGCCCAACATTATGAGGTTTGTTTTGCTAGAACACTGCATAAAAGGGGAAATAAAAGCTTGTGTAGTGGCTAGTTTAATTAGTAAGGGGGTTTAGCTTCTAAGAATGTTTCCACACAAGACCTGGAGTTTCTTCTTGTGCCTCACATGGGCACAAGTGCTACTCTGTTGGTTGGTGTGGAGGTAGGTCCATTTATTTATTTATTTATGCATGCCTAAATTTGAACCAATGTCACTTTCTACTGAAACACCAACAGCATCTAGTTTAGATTAAATTTTAGTTATAGTTGGTTCATTTACAATGGCTCAGGAAAGACTCAGGAAAGAGCTCAAGTAAGACAAGATGACTAAACATCAGCTTCAAATGTATTATATTGATGCAGATACAAAAGTTAGAATATTGCAATTAGAGTTGCAGGCTAAAAAGTCAGCTATATTAAGAGAAAGTTCTGCAGCTGCTGTCAGTCTATCAAATTCTCCTACTGTTTCTAATGATTTTATTGCTACTACAGCTTGTACTTCTGTAAACAGAGTCTGTTGTTCCTTTGGCTAGACATTTTGTTGTGGCAAAAACATGGCTATAGTTCCATCTTTCCATTAGAAGAAAGTTAAGGAGTATTTTCAGGCAATCAAATGATTGCGATTGCTTTAAAGGGTTAAATGAGGTCTGGCTATTAAGACTACAATGTAACCTAACTGTTAAGGCACATGGTGTGTGCATCTCTGTCCTTAGAGAAAAGTGACCAGTATGATGCTGTTAAAAACATGATTCTTTGTGCAGTTGAATAGGTGCTTGAGCATTATAGATTGCAGTTTCATACCATGAAGAGATTTGTCCCAAGCATATGTTAAGTTTGCTCTGTTACATGACTGATGGGTTAAGGCATGTAAAGTTACCGATTATAATTCTTATTATAGAGCTTTTGAATTTTGAAGTGTTTAAATATTGTTACATACTGCTTCGTATTTAAATGATCAAAAAGTCAGTACTGTGCAACAAGCAGCCCTCTTAGATGAGTATGTTAGAGCATAAAACGTTTTTTTTTTAAAGCATTCATCTGTTTCTGGAGGTTCTTCCCAAAAAGAGAATGAAAACAATCCTTTTATTCTAAAAGTAGATGCGTAATATGTGTAACCCAGATGCTTCCCTTTCATGTTTTGGTAAATAGTAAATGTGCACTTATATAGCGCTTTTATCCAAAGCGCTTTACACTGTGTCTCATTCACACACACACTCACACACCAATGGTAGCAGAGCTGCCACGCAAGGTGCTAGCTTGCCATCGGGAGCAACTTGGGGTTCAGTGTCTTGCCCAAGGAC
Organism: Ameiurus melas; assembly: GCA_012411365.1. Taxonomy (NCBI): domain Eukaryota; kingdom Metazoa; phylum Chordata; class Actinopteri; order Siluriformes; family Ictaluridae; genus Ameiurus; species Ameiurus melas. The sequence goes on along the minus strand of CM022754.1, from coordinate 23,701,493 downwards.
ACTTCGGCATGTGGAGTCACCCAGGCCGGGAATTGAACCGCCAATCCTACGATTAGTGGACAACCCGCTCTACCAGCTGCGCCACAACCGCCCGTGTTTTCATGAATGCTGTGGGAACGAGAATACCCACTCCATCCTACTGAGAGTACAGCTTGTTCAAAATGATCCGAGCCTGAGCTTCTCTACAAGACACTTGAACCCGGGCCAGAATGTATATCTAGGCTGTAAAACCAAATGAATGTGTGCGGAGTAGACCACCCCTCCACAGCACACACATCCTGTAAGGATGCCCCTTTGGACAAAGCCTTCGAGGAGGTGACCTTGCTAGTGGAAGGATCCCTTATACTTAGTCATAGAGAGACTGCGCGCCTCATAAGCAATAGAGATTGCTTATCCAAGAGATGGCCGAAATGGTGGCCTCGTTGGCCTCCATTATACGAGGAGCCAACCCACTGAGAAATGTCCTGGTAAGAACTCCAGGACTGTAGCTATTGTGCAGTTTGCTGGGTCTAACTGAAATTCCTCACACCACGAGACAAAACGTTGTCACTTGAGCGCATACAATTTCTAGAGTTCTAGCATTCTACATGATCTCTGTAACCTCAGTTGTGAGACCAGAATCTATGAGCTGGTGCCCTCCAGCTTGAGACAGTAGATCCCTGCGGATGGAAATCTCTGAAGGACTGCTGTCTAACAGGGATATGGTCTCTGAGAACTATATCAGAGCTGGCCAATAAGGTGCTACTAGCAGCAGACATAGCTAGTCTTGCCTGAAGTCGTGGATGCCCAGTCGTGGATGCCCGGGTGAACTTGACACAACAGGGAAGGAACTGACTGAATGCCGCCTTATGTCGAGCTCACTCAGCAGGTCTGCTTGGTAGGCCTGCAACACAACGCCACGGAGGTCTTACATGGCTTGGATGGCAAAGCCGCCCCCCATAAATTACCTGCCATTGATGGAGCGGTAGCTTGCAAGCGCCTTCTCTACCTTTTAGAATAGCTAAATATCCATGCCGTTCATTTCCCATGATGCCCGAATAATCCAATATCGCAGGATTACTAAGAAGACTTATTCATGATTTTCCCCCATAACTGTGATATTTTGTCCTGCACTTCTGGGGGAAAAAATGGGAATTTTCTGCGGTGTGAGGGATTTATTTTCACATGGGAGAAAAAATAAAGCTCATCCAGTCTTAATAATCACTTCACACAGCTCTTAATATTCTGCTCTCAATTTTTAGCACACCCTTCTGGCTCCTCGGAGTCAGAGAGGAAATATTATTTTTAATAATAATAATAATAATAATAGTGTTTTTTTTTTTTTTGTTTTTTAAATCTGCTCCAAAATCCAGCAGAGGGCCGGACTCGGAAGACAGAGCAAGAGAGAGAGCAGTGCACATCTCCGACTCCTCTTCCAGATCCATATGAGGTCTCGGCAGCAGCCGACTCAGATCCGCTAAGCTCTGAAATCCAACTCGGCCGAGAAGAGTGCGGGTTGTGAATGGAGCTGCCTAATTGCAAGGCATTCACAATGCTCACAGTCAGACCTCTGAAGAGCTGCCTTAGTGTGCTCCATCCCTAGACACTTCACACATAAGTGTCTCTCACTTTCAGCCGTTTGTGTTCGACGGATTTGTGTCATTTGTGTGGAAAATGGGAAAGCTGTAAGGATTTTGCATGACCCGGGAGGATCAGTCCTTCATATTATCAGACACTATGGATTTTGGCACGGAATATGTGTGTAATACCAGCACGATTGTGCAGGGTTTTGAAATGGGTTTTGTACCTGTTACTCTTCATCATGTATGGGTTTCTTCTGATTTGGCATCTGGGTGTTTTTATGTCGCAGCTCGTCCCTCTTTACCCATGAAAGGTGTTGATTTTATAATGAGAAATTATATTGCTGGTGATTAAGTCATGCCGGTAGTCCAGGTAACTGATATCCCATGTACTGATTGACAGCCTGATGTGCTGGCTAAAAACTTCGTGTGTTCGCTTAGTCCTGTTACTACACGGGTTCAAGCAAAAAGAAACGTTCAAAGACATGAGCGTAATCTTGGTGATTCTGTGTTTTCAGAAGTTCTGGGGAAAGACTTTTTCAATCTTAGGGGCATCTAAAATTATCCCAAGTTCAACCGGTTCTTTTGATCCCATTGCAGATCTGCCAGTTTCACAAAAAGCCTTAATTGATGCTCAGAAAAAGGAATGAGTGCTGAGATTAAAACATCACTGTGTAATCATCAGTTTTAGTGGATTACTGTGTTGATGTGAAATTGGAATCTTAGACCATTAAGTGCTGATCAGCTGGATGATTGGAATTTGGTGCATCAGTTTGTGGTACCTGTAACCTTTCGAAAGCATGTTTTATGTTTGGCCCATGACCATCCTTGGTATGGACATCTTGGGACAAATTAGACATACAACTGTGTGCTCCAACATTTCCTTTGGCCGGGGATAAAAGTTGATGTTGCCCAGTATTGCAAATCTTGCCATAAGTGAGAGGGAAACCTAATCAGGTGGTGCCACTTGCTCCTCTTTGCCCTATTTATGCAGTAGGCAAACCATTTCAGCGCATCCTTGTTGATTGTGTGGATCAACTTTGACATACTAAAGCTGGTTCTCTGTATCTCTTGACAATCATGTGCATCACTACACACTTTCCTGAAGCCGATGGTTCATTTCATTTTTGTACTGACTTCAGAAAACTTGATTCTAATTAAGTTTCATGACTAATGTCAATGGTTTTAGGTGAGGTTCCTAACTGCAGTATTATCTGGATGAGGTAGTCATTCATTCGTCTACATGGGCTGAACATATGTCGATCCTACACAATGTGTTTTGTCATTCAGCTGCTAACATTAAATCTAAGTGTGAATTTGCTAAGGCTTTTGTCACATATTAAGGAAAACAGGTAGGGAACAGGCAGGTATGTCCCTTGGATGTAAAAGTGTCTGCTGTCCTCTCGTATCCTGTACTTACTACAAGGCGGGAGCTGTGAAGATTTATAGGGATGGTCGGCTACTATGTGTTTCTGCAAGAATTTTTTGCGTGTGGTTGCTCTGTGTAGCCCTAAAGTTTTAATTGGACTAATGAAAGGGCTCTATGGTAACAATTTCTTTTAGGAGCACTGTCTAAAGTTTAGGAGCAGGGTGGGTTTTTTTATTTTATTTTATTTATTTTTTTTGTAAAGAGATGCTAACGTTAATGTGCCACAATATAACACCAAAATGGAAATGAGAAAACTTCAGCTTGTCAATTATGACAGAATTTAGGAACATTGTGTGAGCCATGACAAATTAATTTACCTTCTGATAAACTAAATTTTATATTTTCAGTTAAATTTTCAGTATGCAATAAAAAAAAATGAAAAAAATAACCAGCAACAACCGTTAACCTGTACCACCATGTAAACAATAATCCTCAATGTTCATTATTTGAAGTCTGCTCCTCTTAAATATATTTAAAGCTACACTGTTAGACATTTTCCACTGTCATGGTTCTGGGCTGGAGCCAATCCTCGAACCGCTCTGCGTATATATATCTGAATAATCTCATTTAGGATGTAAATGGGTGAGTTCATTTACCTGTCAGATGCAAAGCGTTTTAGATTAATGGTGTTCATTAGGGATGCACCGATCAGGATTTTTACAACAGAGAGTGATCCAGATACCAAACTTTTTTTTTTTTTTTTTTGCTTAAGCTTTAATCAGGAGGTCTATAATAATAGCAATGAGAAATACTGTTGGTTATTTGATAAATAGACAAAATATTTATCTCTTAATATTTAAAAAATATAGAGTCCTAATTAAAAGTTGACTAACACAAACATGATTCATATTACATTTACATTTATTCATTTAGCAGACGCTTTTATCCAAAGTGACTTACAAATGAGAAAAGACAAGCAAAGCGATATCAAGCAGAGAACAATACACGTTGTGCTACAGTACAAGATCCATTAATTGAGTTCCAGAAGAAGCAAAGTACATAACGTAGATGTGTAAGTGCCAGAGTAAATTTTTTTTTTTTTTTTTTTTTTTTTTTAATAAATGGTTGGTTAGGTGTTTCTACAGATTCTGCGGTCTGGACTGAGGAACAGTTAGTTTGAAGGTTCTTGAACCACACTGAGTTGGTGCGACTAAGCGTCAGTCTTTCATTGATCACATATTGCGAGAGGGAATGTAAGCTTTCAGGAGAGAGTTGAGGTAGGAGGGAGCTGTTCCAGACAAGGTTTTGTAGGTGAGCATCAAGGCCTTGAATTTGATACAGGCAACTACAGGAAGCCAGTGGAGGGAGATGAAGAGGCGTGTGACATGGGCTCTCTTGGGCTGGTTGAAGACGAGGCGTGCTGCTGCATTCTGAATTATTTGTAGGGGTTTGATGAGCTGCTTGGGAGACCTGAGAGTAGTGACTTGCAGTAGTCCAGTTTTGAGATAACAAGAGCCTGGACTAGTAGTTGTATAGCCTGTTCAGTGAGGTAGGGTCTGATTTTCTTGATGTTGTACAGGATGAACCTACAGGAGCATGCAGTTGTTGAGATGTGGTCTGTAAAGGTCAAGCTGTCATCGAGAAACACTCCAAGGTTCCTGGCTGTCCTGGTTGGCTTGAGTGTGGTTGAGCTGAGCTGTACAGTGAGGTTCTGGTTGATTGATAGACAGGCTGGGATGACGAGAAGCTCAGATTTTGCCAGGATGAGCTTAAGGTAGTGTTCCTTCCTTCAGACCGAGATGTCCGAAAGGCAAGCAGAGATTTGTGCAGAGATGGGTGGATCATCAGGCTGGAAGGACAAATCGAACTGGGTGTCATCAGCATATTAGTGGTATGAGAAGCCAGAGATGTAGTGTAGATAGAAAAGAGCAGTGGACCCAGAACTGACCCCTGTGGAATGCCGGTTGTGAATTGCTGAGTTTCAGTAATATCTCCCCTCCACAATACCTTAAAGGATCCGTCTGAGAGAAAGGATTCCACCCAGCGCAAAACTGTTCCAGTGATGCCCAGGCTGGAGAGACTTGAAAGGAGGATCTGATGGTTCACAGTGTTGAAAGCAGCAGGGAGGTTGAGTAGGATGAGGACCGATGATCTGGAGGTTGCTCTTGATAGTCATAAAGCTTCAATGACGGAAAATCAGAGTAGTCTCCGTGGAGTAATTTCTCTTGAAGCCAGACTGCTTGGTGTCCAGGAGGTTGTTCTGTGTGAGAAAAGTGGAGAGTTGATTAATAATTTTCAAGGGTTTTGGAAAGAAAAGGGAGGAGGGAAACTGGTCTGTAGTTGTCAACCGTAGCAGGGTTAAGTGACAGTAGAGAGGGATGTGTTAAAGGTGTGTGTGAGTGCAGGTAATAGTGTGGAAGAGATGGACTGAAGAAGGTGAGAAGAGATAGGGTCAAGAGGACAGGTTGTGAGATGGCTAGAGAGGAGGAGTTTAGATATATTTTGCGGTACCAATAAAAGATGGCGGTTTGTTAGATCGGGAAGTTGAGAGAAGCAGATGATGTACAGAGTTACTCTCATCATCATAAAGGATTCTTTGCAGTATTTACACACTTGTTTGGTTGACTGAGGTGATGAAAAGTAATGTGAAAGTAACCGTTGCATTGTGTAGATGCATTTTGGAGTTTTAGTGTTTATTCCGATTGTATTATACAACTCCCAACAGGTCACTCGCACCGGTGCTCCTAAATATTTTTTCACAGTCGCACAAAGAACCTTTCAAGTTGAACATTGTAGAGCCCTGAATGAGTCCAGGCATGAGGCATTTTTATCTGCAAAGTCTCTCCTCTGTAGTGTGTCTGTGCAGTCTGCCCGGGACTTGGCTCATCCATTCCAGCTTGAGGTGGATGCCAGTGTGGTTGGAGTTGGCGCTTTCCTGCTACAGGATGGTGCTGATGGAATTTCTCCCCCAGTATCGTATACTTTTCGGTTAAGTTCAATCGTCATCAGTTGGAAAAAGAAACTTGTACTTCTTTTTCTTCTATTGAAAAAGAAACTACTATGTTGCAAGCATCACAACATTTTGGTGTTTATGTGGGGCTACTGTTATTATTGATGCAGATCTAAGTTGGTTTTCCTGAGTAAAATGTATAATTGTAACCAATGATTGATGCAACCAATGGTTCAACCATATAATATAGAGATTTGTCACAAAAGAGGAGGTCGGAATGTGGTAGCAGATGCCCTGTCACTGATTTAATTTTGTTATTGTCTGTTCTTCTGTCTGGATCTATCCAGAATTTGTTTTGTACCAGTTTTTTCTTTAGATGGGGTGTATTAAGTGTAACAATAGATTAAGAAAAAGATTTATTGTTGTTGTTGTTTATTATTATCATTATTGTCATTATTATTATTATTATTATTAATTTAATTTAAAAAAATTATGTAAGAGGAGATTTTGTCTGACCCGTGTGTCAGGTGAATTGTACAATAGTCATAATTTTCTATTAATTGCATAATACAGGGTGTCCCAAAAGTTTCCATACATACTGTAGGGGAAATTAATACTTTTGTTTTTAGCTAAATGTATTCAAAAAATTTTCAAAAGATACTAAGTTTTTTTTTCAGATAGACTTTAAAAATGCCTTTGACAAAAGAATAATGTTTTGAAATCATTCTCATGATTGTATGGGGAACCTGTTGCAAGGTTGCAATGGACTTTATCGAGAAACACGGCAAGCACATCACACATGACACTCTTGCAAAACTTATTAATAAATTCAAAAGGACTGGATGTGTTGCGGACCAACCCGAGAAGTGAACATCCACAAACATCCACCGATGAAGGCACAACTGACCTGGTGCTGGCAAACATAGTCCCCTATGTATGGAAACTTGTAGGACACCCTGTGTGTATATATAAACAACCAAGAAGTATCTACACGAATTTATGGAGATATTGGAGATCCAGATCCCTTCTGCCTCTGGATGAGCCCAAATCTTCTGCTGGGACTACGGCTGCTCCTAAGGCCATACATACTTCTCATTTTCACATTATCTGTGTTACATTCACAATCTGTGTTACCCAGATGAGGATGGGTTTCCCTTCTGAGTCGGGTTCCTCTCAAGGTTTCTTCCTCAAAAAACATCTTAGGGAGTTTTTCCTTGCCACCGTCGCCACTCAGTGGCTTTCTCAGTTGGGATAAATTCCATTTGTTTTCTACCTGTTTGTCTCTGTTTATCTGTTCCTGTTTGTCTCTCTTTAGATGTTTCTGACTGTTTATACCTGTTTTTATTTCTGTAAAGCTGCTTTGAGACAATGACTATTGTAAAAAGCGCTATACAAATAAAATTGAATTGAATTGAATCGACTTGGGTCATAGCACTGGCTGTGCATTTCCCAAACGTGCATTTCTACATTCACCCCAGAGTGCTTACGTGCACACTGTGTAGTGTAATGACATGCAACTCCCATGAGTTGTGTGAGTGTGTATGTGTGTAGATAAGCAAGCTGTAGCTCCGTTACGAATACTGATGTTTGTTTCTCTCTCTCTCTCTCTCTCTCTCTCTCTCTCTCTCTCTCTCTCTCTCACACACACGTGCAGAAGTCACACTGCACATTGTGCAAGTCAACTCTATTCATAGGCAGCTGCATTATCCCTCCATCAGCATGCACAACAAAACAGCAGATGAAAATCCGCCTGGGGTTTCTTCAAATAAATCCCCGGCATATGGGAATAAGAAATAAAAGTGAAATAGAAAAAGGAGATAAAGACAGAATAGAATAGTCAAAAAGTATTTAAGCTCCATAATTCTCCCCAGAGTCTCTTTGGAATTCACTGGAATTTTTGCATGTCGCCAGCTGAAAAGATTTTGTCTCATGCAAATGAATTGGAACCAATGAAATGCAGAGTGAGAACAGAAATATTGGAAAAGGTAGATTGAACTCAGGAAATGCAATTTGTTGGAGCAGTATAGACCCTAAACTCACCATGTATCACTGCCAAACAGAGAGCAAACAGAAAGAGGAAGCTAAAGCTACTGAGATTTGCTGAGCTGTTGAGAAGAATAAGAGTGGGCATCAATGGGCATAAGAAGAAATGCCATTCAGAGCATCACCATCATAGACAGCCCATGTAGCCACAGTAAGCCAAGTTCTCATTGGCTAGACTCAAAAGTTTTAATAATTACCTCTCTGCTGTGTCTCATTAGATCAGAACATGAGAAACCAGCCCAGAGTAGCAAAAGAACCTTGGGCTCATAGCTATAGATTGATTGACTACTCTGCATAGAAACATTATCACTAATCTTGATGGTTTGGTAGAAGCTGTGAGGGGACATAGCATGATTTTGCTTGTTAGGGCAAATGAAGGCAGGGCTGGAGTCATGTGCCCTTCTGGTAATACAACAGCTTCCAACCTCACTGTTGTTAAGAATTGGCCCTGGGTGGCCAAGCTTCTACTGTCACTGCAAGTACTTGTGACACAACCATGTGTTGCTTGTTGAACATTTTAAACCAGCCAGGCAGATTTGAACTAGAGATTAATGCCAAAAATACTCTCATAGACATCAACCATTTGCAAACAAAACACAGGTTTATAAAAAATATCTTTGTTAAATATAGGCGTGCAACAATTATTGGCACAATTTTAATCAATACTTGTGCTACCTCCATTTACCAAGATAAACCCTCTGAGACTTCTCTTATAATGCCTAATGAGGTTGGAGAACACATGGCAAGGGATCTGAGACCTTTCCTCCATACAAAATCTCTCCAAATCCTTCAAATTTCGAGGTCCACACTGGTGACTCTCTTCAGGTCACCCTACAGGTTGCCTGTGGGTTTCAAGTCAGGGGTCTGGGATGGCCATGCCAAGACCCTGTTTTTGTGTTCAGTAAAGCATTTTTATGTTGATGTATGTTTTGGATTATTGTCCTGCAGGAAGATCCACGGTCAGGTTTTCATTTAATATCTGTTGATATTTGATGGAGTCCATTATGCCATGTATCCCAACAAAATGTGCAGGTCCTCTGGCAGAAAAACAGCCCCAAAACATTAAAGAGCCACCACCACATTTAACCATGGGCATAAGGTACTTTTCCATATGGCTACCTCTCTGTGAGCACCAAAACCACCTCTGGTGTTTATTGCCAAAAAGCTCTCTTTTGGTTTCATCTGACCACAGAACCTGATCCCATTAGAAGTTCCAGTAGTGTCTGGCAAACTGAAGACACTTGAGTTTGTTTTTGGATGAGAGTAGAGGCTTTTTCTTGAAACCCTTCCAAACAACTTGTGGTGAATTATCTGACTTCGGATTGTAGTTTTGGAGATTTTCTGACCCTAAAATGCAACTAACTTCTCCAATTCTCCAGCTGTGATCATTGGAGATTTTTTGGGCACTCAAACCATCCTCTTCACAGTGTATTGAGACAATATACACGTATCCAATTCCAGGTTGATTCATAAAATTAACAGTTGACTGGAACTTCTTAATTATTGCCCTGATTGTGGAAATGGACATTTTCAATGATGTGCTATTTTCTTATAGCCATTTCCCATTTTGTGGACCTCAACAACCTTTTGCTGCACATCACAGCTATATTCCTTGGTGTTACCCATTGTTATGAATGACTAAGGGAATTTGGTCTGTGTTGCCTGATATTTCTACCCCTGCTAAACAAGATGTCGTAGTTGAACAGTTTCCTGTTCCTAGTCAACCAGGTGTACTAAAACAAATGTAAAATATCAAGGGGAATGTACTTCAAATATATTTTCTCATATGAGTACATAGGGATGCCAATAAATGTTGCACACCTATATTAAACAAAGATTTTATATATATATATATATATATATATATATATATATATATATATATATATATATATATATATATAGATATATATGTAGATATATAGATATATATATATATAGATATATATGTATATATATATATATATATATATATATATATATATATATATATATATATATATATATATATATATATATATATATAGATATATGATATAATTTTTTTTAAATAAACCTCTCTTCTGTTTGCACATGTTTGATATCCATGGGGATATTTTTGTGTGTTTTTTTTTTTTGAACAAAAGATCAAAAGGGTGCCAATATTAGTGGAGGGTACTATTAGTGGAGACTGAAAATGCAATCAGTATCAGATAACACAAAGCTTTACATGGTATGTACTTGTACTTCTGAGCTGTGCCTTTGGTTTAGAGTGCAAGTATCCATTATTTGAAATTTAATTATCTGACATCCTAATAAGTCCTAAATATCTATCAGTCACTGCTAATGGTTTATTATGGAAAACTAAGTGTTTTAATAGTAACAGGAAGATAAATTGATGCAGGTTGCTAGTTCATGGCATAAAGCAGTTGCTGGTTAAAAAAAAAAAAAAAAAAAAAAAGAACATGGACCATTCAAGATAGCCACAGATGGCATATAATGTGTGGAATCTGATCTGATGTGCCATATGTCTTCAGTAATAGCTAAATCCGAGGGGGGCAGACTCCACCTCTTTTAGTCTCATTCTCTCTCTTTTACTCAAGCAGAATGATAGTGATAGTTGTGATCAGCTACATGTCTAGCAGCTTTGTAAAACACTATATGAAATATTACCTGTTAGGTAATTGTAGCTTCTGTGCTAATCATTTTTGTGCACATTTTTGTGGTGTGGGAAAAATATTTTTGGCAGGATAGTATAAATAGATTTAATAAATAGGAAGATTTACTCTGTTTTCTGCCCTTACTGTTATACATATAAGATAGCTCAGTTTATGCCAATACCTGCATTAAATTTAGTGCACACGAAGCTCACTGATGGCACCACACATGGGCTTTTTCTAGTATCCTAGGCACATATGCCAACTTTATCCTGCTTGTGTGCCACATAGTAGTGGCTCAGACTGTTTGCTGGGTGACAGCAATGCCAGTTTACCCTGAGCCCCCAGTACTCCCTCAGGCATCTCCTGCTGGACCCTGGGCCTTCAACAGAAAACTGACTTATATTTCAATCTGTTTGAAACAAGCACTGAAATACAAGTCTTATGGATACAGTAAGAAGAAAATCCTATCCAGGGCACAGATATCGGCAAGGAAAGGATTGCCAGATTCAGAATGAACCTAGTGGAGAATCCTGGTTTAGGAAAAAGTTTAAGAAACAGATGGTGGATATTTTACTTTCGGGAGAAGCAGAGACTGTGGTAGTTAGAATTAGTGGAGTGTATTGATTAGCATTCTTCATGAGCCACCCAGCCCCTATAAGCACTCAGCATGAGCCAATTCACACTGAAGGAACAGCCACATTATTGCTTTTATATTTATTTATTCCAACTGCATTGGTTTATGGATATTAGAATGTCAGTAACTACCAAGTCTCTTTTTTGTGTATACGTTAACAGTGCAAAAAAAAAGTTATGTGTTCTGTTTTTAAAATCTGCATACCTTAACATTTGTCTTATGTTGCAGTTTGTTCACAGTTTGCAAAAGGAGTGTATGCCATCATTGGTGTACACGACAGGAAGACGGTGAGCATGCTGATGTCATTTTGTGGTGCGCTGCACGTCTGTTTTGTGACACCCAGCTTCCCCATTGAGACCTCCAATCAATTTGTGATTCAACTGCGGCCTGAGTTGCAGGACGCCTTGGTTGGGGTCATTGAACACTACAAGTGGACCAAGTTTGTCTACATGTATAGCTCTGATTCAGGTGGGCATGAAGTTGAAATCAGTGTGGTTCAAGACAATGTTTTTATTTGTACATAAAAATTATTTAAAAGTTAGAATTTAGATTCAACATTAAATTAGAAGATTGATAGAAGTTCCTCAGCATGGCTTAGTTGGCAGTGTTGTTTCTATAAGGATGTTGCAGATATAGAGATAGAAATAGCCAGGACATGGTTGCCATAGTAACTAGGAAAGTGTCATGTATCCAAGAAAGCTTTATTATGGCTGCTAAATGCTGTAAACACTAAATAGTAATGTGATGTAATATTTTGGCATAACATACTGTAACATGCACATTTGCATACATTACAGTGCAATTCCTACTGCTAAACTACTGACACTGTATTCTGACACTTTTTTGATTGCATAATCCTCTAATGCCTTCTTCAAAATATCGATGTAACACTAGTTCATAGAACAATCATAATTCTGATTTTTGATTATTTTTTTAAACATTAGCAAATATTTTATAAATTACAAGTTGTGGTTTTGACACACCATTTGTTCAAACAATATTGGTAATCTAGTTTGACTCTAATGACCATGAAAGTGGGACTTCTATTTCTATTTGTTCTATTTATGATCTGTGTGTGTGTATGTGTATATATGTTTGTGTGTGTGTGTGTGTATTCCAAAAACAGCATTCTATTGTATCTTTCCTTAGAGAATGAGCACACCGCTTCCTGCTCTCTATGCTTTTTATGTTTATGCCAATTAATCTATTCAGTGCCTTTTGGATGATGATTAAATAATCTTACCAGACTACAAAGTGTCTGTGTGAAGGCTTACAAATACAGCAATTTTATTTTTGCAAGTCACCAATCTCTGTACTATGAAGTTGCATGTAGGTGTTCCAGCTATTGGTTTCCATAGTAACACGGGTGGTGCAACTAGCATTCCATTTTTGACAACCAACCAGTTTTCTTGGCGATAAAATGAAACCTTCTGAAGGGTGAGTTTGTATATAAAATTCACTAGTGTGTGTGTGTATATATGCATCACATCCTAAGAAATCAAGGAAAAGCAGTGTGTGCTCTTTGCCATTGTGGCCATCTATATGTAGCAAAATCATGAATGCCAATTAGCCTAGCTTAGCTTATGGCCTTAGTGCATTTAAAGCAAAATAATAATAGTAATAATGAAACATAAATTTTTCGCTGTAATTGAGCAAAATCCTGGTTTAGCTCCTATCTCTAAGTGAGCATTACCATTTGGGTCTCATTCACTATTTGTTCGATTGTGAATGAGAGAGTGAACAGTCCGCAGCTAAAAATTATGCAAATTTGGAGTGACTTGGTGCAGTGACTACCAATGGGAGTGAAGACAGTAGAGCACATGTGGCTGTGGCTTCTATGTTTCCTGCATGAAGTCTTCAGCACTGCTTTGGTGTTGCTTCAGCGACTGGGACCAACAGACACTTCACCCAAATAGGAGCTACATCTGGATTTGGCTCAATTGCAACAAAAAGTGAGTGTATTTATTATTATTATTATTATTATTATTATTATTATTAATATTATTATTTAAACATGCTAACACCATAAGCTAAGCTAATTGATGATTGCGTGCATTGGCGCTTCTTCTGCTAGCGAGCATGGGAGGCTATGGATCACATGTGCTCTACTGTCTTCACTCCCATTGGTAGTCACTGCACCAAGTCACTCCAAATTTGCATAATTTTTTAACTTTTCCCAACTTTATTGTGTCGCTGGACATGCCCACATCTAGTTACCAGCAGTTGCTGTTGTTCAAGTCACTAGCTCTCATTGAAAATGAATGGTCTGTGGTCACTTTTTTTCTGCGAGTCACTGTATGTGTGAGCGCACCTTGAGGTAGCACAAAGCGACAGTAGGTTCAACAATATCTATAACTTCAAGGACCTGCAGATGGGCTTTCCCCTCTAGGATTGCACTACCACATTACCACAGTTGGAAATAGGAATTGCCATGGGATTCTCAATCTCACCCATCTTGTTTGTGGTCACCTTTGAGGTAATACTCATTGGAGCAAGACAGGTGGTGGTAGGAGTCAGATTGGATGAAGGATGAAGATCAAGCCCGCCAAGTCCCAATTTCAGTCACTCAGGAAATGGTTAAGGAACAACATCACCATCATTGTTGTGGGCTGTGAGAAAATACCACTATTGGCTGAACAGTCTATCAAAAGCCCTGGGAGAAAATACACAGCTGAGGTTTCTGATAAGCACATGGGGAAGAACGTGGTTAAACAGCTTTCTGATGGTCTGGCAAGGATTGACCAAAGCCCACTTCCAGGAAAGTTAAAGGTGTGGTGCTACCACACCACATTGTATCAAAAAAAATAATCTGCCTATTGAAATTGTGTGAAATCCCCTTATCACAGTAAGAAAGATGTATGAGAAAGCCGACTCATTCATCTGAAAGTGGCTCAGCTTGCCTGAAACTGGTCTCTTTGGAAAGAATGTCCATCAGCATGGGCTACAAGCAGGAGAAGACAAGGGTAGTGTTGGAACTGAGAGAATCCACTTATCAGGCAGTGCGGAGTGCAAATATCCAGGTCCACATGGGCCGCAAGTGGAAAGCCCATGCTGAAGGCGATCTGGCAAATAGCAGGCTTCAGCACAAAGAGATCGTGTGCAGAGTCCAGACAGGAAGGGCAGGTCATGGGTGGGGATAAGCTCTGGGGATTTAAGGCATATGGAAATGGACCAAATGTGTTACAAGTAGTAAGTTTGTGTGCGAGAATGTTTCTGATACCCTAAGGCCTACCATTTTGATGTCTATCTAAGTGAATAAGAAACATGTATACTTGGCCCATTTATATTTATATATATTTGTCTTTTGAGTCAAACTATACAACAAAGAGAACCTTACTGCATAAAAAATTAAGTGGAGAAAAAAAGGATTTCTATCGCTTGACCTTGTGTGCCCAGTTTGAATGAAAGCTGTGGTAATCCAATGGGCACTGGAGGAGGTGTGACAAGCAGTAATGCCATAGCAGGTCAAAATCTACCTGTGTAATCAATTGTAGAATGTGCAGTGAGATGAAGCGGTATGCAGTGAGTTGAGTTATTTTGAGGGGACAGTAAATGTACACTGTTACACAAGCTGTACACTCACTACTTTGCATTGTAGCAAAGTGTCATTTCTTCAGTGTTGTGACATGAAAAGATATAATCAAATATTTACAAAAATGTGAGGGGTGTACTCACTTTTGTGAGATACTGTATATGCATATTAAGTATGATGTGGAAAAGAGACAAATCTAAACAATTGGCATGAATGATTTCTCGGACCAATCCTGTGGTCCAATTAATTAAATCCCCCAGTCACAACTTAAGTGTGTACCTGCAATTAGCTCGCATTTACTGTTTGATGTGTAAAATTGTAAAAACATATAACAATGATTTCATCGTATCCTGTCATATACTACCTCTTTTTAAACGTGTAATGTGAGACATTCATGAAGAAACATAAATCTTGGAATTCCTTCTGTACAGTATATAGACAGTACAGTATATAGACAAAAGGTTTGTGGACATTTGTCCAACACACCCATATGTGGGCCTTCCCCAGAATGGTGCCAAAAAGTATGATGTAGCATTACAATTTCCCTTCGCTGGAAATAAGGGGCCTGGAATGAGATTTTCAAAAGCACATATAAGTTTTATTTGAGAAAAAGGGATGAAAGTTATAGAAAAAGATTTTAAATGTACTTGTAAAAAAAGATTAGAACTGCATACAATGAAGTATCAAATCTAACACTTTTTATAATTAGAAATTGATTAAATATGCTTTTTTTCATTTATAGTAATCAGGGCAATGTCAAAATGCCTAAAAATGGGCATTAAAATGAAAACTAATTTCAGCTGATGATCTGAAAACTGTAGGTGTGGTGTTTAGAATCTGTCAAATCTGACACGCATGCCAAACATTAGCCTATTCTTATAACATTTGCATGTTCTTGAAAGAAACAACAGAAACTCATGACAAATTCTATATTATATATATATTATATAATTATAATATAGCGGATTATAGCTCCGTGTCACATTGCGCAACTGGATCCTTGATTTCCTCACCAACAGACCCCAGCACATGCGGATTGGGAGTAAAACCTCCTCCATTCTGACCCTCAATACTGGCATTCCACAGGGATGCGCTCTGAGCCCGGTGCTGTATTCCTTGTTTACATATGATTGTGTGGCTGTTCACAGCTCCAACACTATAATTAAGTTTGTTGACGATACCACCATTGTGGGTCTGATCACCAACGATGACAAGACAGCCAACAGAGAGGAGGTGAGGTTCTTGGGATAATGGTGCCAGAGCAACAACATGTTTCTTAATGGCAGTAAAAACTAAGGAGCTGGTGATTGAATTTATGAAACAGGATAAGGTACACACACCCATCAGAAGGGACAATAGAGAGGGTCAACAGCTTCAGATTCCTAGGGGTCACCCTCACTTCTAGACCCACTTGGACTGAGCACACATCATCCATCATTAAAAAGGTTCACCAACAACTTTATTTCTTCAGGTGTCTTAAGAAAGCCAGGATGTCCACTACAGTCCTCACCACTCTTTACAGATGTGCAGTGGAGTCTGTTCTTAGAGCATGTATTGCACCCTGGTATGGCAGGTGCTCCAAACTGTAATGGAAAGCTTTACAAAGGGTTGTTAAAACAGCTCAGAAAATCATTGGCACACAATTACCAGCAGTTGAGACACAACACACTTCCTCAGAAAGACAGAGTGCATCGTGAACGACCATAGTCACCCTGTACAGGCACTTTTCTTTTTTCTGCCTTCTGGCAAATGACTCACTGCAACTTGTCACTTTGTGCCTTATTGTATTGTCACTATTGTCTTATTCTCAAACAAAATTTTTTTTGTAATTCTTGTACATTTTTGTCATTTCTGCACACATGTACACTTGTGTACATAGCATTGATGCATCTATTGTATTCCTGTCTTGCCTATAGACTGTAGAGCAGCATTCAAGAAAGTTTTTCATTGTACTTTTTACACAATACTGTAAACGTGACAATAAACGATTTTGACTTGAATTTGTAGTTTTTGCAGTTGTAACAGATTTTTTTTTTTATCATAGAATTTTTATTGGAAATTTCCATTTTTAACATCATAACACAGAACACCCCACCCAGCAACCCCCACAAAACAACCACAGCCAAAACCAAACGAAAGGGGGGGGAGAGAAAATAAATAAATAAAAATTAAAAATAAATAAAATAAAATAAAATAAAATAAAATAAAAAATAATTAAAAATTATTTAAAGTAATTTTTAAGAAAGGGGGTAAGATGGTTAGTGTTCACCATCTACCTCTCCTCTATCTACCTCCAGGGTGCGTAAATCATTGAAATAGGTAATAAATTGTTGCCATTTTCCCAAAAATGAGTCACTCCTACCTCTACTGTTGTACTTGATTTTTTCCAGCTTCAAAAAGAAGATTAAATCTCTAAGCCAAACTAATATAGAGGGGGGTTGCGGAGAGGTCAAAGACAACAATATTCTGCGCCGAGCAAGCAATGATGCAAGGGCCACAACACTAGCTTGTTTATGGTTCAGAGGCTGAGATGAAACACCAAAGATGGCGATTAAAGGACAAAGATCCAATTTGATTTTAAGAATGTCGGACATAGTCCCGAAAAAAGGGTTCCAAAAAGTCAGTAGTTTGGGACAGAGTGCAAACATATGACTCAGGTTACAGGGTGAAAGTTTACATTTCTCACATGTGTCAGGAACATTGGGATATATTTTAGACAATCTACTCCTAGAGAGGTGAGCTCTAAGGACCACTTTAAACTGTATAAAACTAAGTCTAGCACAGGACGTGGTGGTCCGTATATTATCTAACGCTCTGCCCCAGTAAAGCTCCAGGCCCAATTCCTCTTCCCAAGCACTTACAGTTTTGATATTGTAAGAATCATCCTGAGACCAGATCGTTGCATATATCTGTGAAATAATGCACCTTTTATGAGGATTCAGCTTAAACACCTCTTCCCATGCAAAGAAACGTTTGAAAGAAACGGAAAAGGTGAGATGGAGGCAGGCTGAATGATGAGGATAATTCAGAAAAGTTTGCAAACACATTATTAATGAAAAGATCCTCAAGGCATTTCAGACCCTTCTTTTCCCAAAGAGAGAATGTGGAATCCATAAAGGAGGGGGGAAAGAGATGGTTATTACATATTGGTGCCATGGTAGAGGCCAAGATAGATTTAAAATGACGACGAAACTGATAGAAAATCTTTAGAGAGGTACATACTTCTGGATTATCTGTGTTATGTGAAAGGACTATGGGAAGGGAGGAGAACACCAGAGCAGGGAGGGAGGTTGAAATGCAAGACTGTGCTTCTAAGTGGCACCATGGAAGAGAGGGGGCCTGCACCCACAGCACCAGTTTCTGAATATTAGCCGCCCAATAATTATACATGAAATTGGGCAATGCGAGGCCACCACTCAGTCGACTCCGCTGAAGTGAAAATTTTGAAACCCTGGGAGTTTTTCCTGCCCATGTGAAAGATGAGATTAATTTGTCTATATTCTTAAAGAAAGATTTGGGTAAAAACAAAGGTATGGACTGAAAGAAGTAGAGGAATTTTGGGAGAATGTTCATTTTTACTGTGTTTATTCTGCCAAGAGGGGATAATGGTAGAGCTGCACATCTTTCAAAGGCTGACTTCATGTATGAGATTAAGGGTGTAAAATTCGCCGACATTAATTCAGAATGGGAACGGGTGACATTAACTCCGAGATATTTGAATTTTGAATGTTCCAAACGAAAAGGTATTTCAGCCTGTTTTATCTTTAGACCAGATTGGTTTATAGGTAATCATTCACTCTTTGGTAGGTTCAGTTTATACCCCGAGAATTTCCCAAAGTCACGTAATACGCGTATTATTTCCGGAGTAGATGCAATTGGATCTGTAACATAAAGCAGTAAGTTGTCAGTGTACAGTGCTAGTTTATGCTCAATTCCATTGCGAACTACACCCTGAAATACAGGAAGAGTTCTAAGCATCATCAAGAGAGGCTCAATCGCTATGGCAAAAAGTATCGGAGACAGAGGACATCCCTGGCGCGTACCCCGTGACAAAGTAAAATAATCAGATTTAGCATCGTTGGTACATACAGTGCCTTGCGAAAGTATTCGGCCCCCTTGAACTTTTCAACCATGTGCCATATTTGAGGCTTCAAACATAAAGATATAACATTTTTATTTTTTGTGAAGAATCACCAACAAGTGGGACACAATTTTGAAGTGGAACGAAATCTATTGGATTTTTGAAACTTTTTTAACTAATAAAAAAATGAAAAGTGGGGCGTGCAAAATTATTCGGCCCCCTTGCGTTAATACTTTGTAGAGCGACCTTTTGCTGCGATTACAGCTGCAAGTCGCTTGGGGTATGTCTCTATCAGTTTTGCACATCGAGAGACTGAAATTCTTGCCCATTCTTCCTTGTAAAACAGCTCGAGCTCAGTGAGGTTGGATGGAGAGCGTTTGTGAACAGCAGTTTTCAGCTCTTTCCACAGATTCTCGATTGGATTCAGGTCTGGACTTTGACTTGGCCATTCTAACACCTGGATACGTTTATTTGTGAACCATTCCTTTGTAGATTTTGCTGTATGTTTGGGATCATTGTCTTGTTGGAAGATAAATCTCCGTCCCAGTTTCAGGTCTTTTGCAGACTCCAACAGGTTTTCATCCAGAATGATCCTGTATTTGGCTGCATCCATCTTCCCCTCAATTTTAACCATCTTCCCTGTCCCTGCTGAAGAAAATCAGGCCCAAACCACCATGCTGCCACCACCATGTTTGACAGTGGGGATGGTGTGTTGAGGGTGATGAGCTGTGTTGCTTTTACGCCAAACATATCGTTTTGCATTGTGGGCAAAAAGTTCGATTTTGGTTTCATCTGACCAGAACACCTTCTTCCACATGTTTGGTGTGTCTCCCAGGTGGCTTGTGACAAACTTTAGACGAGACTTTTTATGGATATCGTTGAGAAATGCCTTTCTTCTTGCCACTCTTCCATAAAGGCCAGATTTGTGCAGTGTACGACTGATTGTTGTCCTATGGACAGACTCTCCCACCTCAGCTGTAGTTCTCTGCAGTTCATCCAGAGTGATCATGGGCCTCTTGGCTGCATCTCTGATCAGTCTTCTCCTTGTCTGAGCTGAAAGTTTAGAGGACGGCCAGGTCTTGGTAAATTTGCAGTGGTCTGATACTCCTCCATTTCAAAATGATCACTTGCACAGTGCTCCTTGGGATGTTTAAAGCTTGGAAAATCTTTTTGTATCCAAATCCGGCTTTAAACTTCTCCACAACAGTATTACGGACCTGCCTGGTGTGTTCCTTGGTCTTCATGATGCTCTCTGCGCTTTCAACAGAACCCTGAGACTATCACAGAGCAAGTGCATTTATACAGAGACTTGATTACACACAGGTGGATTCTATTTATCACCATCGGTCATTTAGGACAGCATTGGATCATTCAGAGATCCTCACTGAACTTCTGGAGTGAGTTTGCTGCACTGAAAGTAAAGAGGCCGAATAATTTTGCACGCACCACTTTTCAGTTTTTTATCTGCTAAAAAAGTCCAATAGATTTCGTTCCACTTCACAATTGTGTCCCACTTGTTGGTGATTCTTCACAAAAAATAAAAAATGTATATCTTTATGTTTGAAGCCTGAAACGTGGCAAAAGGTTGAAAAGTTCAAGGGGGGGCGAATACTTTCGCAAGGCACTGTATGGAAGCTTGCGGTTCCACATATAACAAACGGATCCATGATACCAATCCCTCCCCAAAGCCGAACCTCCTTAGCACTATGAAAAGATACTCCCATTCGATCCTATCAAACACCTTTTCTGCATCCAAAGAGATGACCACTTCAGAGGAGTCGCTGTTCTGCTTTGAATACAAAATATTAAATAGCGTACGTATATTAGAAAAGGAATGCCGTCCTGTTACAAATCCAGTTTGCTCCTCTGAAATAATGCTAGGGACAATCCCCTCCAGATGACAGGCCAAAAGTTTGGCTAAAATCTTGATGTCAACATTGAGGAGGCTAATAGGTCTGTACGAATTACACAATGTTGGGTCCTTCCCATCTTTGAGCAATAGAGTTATGGTTGCTTGTCTTAGTGTTTGTGGCAACGTCCCTAGTTCTAAAGACTCCTTGAATACAGCCAGGAGTAATGGGCCCAACGCAACATGGAATTCCGTAGGAATCTGTCCGGGCCAGGTGATCTCCTGGATTGTAATGAATTGATTGAGCGAACGATCTCATCTAAGGTAATGGGACTGTCAAGTTCAGATGCCAATAGAGGGTCAACTCTGGGAAAGTCAATATTTCTAAAAAAAAAAAAAAAAAAAAACTCCGCCTGCAAATTATGTCTTTGTTTATGCAGCTCAGGGGTCGGGTTGAGAGCATATTGGTCGTCAATGGCCTGAATATTATCAGATAACTCTTTTTCTTATTCTTGCGTTGCTTATTAGCATAAGCAGAATAAGAGATTATCTGTCCCCTTAAGAAGGCCTTTAGAGTTTCCCTAAGTAAAAAGTAAGAGAGAAGCAGTTTGATTAGTAAGAAGAAAATCATCTATCGAAGTAGAGATATACTTGCAGAACGCTGAATCGGATAAAAGTAAAGAATTAAGCCTCCATGGTGGGCGAAAGACTCGATGTGAAGGTAGAACAATGTCAAGACTTAGAGGAGCGTGGTCTGAAATAACGATTGGTAGATATTCAGAGTTTACAACCTGAGAAATTAGAGAATCATTAATAAAAAAGTAATCAATGCGAGAAAAAGATTTATGTACATGGGAAAAGAAAGAATATTTCCTCACTGTAGGGTTTAAATACCTCCACGGATCAATGTAACCATTCTGAACCAAAAACTCAAAGAATACCTTAGCCATCGCAGAGGGAGCCTTTGCAACAGGGCTACATTTGTCCAAGGCTGGGTCAATAACACAGCTCAAATCTCCCCCAAATATCAAGAGATATATTTGTGTGTTTTGAAAAGGAAGGAAAAAGGAAGTTTTGACAACAAATTCTAAGCAAAAGTAGCATTATAGTTTGGGGCATATACATTCACCAAAACTACTGTCGTCTGTGAAATGTTCCCTTCCAAAATCACATATCTACCATTTACATCAGAAATGGAATTATCAAAAGAAAATAAAAAGTATAGAAACTCCCCTGGACCGGGAATCAAAATTGGAGTGGAACATATGCGATGCGTTGATCCCTGAGACGGAGATGGGTTTCCTGAAGACATGCAACATCAGGTTTTTGTAGTTTTAAATGTGTCAAAATCTTGGACCTTTTAACGGGACCGTTCAGACCCTTCACATTGCAACTTAGGAATCTGAACGAGCTTCTCGTATTTTCCATTAATTTAGATTAATACAGAGTGGAGTACAGAGAGGTTAATATGAATAGGGAAAAAAGAAAAAGAAAAAAAAGAGAAGAAAGAAAAAAAAGGGGGAAAAAAGAAAGGGAAACAAAACAAAACAAAAAAAAACGGGACCCCCCACACACACACACATACATACAACAACACAACCCCCCTCCCCCACCCTACTCTGATCAGTTAACTTCTCTCCATTTCCCAAACAATGGAGGCAGAGCCCAGAAAAACATCCGGAACTTGATTAAGATGGAGGATATCGGTCATTAAACCATCGTTGTGCTTTTTGGGGACAGTCGAATTGCAGCGTCTCATCACCGAGGTTCACCCGAAGGCTAGCAGGGTATCTGAGAGAAGACCGCACATTTCTCTCACGCAGGCTGTTTCTCACCACAGAGAAGGCCGCCCTCCTCTTAGCGACGCTGGAGCTGAAGTCAGGGAAGAGGAAAACCTTGTGGCCCTGATGGAAAAGTTGATCCCAATTCCCGCGTCGAATCACTTTTTCCCTGTCATGAAGATAGTGAAACCTCACAATCATAACTCTGGACCTCTGTTTCTCCCGCTGCTCCTCCGAGGGCATGGGACCGATACGGTGAGCTCTATCCAGCAATGGAGCGGTCGGAAAGATATCCGATCCGAGGACATCCTGGAAAAACTTAGACATGACCGGATCGCTCCCTTCTTCTCGCTCCGGAATACCAATGACCCGGAGATTGCAGCGCCATGAACGGGACTCCAGGTCCTCCACTTTATTAGTGAGGTGTTTGTTAGCTGAAGCTATCTGTAGCACAGTCTCTTCCAGCGTTACAATTCGGTCACTGTAATCATTCAGGTGCTGCTCAAGCTCACCAATACGACGTCCTTGTGACTCAATACCCGATTTAAAACTTTCAAAAGACACGATAACTTGGGCCAGAGCCGAGTTAATAGCTGCTGTCACCTGCGCTGTGATGGTAAAAGTCAGCTCTGTGATTAAAGTTGCGCGGAGAAGTCCAGAGGTAGCTTGTCGCCATGACTCGCCGTGCTTGGTGTAGATTTAAGTTTGCGTTGTCTTTCAGACGCCGTAACTCCTTTCTGGTTATAATTGTAAACCAAGTACTTGAACACAAAGGCACTAAATGCCTCTGAAAAGACAGAAAAGGTTCAGGTTGCCTGAAAAGCAGAATTAAAAGAGGAAATACTCGGGAGCTCCCTTCACGCGTGCCTTCTCCCTCACATGCTCAACCGGAACTCCTGTTGTAACAGATTTTTGAGGGCTGAACTGAGTTAAAAGCTAGCTATATCTTTCAGAATCATTTTGTAGATGTGTTTACTTCATTATCTATTTAATTAGCTAGCATTAGGGTGAGCCTAGTGTGCATGCTGCGTTATCTTAACTTTGCACTATCAAATTTTAAATTCCTTGTGACCTGGTTAAAGTCACAATTGTGTGTGTGTGTGTGTGTGTGTGTCAAACATATTGGAACATGTGACTGACTGGTGCTTCTTATAGCCCATGTGTACCCTGTTAATTTTCTTGTTGAAACAATTAATAACTCAATGTCTACTCTTGTTTTGAACCCTGGGTTTTGGCTGTGAAGACTGAATTTGTTACAAAAAAAAAAGTGCTGTCTAGGAAAACAAGCCTTTTTAAAGTTGAGATAAGAAGGAACTTTATCCGAGCCATTGCACAAGCACTGGACATAGCCAGTACAATAATTTAGAATGTCCTGAAAAAGAAAGAACCCAATGGTATACAAAAAAACGGACATCAAACACGTCAGCCAAGGAAAACAACTGCGGTCGATGACAGAACCATTGTGAGAGCTGTTAAGAAAAATCCAACAACAACAGTCAGTGACATCACCAACCACCTCCACGGGGCAGGGGTGAAGGTATCACAATCCACTGTTCAAAGGAGAACAGAAATATAGAGGCCATACCACAAGATGCAAAGCATCATTCAGCAGTAAGAATTGGAAAGCCAAATTGGAATTCACAAGGAAATTCAGAGATGATCTGCTCATGATTCAAAACATACAAGCTCATTGGTCTTGATACAGTTATTGTAAGCATATTGTGATATGTCATTTAATACTCATCAAACCATTCAGTAAGCTCTTGTGCCATGTTGATGCAAAGATTGTATGCAAACCAGAATAGTTTTGGTTCCAGGATAGTCTCATTACAGGTATTGGTTAGAATAACTTTATTGATTCATGATGACCCTTCCCTCTAAGGGGCCAAGTAGACCCAAACAATGCCAACAAAATGCCCCCCACCGTATAAAAGATCCACCATTTTTTTTCTTTATTTTGTCAGCCATCTGTGAATGCTGAGGTTATCAGAAGTGATAATTTTAGTGCTGCTTTTTCATTTTCAATTTTCTTTCAAAAGGAGGATGAATGTTCCTTGGTCACATCTACCTTTGCTCTGAAATTCACTTTGATGTCTGGCCAAGATTATTTGAACAGTGTACATAAATGCACTCTGCACATACTGTATATTCCCACTGTCTCTGTAGGAATATTTTACACAGAGCTTACACGACCATTTATTTTTGCAATGGAGGAAATCCCTACAGTGAAGGGGAAAAAAGTATTTGATCCCCTGCTGATTTTGTACGTTTGCCCACTGATAAAGAAATGATCAGTCTATAATTTTAATGGTAGGTTTATTTGAACAGTGAGGGACAGAATAACAAGAAAATTCAGAAAAACGCATGTCAAAAATGTTATAAATTGATTTGCATTTTAATGATGGAAATAAGTATTTGACCCCTTCTCAATCAGAAATATTTCTGGCTCCCAGGTGTCTTTTATACAGGTAACGAGCAGAGATTAGGATCACACTCTTTAAGGGAGAACTCCTAATCTCAGCTTGTTACCTGTATAAAAGAAGCAATCAATCAATCAGATTCCAAACTCTCCACCATGGCCAAGACCACAGAGCTCGCCAAGGATGTCAGGGACAAGATTGTAGACCTACACAAGTCTGGAATGGGCTACAAGACCATCGCCAAGCAGCTTGGTGAGAAGGTTGGTGCGATTATTGCGACAACAGTTGGTGCGATTAATCGCAAATGGAAGAAACACAAACGAACTGTCAATCTCCCTCGGCCTGGGGCTCCATGCAACATCTCACCTCGTGGAATTGCAATGATCATGAGAACAGTGAAGAATCAGCCCAGAACTACACGGGAGGATCTTGTCAATGATCTCAAGGCAGCTGGGACCATAGTCACCAAGAAAACAATTGGTAACACACTACGCCATGAAGGACTGAAATCCTGCAGCGCCTGCAAGGTCCCCCTGCTCAAGAAAGCTCATACACACGTCCGTCTGAAGTTTGCCAATGAACATCTGAATGATTCAGAGGACAACTGTGTGAAAATGTTGTGGTCAGATGAGACCAAAATGGAGCTCTTTGGCATCAACTCAACTTGCCATGTTTGGAGAAGGAGGAATGCTGCCTATGACCCCAAGAACACCATCCCCACCGTCAAACATGGAGGTGGAAACATTATGCTTTGGGGGTGTTTTTCTGCTAAGGAGACAGGACAACTTCACCGCATCAAAGGGACGATGGACGGGACCATGTACCGTCAAATCTTGGGTGAGAACCTCCTTCCCTCAGCCAGGGCATTGAAAATGGGTCGTGGATGGGTATTCCAGCATGACAATGACCCAAAACACACGGCCAAGGCAACAAAGGAGTGGCTCAAGAAGAAGCACATTAAGGTCCTGGCGTGGCCTAGCCAGTCTCCAGACCATAATCCCATAGAAAATCTGTGGAGGGAGCTGAAGGTTCGAGTTGCCAAACGTCAGCCTCGAAACCTTAATGACTTGGAGAAGATCTGCAAAGAGGAGTGGGACAAAATCCCTCCTGAGATGTGTGCAAACCTGGTGGCCAACTACAAGAAACATCTGACCTCTGTGATTGCCAACAAGGGTTTTGCCACCAAGTACTAAGTCATGTTTTGCAGAGGGGTCAAATACTTATTTCCCTCATTAAAATGCAAATCAATTTATAACATTTTTGACATGCGTTTTTCTGGATTTTTTTGTTGTTATTCTGTCTCTCACTGTTCAAATAAATCTACCATTAAAATTATAGACTGATCATTTCTTTGTCAGTGCGCAAATGTACAAACTCAGCAGGGGATCAAATACTTTTTTCCCTCACTGTAAATCACTTCTCGTCCTAGAATAGTAGCTGAAACGCTGAGCACTTTTTATTCTCATATACGCTGAGTTTTGAACCAGATGTCAGCACCAGGTGTTCCACCTCCATCCCCAACATCCAATCAGCTGCAGTGGGCCTATAATAGCATCACCTGTCACTGGCTTTCAATGTAAAACTCATTTAAACTGCATATTGCAGGCTATCTTTAAGACAGAGAGTGAGAACTACAGATGAAGAAGCTTCCTCTCTTTCCCTCTTTTTCATCACTTTCTCAGTCAGCTTTTTTATTGCCCTGTCCTCAGGATGAGCTCATGTGTCTGCTGCGATATTGTAAAGGATGGGCTTTTGATGTATGTCTCTATGACTTACTGATGGTTTTATTTGCTGGAAACTCTAAAGGGCTAGGGCTGTAGGGCCATTAACTCTCTGTGACTAAGACGAACCATATTGCAGGAAACCCTAATACCAACCTTCTGTTGCTTAGATACAGCTCTGCACCATTTCTGGGTTATTTCAAGCCCTTTAAGGGAATGCTTGTTTGTGGAGAGATCTTTGCGTGTTTTTGCATGTGACACCAGTGTGAATTTTGACATCACATACAGTATTGGCTCCTGTGTGTCTCTTTATAGGGTAGGCTACTCTTGTTAAGGGCTAGTC
Source organism: Ameiurus melas (assembly GCA_012411365.1). Taxonomy (NCBI): domain Eukaryota; kingdom Metazoa; phylum Chordata; class Actinopteri; order Siluriformes; family Ictaluridae; genus Ameiurus; species Ameiurus melas. Next base: position 23,674,572 of record CM022754.1, on the reverse strand, counting down.
AAGATAAAAATGGCCCTATAAAGTGTTTATTGGCTCTACATGTTGTACTTGATACATTAATTTGTACTCCTATTCTCTACAGATGCATTTATTCCTGGCATTAACAATATACATACAGTGCCTTCCACTAATATTGGCACCCTTGGTAAATATGAGCAAAGAAGGGTGTGAAAAATTGTCTTTATTGTTTAACCTTTTAAAATTTTGTTTGGATATCAAACAACTGCAAACAAAACACATATTTATAAAAAAAAATATATATATCTTTATTAAATATGTGTGCACCAATTATTGACACCCTTTTAGTCAATACTTTGTGCTACCTCCCTTTGCCAAGATAACAACTGAGTCTTCTCCTATAATGCCTGATGAGGTTGGAGAATACAAGGCAAGGGATCTGAGACTATTCCTACATAAATAGGAACTTATGTGGCCTCTCTAGATCCTTCAAATTTTGAGGTCCACACTGGTTGACTCTTCACTTCTGGGTTGGCCATGGCATGACCTTGATTTTGTGGAGAGTAAACTATTTTTGTGTTGATTTTGATGTATGTTTTCGATCATTGTGCTGCTGGAAGATCCAACCATGGCCCATTTTTAGCTTTCTGGCAAAGGCACTCGTGTTTTCATTTAATATCTGTTGATATTTCATAGAGTCCATGATGCCATGTATCCTAACAGAATGTCCAGGTCCTCTGGTAGAAAGACAGCCCCAAAACCTCTACCATAGTTAACTATGGACATGAGGTACTTTTCCATATGGCTACCTCCCTGTGTGCGCCAAAACTACCTCTGGTGTTTATTGCCAAAAAGCTCTCTTTTGGTTTCATATGACCATAGAACCCGATCCCATTTGTTACAGTTACAGTAGTGTCTGGCAAACTGAAGATGCTCAAGTTAGATTTTGGATGAGAGTAGAGGCTTTTTTTCTTGAAACCCTTCCAAACAACTTGTGGTGATGTAGGTGACTTCGGATTGTAGTTTTGGAGACTTTCTGACCCTAAGATACAACTAACTTCTGAAATTCTCCAGCTGTGATCCTTGGAGATTTTTTGGTCACTCGAACCATCCTCTTCACAGTGTGTTGAGACAATTACAGACATACGTTCAATTCCAGATTGATTCATAATATTTTCTGTTAACTAAAACTTCTTAATTATTGCCCTGATTGTGGAAAGTCATTTTCGATGCTTTTTCTATTTTCTTATAGCCATTTCCCATTTTGTGAAGCTCAAGCACATTTTGCCACACATCACAGCTATATTCCTTGGTGTTACCCATTGTTATGAATGACTAAGGGAATTTGGCTTATGTGTTACCTCATATAAGTCATGGTTGAACAATTTCCTGTTCCTAGTCACCCAAGTGTAATAAAAAAAATGTAAAATATAAATGTGAATATACTTCAAATATATTTTTTTCATATGAATTGACAGTGGTGCCAATAATTGTTGCACACCTATATTTAACAAAGATATTTTTATAAACCTGTGCTGTTTGCAATTGTTTGATATCCATGAAAGCAGATTATTTTTGTAATTATTATTTTTTTTTAAAACAAAATATCTAAAGGTTAAGCAATAAAGACAATTTTTCACAGCCTTCTTTGCTCATGTTTACCAGTGGTGCCAATATTAGTGGAGGACACTGTATTTATCATGGATTAGATGTGATTATACAGTAGGAATCTTTTAGGTATTTAGATTCTCATACTCTTAATCTCTCATATCTCAAGAAACACTTTATTTTAATAAATGCAACTTCGCACACTCAGACAGACTACGGACAGCTTAGATGCCAATCAGCCTATACCACATGTCTTTGGACTGGGGGAGGAAACCGGAGGAAAGCCCCGAAGCACGGGGAGAACATGCTAACTTTTTCTAAATGTAAAATAATGTTTTAAATCCATTAAAACATTTATAAACAACCCTCTATTAATGTTCTCTGAGGCTTATTAATGTCGGTCTTTTGTCCTTACTCAGCCTGCAGTGTAAGTTTTTGCACCAAGGCAATAACATTCTTTAGCTCATCTATCAAGAGCTGCATTGTCTCTGCAGATATATATATATATATATATATATATATATATATATATATATATATATATATATATATATATATATCTGCGCTTGAGAGAAGTTTAACAAAGTCTTTTTTTAAAGAAGCATATATTTGTGATTGTGCTATCTAAGCTTCACAAAAAAACTGTTCAAGGGCCAGAAAAAACTGTGTGCCTTATAGCCAATATTGTTTTAGACGTTTTCTAGCTTTTGAATATGTCTGTATGTTCATCAATCAACTGGTAGGAATTATGGTATCACTATTAAGCAGGCTTTCACTACTAAGGAGACTGTCCATTTCTAGTGTTCTTTATAAGAGCTCTGAACTAAGGCAATTCTATATATTTAAAAACCATGCTATAAAGACACCTTGAGCAAAATTAGGAATTCTATCAAGTAAGTTAGCCAAATACTAAACATTAAGTTCTGCAGAGAGGTATGTGTGCTACATTTTAAAAAGCATGACCATTCAAAATAAATTTTAACAAACAAGATGCCCCCCCGTACCTGATAGTGTTGTACATTTAACTATCAGAGGCTTTGAAGGAGTTCTGCAGTTTGAGATGTGAAATTTTTGAGGACTTAGTATTGGCTTTCAGGGGGCCCCCTCAAAACTCAGAACCCAAAGCAATTGCTTGCCTTTCCTGCTGTTACGCCACGGCGAACTCGCGGCTGCAGTTCACAATCTATAGTGCCGCCCAGAGACATGGCGGAAGAGGACTACACTTCCCAGCTATGCCCACGCTCAAGTTCTAATTATGAACACCCGCACTACATCTAAAGTTATAAAAGGGCCTCATTAATGTCAGCTGTTTGCGATGTAACTGCTCAGCAGCTTCGTCTGGTTTACCAAGCATTAACCTCATATTACCTGGTTGTCGATATTCGCTTGTCTTTAGATTACGCTTCTGCCTATGTCCCGTATAACCTGATTACCCGATTATACTGTCTCGTTCCATGTTCTGTCTGTCATCCACCCCACGTTATCTCAAACGCTAGTCCGCGTTTCAATTCAATTTCAATAAAATTTTATTTGTATAGCCCTTTTTCAATTGGCATTGTCTGAAAGCAGTTTTAACAGAAATATCAACACAGTATACAGATGGTCGTATCTTCTGGTTCTAGTTAGGACTCTAACAGCTGCAGTTTATGTTCCTACTGGAAAATCCAGACAGTAAGGCATTACTTTAATCTAATCTAGAGGTGATGAATGCATGAACTAGTATTTCTGCATCATGTAGTGACAATATGTTTCTTATCTTAGAAATATTTCTGAGATGAAAGAACGCTATCCTAGTAATATTATCTACATGAGCATCAAATGATAGGCTGGAGTCAATAATCACTCCAAGGTCTTTTACTGCTGTACATGATGAAACAAAGTCCATCCAGAGTAACCATGTGATCAGAAAGCTTATTTCTAGCTACATGTGATCCTAATAAAAGTATTTATGTCTTATAAAAAATACTTTTATCGTACTTTTATTATCAGCGTGATAATACTTATAAGCGTTCGTCTCCGCCTAAGCGTCATAACAGATTACTTCGCCCTACAATGGAGGCAGCGGACACCCTGGTGTGGCAACGCTATATCCTGGACCAAAACCGCACACTAGTGGTGTATCGGGATGAGATATCTGCATTATGCGCGGAGGTCTCACGATTGAGCACTTCCGCATCTACTACCGCAACGCCCTCGGGTCTGACGATACATCCACCGCTAGCCGCCTCAGCATATGTTCAACCCACGCCGGCTGCGCACATTCCTACCATGCCGACGGCACACAACCCACTTCTGCCTACACCAGAGAGATATGCTGGGGAGCCAGAATGATGCAAGGGCTTCCTGCTCTCAAAAAATGTGCACTATTTTTTGAGAGCCACCCGGATTAGCCTAAGGTCCGTAAGTTGACCACTTTATGAAATTACCCTCCGGAACAGCCCTGGCTTGGGCTACGGTGTAGTGGGAGTGGGGCAGCGGTGTCAGACCCTCGCGATTGTTTGCGCCATACTAACCACCCTGTACTGCATAGTCCATTGCCACCAGAGCCGGTCGCACTGGCCAAACCCAAACTGCTTGGACGTGCGCGGACCCGTAAGGAGGATAGGGAAAGAAAACGTAACGAGTCCCGGTGCTTCTATTGTGGTGAGGGCACCCATGTTGTCCATCAGTGCCCCCACAGCAGGCCTTGAGGGACAGTGACAAGCACGGACAACCCACCTCATCGCGTCCGGGTGAGTCATAACCAGTCACATGCTTCACACATATTTGCCTTACCAGTCATGATAAAACATTTGGGTCGGACTTTTGTTCTTTCAGCGTTCATCAACTCCGGAGAACTTCATAGATGAGAAGACGGCGCAGAAGCTCTGCCTCCCTATTCAACCTCTGCTCTGACCTCGTGAACTTCAGTCCATAGATGGGCCGCCTATAGGTGGAGGCATAATATCTCACAGCACACTCCCAGTCAACCTTCAAGTTAGTGCCCTCCACCATGAGACTATGGTCCTGTACATCACGGTCTCCACCTGACATCCCGTCATACTCTGACTACCCTGGCTAGAATGGCACAATCTCCAAATCTCCTGGAAACCCACCCAATGGTCCTCGTATTGTTTGCAAAATTGTCTGAGGGGTCCTATTGTCCCTTTCGCCACCACGACCTTGGAAAGTCCCCTGCTTCATGTCCCGATCAAGATCCCCCCAGAATAACGCGACCTCCACGAGGTGTTCAGCAAGGAGAAAGCCAGTTGTCTACCACCTCACTGACCCTATGACTGTGCCATTGATCTCCTACCCGGGGCCAGCCCACCTCGGGGCCGCGTGTACCCGCCCTCCAAAGGAGTACATCCAGGAAGCTCTCTGGCAGGGCTACATTCGACCCTCCACGTCCCCTGCGTCTGCCGGGTTCTTCTTTGTAGAGAAGAGAGGAGGAGGCCTAAGGCTATGCATTGATTATCGGGGCCTCAACTAAGTGACCGTAAAGTACCGATATGCCCTGCCTCTCGTCCACTCAGCCTTGGAGCAGCTACGGTCCGCAGCCATCTTCATTAAGCTGGACCTACACAGCGCTTATAAACTGATCCGCATTAGGGATGGGTTTTGTTGCGCAACGACAAACTCGCAGCTGCAGTTCACAATGTGTAGTGCTGCCCAGGAACATGGCGGAAGAGGACTACACTTCCCAGCCAAGCCTGCGCTCGAATTCCCCGGAGTTATAAAAGGGCCTCATTACGCTTTTGCCTACGCACCGTATAACCTGATTACCTGATTATACTGGCTCTGATCTCGTTCTGTGTTCCATCTGTCATCCACCCCATGTTATCTCAAACTCCAGTTCGTGTTTGTCTCTGCCCTTCGTGTCTGCCTACCTGCGATCAATGCCTATGGCGCTGAGGCATAGTGATCCACTGTGGAATATGTACATGGAATATGTAGATAAAATAATATTTAGTAGAGGTGTGATGGCTACTGCTTCAACATAATGACAAAACCCAATTGTACCTACCTTTTTCTAGTAGTCAGATTTACAAAATTAATGTATGATTAACCCCCTGCTCAAACTTGGATCCCCTGGTACAACCTCTGGCAAAAATTATGGAATCATCACACTTGGAGGATGTTCATCTTGATTTTTTATTTTGTAGTATCTAAACAAATCAAAGATATGACACAAAACAGTAGTTGTTTAATAGTTGAACATTCTGGCTTTGTGAAACATGCCTCAAACAAATCAAATTAAATAGTTTTAATTAATGGCATATTCTTTCCCAGATAAAGTGGTGAAAAAAATATGGAATACTCAATGTTGAGGAAAAAATTATGGAATCATCAACATCACAATTAGTATTGTTATTAGTATTAGTATGGCCTTCACTAATGAAAAAAAAATGTTTTCCCTGAAGCTGGTTTCAACTTTCTCGAGAGCTGTTGAAAGATGGATTGATATCAAGACTGTTTGCTTGCAATGTCATTGAGTTGAACTGAATGGGCTGAAATTCCCACAGCCATCTAAGAGTGGAGGTTATTGTATCAGCGATTGTGAGAATGTCACATATACATTACAGCTTTAAGGGCCTTGCTCAAGGGCCCAACAGTGGCAGCTTGGCAGTGCTGGGTATTGAACCCCTGACCTTCTGATCAGTAACCATCCTTAACCATTGATCCACCACTGGAATAGATTGTTCAAAAAACACATGGGTATGATGATCATGTGTTCACGTACTTTTGTCCCTATAGTGTGTATATATATATAACACAAATTAAATCACTTTGGTTATCAAGTCTTTTTATTAAAACATTTTGATGGAGAAAATTATTATAATATGTACTTGCACAACCAATGCTATTGTGATAGTGGGGGTCAGTGTTCAGCTTTATTCCCTTCTTTCCATTTTCGTTTTATTTTCTATAATTTTTCCTTCACTATAATGTGACTATTTGTCATGCTGTGCATATTTGTCTATCTAAAGAATACTTGCCTCTTTCTGCTTTTAAAGGACTAATCGTTCTGCAGAAGGTTCTGGACACAGCAGCAGAGCGGAACTGGCTGGTGACTTCAGTGAATGTGGAGACCATGACTGAGGCATCGTTCCTCAAAGTCTTTCAGGACCTAGACAAGAGGAAGGAAGGCCAGATCATAATTGATTGTGAGCTGGAGCGCCTCAGCTCCATCCTAAAGAAGGTAATCAGTCATTTCTTCCTCCTTGTCTCCTTGTAGGATAAGGGACATATCTACCACCTTAGTCATTTACTGGAGTGGTCTTCTTAGTTACTTGCTGTAGTGGACTTAAAAATAAAGGATAAATTAATTTATATATAAATTACATTTTTTTAATTATTTGATTTGTTTAGTTTTGTATTCCACTCACTCTAACCATCATCTTATTGTGCACTGGATGCTAATTTAAAATGAATTCAAAGTATTCACAAAGAGCCACTGGCTATGGTTATCAGATAAGTGCTAATTAGAGAAGTAGGAAGCTTCCTGAAACTGTAATTAATAACTACTCACCTTCTGAGGATTTTTTTCCCTAATCCTTTCCTCTTTTTCTTTTGTGGTGTAGTACGACAGGGTGATCAGTACTCTCTGCCTGGTTATTGTGCAGTTTCAGTAATTTTCTTTTGATAGATTATCACTCTATCACGGTCATTATAAGGAGAAATTTTCTTTTAAGTCAGTTTGAGTTTCAAGTTGGACTTGGCTGTTTTTCCTGGAGGTGGCCTGAAGTGAAAGCTTTCTGCTGAGGTCATTATTAATACCTAATGCCACTGTCTGTTATGCCCTCAATCTAGCATATGCTCTCATAATGTTATCTTTAAGACAACAGGGTTAGGATTGGCTCAGCTTCTATGTATTCATTTATTTATTAATTCATCTTCAGTAACCACTTTATACTGGTCATGGTTGAGGTGAATCCAGACACCACCATGTGTACATTCTTCACCACTAAGAGCACAGAGTAGCATTCATCTTTTGATGTCAAACTATTGCAAAAAAAAAGACAGTAATTCTCTCGTCACATACTCACAAAAGCACACGTCCTCTTTCTTCTTTCCAGTACACACACACACACACACACACACACGTGTGCTAATATGGGCATTCAAATTAACATGCATACACACATTTTCTGCTTATCAGTCTCTTTCTTACATACCCACCGTTGTGCAGTGATACAAATTTAAGCATATTCTGGTTCTGCTCACTTGACTGCCTAGTAAGTGAGTCAGCAAAGCAAACAGGGCAGATTGAAGGGTTTGGAATGTTAATGTGCTCCTCCTCCATTACTGCATGACTCATACTTTTCTAGCACTGGTGCCCTCTGTGCTTAACTAGCTTTGTTATTCTTCCTGTTTCTATCTAACAATAGAGATCTTTCAATCATTCCTGTCCTTCGTTGTGAAAATGAATGCATTTCTATGACATTTTAAGAAGCATTACTAGCTATTGCACTCAGTAGGATGTGTTGGAAGATTTTGACAAAATGGCACTGTTCATTTTGTTTGAAAATCAATGTAAATAGTATGTCAAATAGCTTTGTTATTATATTAAATTGTGTTAATTATATTAACTTATATTAGCATTATCAAAACCAATGTTTCAAATAATGCATATGGATTCTCACCAGCACAAGAATATGTGATCTGACTTAATTTATCCTTAGCCCTTACCATCCTTTTGCATTCAATTTCACTTGGGCGAAATCCTTTTTTTTTCTTGATCTTGATTATTGGACAGTAATTGTTTAGTTGGTTGTTTATTCATTCATTCATTTTACTGCACTGACCAAATGTTAATGACTACAGTTAATTGTTCTTAACTACTGTTAAGTGCCTCCAGTGTGTACCTTTTGAAAAGCAATTATGTTTTACTCTGTTATCTCTTGTAGATTGTAGACCTGGGAAAAAACCGTAAGAGCTATCACTACATACTGGTAAACCTGGTAAGTATAAAATGCATGCTTCTGTAAAAGTTCACATTCATCTGTTTGTATAAAACAGCATGTAACTGGACAGGAAATGAACAGAAAGTCACGAAGTGAGAATTTCAAACATTGCAATTATTCGAACATTGCAAGTCATTCAGTGGCCACCTCTAATTGGTGAAAAGTGAGCAGCATAGAACTTGTCTGTAATGCTAACACTAAAGGTGCTGGAACCCTATTATACCTAGTATGCCACTTAAATTTTTTTTGCTAATTTGCATAATCTGCACAACCTAGTTTTGCTAGCTAGTCCTATGATTTTTGGCCTATTTTCACAATTTTACAACTACTCAGCAGAATGTGATCCTCAAAAATGATCAAAAAACATCTTAAATGTCTAAACAATATGGCCTCCACATGTCTCAGATAACTCTTTCTCAGGAACCAAGTCAGATCAAGCTGAATTTGGTATGGTCTATCTGTGTTAATCTATATGTAGATTTTTGACCTAATTATTTTATAAGCATGACTGCTATCAGCAACCAGCTTTAATCAGGCATTTGACAGGATCAAGATTGAGTTCTGTCACAAAACTTGGTAGGTTCTGTCATACCACAGCAAACTGGTGACTACATTTCTACATTTCTCATCCCAGAACACTCATTCATTCTAATCATACACACCTGCATCCAATTTCACACACTCACTCCACAGTATAAAGATACTGTTTTCTAACTGTCTTTGTGAAGTATTAGTGTTACCACTGTACCAAGCGATTGTACCCTGTTCCTCGTTTTGTTTCATGGTTCTTGATCTTATTCTCGTTTCTCGTTCTTGTTTCTAGCCTTGCCCTGTTTATGCCAGTTTGCCAATCACCTGACCCTTTGCCTATTTGTTGACCTCACTATTGTCTCGTGTTTTGGATTTGTCTGCCTTTCTTTCTCTCATTAAACCCTTATCTATATTTGCATCCATCCAAATCTTCATTATGAGGAATACGTGACCGGTTCAGGTATGGACCCTCTAATATTTCATGCAATCTCATTGAAATTGGTCACTGGAGGTGTTATTCATGTTTGTGGAAAACCAACTTATGCTAGCTGGTACTAGGTTTGCCCAATCATGACAAAACTGATGTCAAACTACTTAGGAACACATGAACCTTAATAATGATCAAAAACATGTTGAGATTTATAAACAATATGGCTGCCACACATCAAGTAATTCTAAGGATGCAGAGTTGGTTTACTCAAATAGCTGTAATTCACGATTAGTGATATGGATTTGAACCAAACTTGATAGACATTTCTCAGGAACCAAAAGTCCAAGCTAAAATTTAGTCTGCTACATTGAACTGTAACTGGATTTTTAATAATTACTTTCACACATTTCACAAAGCTGCCATCACAAAGTTTGATAAGTATGTTAATCTATGGTATGTTTATTATTCTATGTGTCTTGGCAAAAACTGCCCAATGGGGTTGCTATTTGCAAGGAGTTCATGGACCCCACAGATTACCACTTGCAGGTATATTTTAAATTGAAACTGTAACTGTGGTATTAATATGCCGGTGCTTGTTCATGGAATTTGCCATGGAGGGGATTTAACCTCTGCATGGGGCAAGCATAAATGAGGTCATGGCTTGTTCTTCCACATCAACACTGGCAAACAAAGGGACAGTGTCATATTGGAACAAGTTTAGGCTATACCTCTTAGTTCCATTGAAAGGATACCTTAAAGCTACAGTAAAATATTCTAGACAATTGAGACAGTGTTAGGATCCATGCGCAGGAAGCTTTATTGAAAATACTCATACAACAATCCAAATCGGCAGGGAGTCAGACGTAGTCGAGGTGCAGGCAGATAAAGTTCTGTAACCAAAAGACCAGGCAAACAAAACAAAGGATTATCCAAAGAATCGTTAATTCCACAGGTAAAGGTCATAACAAGAAGCAAATATGGCAAGCCATGGAAACTGTCTCAATAATGCAGATGAACTAATAATACTTCACCAAGGTGAGGTGCAAATGGCATGTTTTATACATGCAGCAAACAGGAAGTTAGTGTGAGGCACTTGTCTGTGTTTAGTATTCGGGTGAGGGCTCCCTTTGGTGGGTGGATGAAGTTGGGGCAGCCTCATTCGTTACAGAACCCCCCAGCCCCCTCCATGAACACCTCCTCATGTTATTTGGCATGGATGCCAACTTAGACGTGTTGCTGGGCAGTCAGGGTGTCTTTGGTGGTACTCTTAGATCAGGGATGGGTCCAGTATATCCATAGCATCTACCCACATCTCTCCTCTGGTCCATAACCCTCCCAGTCCACCAAGTATTGCATCGACTTCCAACAGAGGTGGAGGCTCAGGATTCAGGGCCAGATGTCAGGTGGACCAGTTACAGCAAGGACACATGGAAAGAAGGAAAGATGTGGTAGTTAGCAGGAATTTAGTGGTTAGCTAGCTCTAACCAGTATGTTACTGGCCTTATCTGTCTGAGAATCTTAAATAGACCCACATACTGGACCCATATACACATGTATGGTGCAATTTGTTTTTTCCATATGCAAACAGTTACCAATAAGAACAAACTCTTGAAGATAACTAATTTAGCAAGGAGAATTATTGGTATTCCCACATTGATCTATCGGACTGTCATTTCATATATGCTTCGGAAGTTCATAAAATTTTAAATTAACCAGACCACCCACTTTATCAATATTTCAATCCCCTTCCTTCTGGATGCAGGTATAGACTAGCCATGTGCAGAAAGGGCAGCTATGGTAGGATTTTTGTTCCTAGGGCTATACGAGCATTAAACACATAGGTAATCTGCCATTGTGATGCCATCTTATGCTCTGGCATTTGTTGTATGATCTTGAAGTTTTCTTTTTGTTCTCTTCTCCCCTCTATGCCTGTGATTGTTTATGATGGTTTATATGTATGGTGTTATTGTGTTTGTTTTCTATGCACCCATGGTGGAAACAAATTTCCTCTTTGAGGACAAATAAAATTATTCATCCATCCATCCATCCTCCTTCCCTTGGACTGAGCTTCCTGCAGGGTAGCCATAGCTTAAGATCCCTTGTGGACAAGGCAGATCAAACTTCACAGTTCACATCCCGGGTGTGGCAGGCATTCTGTAGACAGTTGGACATCAACGTGAGTCTCACCTCCAGCTCACCCACAAGTCAACAGACAAGTGGCATGTTTGAACTAGGAAATTGGCAGATGCCTTCACACCTACTGTAGCCAGGAGCAGAACAAATGGAGTGAGTTCCTGCCATGGCTTGAGAAATCCCTTTGCTCTCCATACCAGGTTACCAACCCCTAATGCTTCTTTGGTCAGGAGAACCATCTGCGGTTCCAGAAGTGAACAATTGAATCAGAAGGAGCGAGAGGGTGTGGGCCAGTCCTCATGTCCGGTTGCAGCAAGCTTGCATCCAGGCTGACTGATGGAGACATCTCCACCCAGATTATCTTCCAGGACACTGCTGGTGCGTTAGCTAGCCCATATAGCATTAGTAGGTATTCATAGTGCTCACCCCTAGTGGTGATAAATGCATTCTTCCACATCCCCTTCTCTGATCCTGACAAGGTTGTAAGCACTTCTCAGATTCAACTTAGTATAGGTTCTTGCCTCACAAGTTGTTCTAGGGTTTAAGGGATGAGTGGCAGTGGATAGTGGTATTTAATAGTGACTGAGTACAATCCTCGGTAATCAAAGCATGAGCGTAGTCCTCCATCTTTTTTATACAAAGAAGAAGCCTGCTGAGAGGTGGATGGACAAATGAAACTGGATGCCAGAGCTTCTTCGATGTAGGTTTCCATGGCTAATATTTCAGTTCAAGATAATGGATAGGCCTTACTCATAGGTGAAGCTGTGTCGGGTAACAGTTCAATGGTGCAGTCCCAGGGACGATGAGGAGGAGGAGGAAGTTGACTTTAGTTTTACTGAAAACTTCAGTAAACTCCCCATTTTGAGCAGGTATCTTGGTTTCACCTTGGACATTGGGGCTTTCTATGCTGGTGGTCAGACATGGTAAGTCAACAGTAACATCAGTAACTTGAAGACAGAAATGATCCTGACAGAAATTTCTTCACTGCGTGAACTCACCTTGGTTCCAGGAGATTGACAGATCATCAATCGCCAACCCTGGGTTCCCCATTTACATTTACATTTACATTTACTCATTTAGCGTTTTTATCCAAAGTGACTTACAATTGATAAATTGCAAACAAGATGATAGCATGTTTAGTAGAGTTAATGACATATAGACCAAGGTGTGAAATAATCTAATCCAACTTGAAATAATCCAATCTTAAATATTACCGGAAGAATGATTTGTGTTATGCCGGAAACAATGGGAGCATTGTTTACAGTTGTGATATGGATGGCAGGGATGCCTTTTGTTGTGAGTATTTTGAGTTCCTATACCATATCTTGGTGAATGAGATTGACTGACTGCAGCTCCAGACTCCACTAATGCTGTTGTACCTTTGTAGTTCTCATATTAATGGAAATTTCTATGGGCAAAGTATAACTGTGGTGAGTGGAGGACACAAAATTTGTGCTACTCACTTTTAGCTCTGATTCTGGTGGGATAGATTTATTTTGTGGACCGGAGGCGTTGCGGTGGTCTGGTTTACCACAGTAGTAGCATAGTTTTCCTTTTTGGCGGCGCTGGCATTCCTCCATAGACACCTGAGCATATGCAATCGCATAGGTTCCGGTAAGTCCTGGAATGTGCTTGCTGGTCCTGGGTCATGGACCATTTCAGAGCAGATTGTCCATTTTGATTACCATGGTGATCAACTCTGAGAGGTTGGTTTCCTCCCCTTGCATGTGAGTTCATGGTTCAGGAACTCACAAAAAAGCGAAACATCATTCCACCCACTTCAAAACACTAGCATCCTAAACTGGATTGGGTACTCCAGGGCCGGGCTATTGATCACTGGCCCTTGCATAAATGCAGCAGCTAGATAGAAACATCTTGATCCCCTGCTGGATATTCCAACACCCCATGGATCTGTTCAGCAAAGTAATCAATAGAGGTTTGGATGTAAGAGTCTTTATCCCACTGGTCTTGGTAGCCCTTTAGCACATGGCATTGGTGAGCAAATGCAGCCTGGAGTTTCAAAACTTCCACTAGATCCATGGTAGGCAAAATATTTTGTGACGAACAGGCCATAGAGATGGTGTTAGGATCCATGTGCAGGAAGTTTTATGAAAATACACAAACAATCCAAATTGGCAGGCAGTGAGACATAGTCGAGGTGCAGGCAGATAAAGTTCTATAACCAAAAGACCATCCAGTCAGGCAAACAAAGCAAAGGATAATCCAAAGAATTGGTCATTCTAGAAAACAGGCAAAGGTCATAACAAGAAGCAAATACAGCAGGCAATGGAAAATGGCTTGGTAATGCAGATGAACTAAGAATACTTTGCAACGGTGAAGTGGAAATGGCATGTTTATATATGTTTATAAATGCCAATAAAAACTTTTGATTCTGCTGAAGTTTATTTTTCTTGATTTCTGTAATATTTAGGCTATGGTGCAATGAACTTACAAAAGTGAAAACATTTTAAATTACCGTGTTTTGTAGATACTGTAAAAATATTTAAAGGTGTTTTTTTATTTATTTATTTATTTATTTTATACATAAACAAATCACCTATAAACCAAAGTGGGTGCCGCCTTATCACTGTATTGTTAAATTCCTAACTCACTTGCTCATAACTCATATAGAAGAAAGTAGTCAGGAACATGCAAAAATCAGCACAATAAAGAATTTTAGAAGATTAGAAGATTACCTCTTACTGATTGTCGCAGAACAGGAAAAGATTTTTAATCAAAAGGTGTCTACAGTGGCAGCAGTTTAAAAAAGCAATACATCATTCTAATCAGTGAGATCTGAAGTGACTCAGTTCTCCTCCAGATTTGTTTCGCCAAGCCTCCTGGAGCTATGATTCACCATGCAAGTTTACCTGCTGTTCTGTGCTTTACTGTTGCCTTCTCCTTGAGCTCTGACAAAACTGCAGTCTTGATAGCTCTCTAATTCTTACATTAATTCTTGCTCTAATTTCTGTTAAAAATCAGGTGATTAAATCCTGCACTACAATATGAGCAATGGTCACTAATGTCTGTTTATTGTGGCACATGTCTTTTTCATCCTTTTATTAGACCTTTTGTGGTGATGTTTGTTTATGAGCTTCCTTGTTGAGTACTAAACGTTTCTCTGGCTCCCCCTTTTTGTCCATCTTTGTTAACAGTTCATTAATTTCCCAAATCTTCATCTCGGACAAGATAAAAATGGTTCACTTCTCTGAGAGATTCTGCTAGGAGGACAGGGTGGTTTTATTAGTGTAGTGATGTGGAAAGTCTGAACAGTGTGATAGGGGGCTTGGGATGTGTTTTACTTAGACCTGCTGCCATTGGTTTGCTTATGTTTGCTCAGGGGTGGTGGCAGTGTTGTGTTACTGTTTCCTGAGTATGTGTGTGAGGCTGTTAGAGAGATATTCCCAGGGACATGATGGCATGCTGCTTCTCCTGGGGAACAACACTTTAACAGGTCAGAGAGCAAATCACTCTCAGTGAGGCTAGTACAATCACCACACATTAAAAATCGTCTTGCAGACCAAACTCTCAGTCCTATTTCTCCCTGTTCATCTCTCATTCTGTCCCTTCTTAAATCACTCTCTTTTTTCACTTACACTGACAAACATGAAAAAAGAGAAGCGTTGGTGATTGCCCTTCCTAGTATTGCTATTTCATTGCAGATCACATTAATTGCCTTGTCAGGGCCGGTCCAATCCACTGACCGGTCAATCCACTGACCGGTCAATCCACAGGGCTCTACAGTGCAACCATTTCAGTCACATTTGCAACTGAAAAGTACTTTGTCTGAGTGTTAAAAATATTTAGGCGCACCGGTGTGAGTGACCTGTTCGAAGTTGTTAATAATAATAATAATAATAATAATCAGAATAATAATCAGAATACAATCAGAATAAAAACTCCAAAATGCTCAGCAGTTATTTTCACACTGTTTTTCATCACCTCAGTCATTCAAACAAGTGTGCAAATACTGCATAGAAGCCATTATGACGACAAGAGTAACACTCCTGCGACTGTGGCGTGCTCGTGTAGCCACAGCGGCGTTGGGTACCAGTAAATTATATACAATTTAATAATAATAATAATAATAATAATAATAATGCTAATGCACAATGTTGGGTGTAATTCAAGATTCTTTATTAAATAATTTCTGACCAATCCTAATCAAGAGTAGCAACTGTTCAGTCCGGAAATATACAGTACGCTCTCTCTTCACTCTCTAATAGACATTTATCATTTAAGCTCATGGTTGCCAGATATCACTAGAAAAGTAAGTTTTGATTTACTCCCCCAAAAAACACTATTATTAGCAGACATGGCAACACTGTGCTGGGGGAACTAATCTAAAAGGAACAACTGATGAAATTTATTTGTTTTTTTAAATGTAAACACAGAAAATGTGTTTAGTTATAAATAAATAATGTAATATAAAATAAAATTATAATAAATTCATAAAATATAAATAAAAGGACAAATGGAATAATGTTAATTACTATAGGTTGCATAGACATTAAGCGTAGTAGACTATTTCCTTAGAAGGCTATTGGCCTTCTTTTTCCTAGTATGTGTCATGATCTTGCCAACAGATGGCGCTGCGGCGACGACGTGCACGGACAAATGTAGAGCTCGTTCACGTGCTTGAAGTGTGCATGGACGATAGGACTTTGTTTACAATGGACATGTGCACTTGTTTTGGTTTCTGTTCTGTCCCCTCCCCGTTCAGTTATTGGCGGAGGTGCGAGGGTGTGTTTTCAAGTTTTAGCAGATGTCAGCAGTTAAGGTAATTGTGACTGGTTATTTAAACCCCTTGTTTTGCTGCGCACTTCGCACGGTAATAGAGACCAATGGGTGTAACGCAGCAATGCCGTGGTTAAACGAGAGTTTCATGTCATGGTTAAACGAGAGTTTCGTGTCATGGTTAAATGATAGTTGCATGCCATAGTTAAACAAGTATTAGAGGTAATGAAGTTAGATGTGTAAATAAAGACTTTACTCCTGCGCTTACTTCCTGTCTGAGTCTTGTTTGGTGACAATATGCATCATCTTTCTGTTATTCTACTTTTAGGACTCTATTGTTTGATATTTCTGTTTTATTCAAAAATAAATATTTTATGCTTGTTTGCTATATGCTTCATTGTAATTTTTGTATTTTTATTTAATTTTTTATTTATAAAAAAAAATCTTGGCACTTGCTTTGTATTGAGCATATAATAAGGTAAATTTGTGTTTAGATTTTTTTTCTTGTGGGTTTGCCTATCCATGGTTGGTTGTTTATTTATTTATTTATTTTTAATTATTTAATAATTTTTATTATTGAAGCCAATAAAATATTGAGTATGGGGGGATGAATCTCTCCTAGGGCACAAAATGGGCTAGGACCGGCACTGTGCCTTGTTGAAGCAATTAAGTTGCCTTTTGTTCCTTAAGACATGGTAATTGATAACCTGTAGAGAATTCTTTAGAAGCACACAGAGATAATTGTTCTTTGGCATAAAGACATAATGATGCTACCTGAAGTGCTCATCTGCATTTTTATCATGAAAAATAGCAGAAATTTTGTTTGCAGTCAAGCTGTCAACTACCATTGTACTGTACAAAGGCTAATTCACATTCAACACTTCCTCCAGATGAATTTAATTACTCACTATCACAAACATATGTGCATATGCATATTCCATTCTTTACCAGGATATTTGGGTCTGTCCTATTCTGTATTTAATATCGTAATACAGACCATTCAATTAGGTTCACATAGGGAAGGCAGAAGGGTAATACAAAGCAAAGGTCAGTAGAATGTCCAAGGTTAAGAACACAGTGTGAACAGATTAGATTACAGAACACAACTCAATACTTCCACAACTAATGACAACACCTTACAACTAGACTGGTACAGTGTCTTTCGGCAAACAAAGATATAATTAATAGATAACAAGTGCTGTGTAGAATTAATACTTATTGACCGTAAGTGCAAATGATAACCACTAATTAGAATACTGTGACATTTGGGTGAACCAGAGTGATGCCACAGTGTGTAGCCCATGTTCACATCTGCACATCCATTTGCCTATTGCAGATAATATGGAAGGGACATGTGAGTCAATCAATAAGTATGTCAGGAAAAAAATTCACCTAGGGCAAGAAGTAATGGAAGTTCTCCATTCGGCCAGAGGGAGGAGCGATGCTCTCCGTGAGGGAAGGAGGAGCGACATATGGCATGAAGCAAAGAAAAGGAGCAACATCAGCAGCAGATCATTTAGACAGAGCAATGTCCTCAGCCGAGCAGGATGGCAGAGCGATGTCCTCAGTGGAATAAAAAAGCGGAGCGATGTCTGAAGAGGAGCCTAGCATAGTGACGTCCGAGGCAGAGCAGGGAAGTAAAGTGGAGCTCTTGGCCACACTGGGAGGCAGAGGAACATCATCAGCAGAACAAGGATCCTAAACGGTGTTGCTAAGCAGTGTCCTCAGTCAATCAACGTCCTTACTGGTGTGGTAGATGGTTTCAGCCTGGATGGGAGGCTCCTTTTTTATATACACCCTGAGGGAGTTCATAATGTTGAGACATTTCCAAATGGCTTTGATCAGGGAGAATTTCCCTTCCTTCTCCCACCTCAGTTTTTCTGTTTTAAAAAGGGCTCTTGGATGCTGAAAAAGTCTGCTGTATGCATTTTGTAAGGTCTTGCATTCTGTCATGATTGTAGGTAGAGATGGATGCAAATGCAGAGCTGAAGCTTAAATGGAGCTTAAATTTAATTTTTAAATTCTTAAATTTAAAATTAAATATATACACCAGTGCTAATGAGTCAAAATTCAGCATTTCTCCCTTTCAGCAGGGAGATAAAGGGAAATAGCTACAGAGCTTAAATTAATTTGCTATAAAAACCAAAACTTTATCTGCAATACTTAGCTACCATGTTTGTCACGTCCCAAAGGCATTGGGGTATCAAAAGATTATTGTTATTTTACTATCACTGAGTTAAGACCTCTGTATGGATACCTGGATGAATAACTCCTTCCTTATGACCGAAACCCTGCAATGGTCAAGGGCTACATATTATCAAATATTCTCAAGCAGAATAACTTCATCCATTGCTCATGTTTTGTGAAGTTGACCTTTCAGTCTATGGTGCAGTCTTGGGGTTCTTCAGTTCTGTTTTACTAAATACCATAGCTAAATTGTGGTAAACATGAATCTAAATCTGATCTCCTTCAATTCCAGACAGGTGTTTTGTTATCCAAGCATCGAGTTTGAATCTGTAGCAAGCCAGTATGCACTGAGCAAATTATTTTCAGGACAAGCTGCGGGGAAGGTCGTGAGGGTGTGAAGAACAGTCAGGGGAATGACCATGGGGGATAAAGTTATGAACATGAGGTATGTAAATCCATCTCTCTCTCACAGTCACTGCAGCCATGGATCACACATGTAATTCAACACTGCTGTTAAGAAGTTGGGAACCCAGGTTGCAAGCCCATGGGATACTGTATTCCAGAGCCATGTTGCAAAGCTGATTAGATCAATCACATAGGGGTTAAAAACAGATCACCAGCATCCTCTGCAGACATACTGTCTGTTTTTCCTTTCTATTAATCTCTCAGGCTTTGCAAAGGCTAAGGACTGACATTTGTTTGATAAGCAACGTTACGTAAATGAAAGAGATTAGCATTTTTAGATTTAGATTACACTGCCCAAACTGTTTTTTTTTTTTTTTTTTTTTTTTCCAGCTCCAGCCTAAAACCTATCCTTGTGTTCTAAAGCCTTCTCCACTGAGCTGCCCCCAAGATTGGATAGAAATCAAATGAGCTCTTTTCATTATCTTTATAAAGTAACTGTGTAGCAGTGCAGCTCAGTTACAAATTTGAATACAAGTGTGAACAACAAACAGCAGTTCAAAATCAACAATCATAGTGAAAACAACAGGAAATGAGTATAAGCTAGTAATTTTCTGTTTAAGTAGAATATATGGCTGAAGTATCACTTTGGTACGGATGCACAGGCTGCACAATCAAAGTTAAAGTTTTTTATTTGTCATTGGCAGTTGACGCATGGAAAACTGCACAGTGAAAATCTTGTGGAAGCCTAACTGATACTTTATAACATGTACTGTACTAAACAAAATATACACAGCACAAAAAATAAACTTTCAGTGTAAATGAATACCCAAAATAGACAAGATTGTACATACATGCATAGGATATATAATGGGATATATAAAATTGTGATTTAAGTGTAAGATTTTAATGGAATTCTGTGGATATATGAGGAAAAAAAGTGAAAAAGAACACACAAGAAACTGTGTTCACTAAAAAAAAATTGTTAACATTGTTTACAATGGAAATATTAAAGTCTGGAAGGGCCACCATTGCAGGTCACCAAGCGCACGTATTCCTACACTTATTTACAGTGCATCTGGAAAGTGTTCACAGCACTTCACTTTTTCCACATTTTGTTATGTTACAGCCGTATTCCAAAATGGATTAAAAATGCATTATTTTCCTCAAAATTCTACAAACAATACCCCATAATGACAATGTAAAAGACGTTTGTTTGAAATCTTTGCAAATTTATTAAAAATAAAAAACAAAAAAGCACATGTTCATAAGTATTCACAGCCTTTGCCATGACACTCAAAATTGAGCTCAGGTGCATCCTGTTTCCACTGATCATAGTTGAGATGTTTCTAGAACTTGATTGGAGTCCACCTGTGGTAAATTCAGTTGATTGGACATGATTTGGAAAGGCACACACCTGTCTATATAAGGTCCCACAGTTAACAATGCATGTCAGAGCACAAACCAAGCCATGAAGTCCAAGGAAGACCTCTGTAGACCTCTGAGACAGGATTGTATCGAGGCACAGGTCTTGGGAAGTGTACAGAAACATTTCTGCAGCATTGAAGGTTCCAATGAACACAGTGGCCTCCATCATCCATAAATGGAAGAAGTTTGGAACCTCGGACTCTTCCTAAAGCTGGCTGCCCGGCCAAACTGAGCAATCGGGGGAGAAGGGTCCTAAAGGGTCCTAAAGAAGAGTCTAAACTGATGGTACTCTGACAGAGCTCATGAAGGAGAACCTTCCAGAAGAACAACCATCTCTCAAATCAGGGGCATCTGTGACGCAGTGGGTACAGTGGGTTGTCCACTAATCGTAGGGTTGGCGGTTCAATTCCCGGCCCACATGCCGAAGAGTCCTTGTGCACTGATCCCCAAGTTGCTCCTGATGGCAAGCTAGCACCTTGCATGGCAGCTCTGCTACCATTGGGGTGTGTGTGTGTGTGTGTGAGAATGGGTGAATGAGACACCCATTATCTCTGCAGCACCAATCAGGCCTGTATGGTAGAGTGGCCAGACAGAATTTAATTCAATTCAATTTTATTTGTATAGCGCTTTTTACAATAGTCATTGTCTCAAAGCAGCTTTACAGAAATAAAAACAGGTATAAACAGTCAGAAACAGATAAAGAGAGACAAACAGGAACAGATAAACAGAGATAAACAGGTATAAAACAAATGGAATTTATCCCAACTGAGCAAGCCACTGAGAGGCGACGGTGGCAAGGAAAAACTCCCTAAGATGTTTTTTTGAGGAAGAAACCTTGAGAGGAACCCGACTCAGAAGGGAAAACCCATCCTCATCTGGGTAACACAGAATGTGAAGGTAACACAGATAATGTGAAAATGAGAAGTATGTATAGCCTTAGGAGCAGCCGTAGTCCCAGCAGAAGATTTGGGCTCATCCAGAGGCAGAAGGGATCTGGATCTCCAATATCTCCATAAATTCGTGTGGGGCTCGGCAAAAAGAGAGGGAGAGGTAGGAAAACGATTAGGACTGTGAAGTAGTGCGATATAATCTAGTCAGGGTAAGCTTGAGTAAACAAATATGTTTTAAGCCTAGATTTAAACACTGAGACTGTGTCTGAGTCCCGAACACTAATAGGAAGATTGTTCCATAACTGTGGGGCTCTATAAGCGAAGGCTCTTCCCCCTGCTGTAGACTTCACTATTCTAGGTAATGTCAAATAACCTGCACCTTTTGATCTGAGTAGGTCATATAAAACCAAAAGGTCACTTAGATGTTGTGGTGCAAGACCGTGTAGTGCTTTATAGGTTAATAAAAGTATTTCAAACTTAATGCAAAATTTTACAGGGAGCCAATGCAGTGTGGATAAGATCGGGGTGATGTGGTCGTATCTTCTAGTTCTAGTAAGGACTCTGGCAGCTGCATTCTGGACTAACTTAGTTTATTTAGTTTATTTATATTCCTACTGGAACATCCAGACAGTAAGGCATTACAGTAATCTAATCTAGAGGTGACGAATACATGAACTAGTATTTCCGCATCATGTAGTCACAACATGTTTCTTATCTTAGAAATATTTCTGAGATGTAAGAAGGCTATCCTAGTAATATTATCTACATGAGCATCAAATGATAGACTGGAGTCAATAATCACTCCGAGGTCTTTAACTGCTGTACATGATGAAACAGAAAGACCATCCAGAGTAACCATGTGATCAGAAAGATTACTTCTAGCTACACGTGGGCCTAATAATAGTATTTCTGTTTTTCAGAATTAAGTAAAAGGAAGTTAGTTAACATCCAACGTCTAATGTCCTTTACACAATCCTCAACTTTACTAAGCTTCTGTCTGTCCTCTGGCTTCACTGATACATACAGCTGTGTATCATCAGCATAACAGTGGAAGCTAATTCCATGTTTATGAATAATTTGACCTAGGGGTAGCATATATAAAGTGAAAAGCAGTGGGCCTAAAACAGAACCCTGTGGAACTCCAAAAGTAACCTCAGTACGCATGGAGAAATCACCATTTACATCTACGAATTGATAATGATCGGTCAGATAAGACCTGAGCCAGGAGAGGACTGTTCCCTTAATACCAACAACATTTTCTAATCTATCAAGGAGAATAGTGTGATCTATAGTATCAAAAGCTGCACTAAGGTCGAGTAACACAAGCAACGAGACACAGCCCTGTACATGAACATCAAATGATGGATGGCTGGAGTCAATAATCACACCAAGGTCTTTTACTGCTGCACATGATGAAACAGAAAGACCATCCAGAGTAACTATGTGATCAGAAAGATTACCTCTAGCTACACGTGGTCCTAATACAAGTATTCTGTCTTATCAGAATTAAGTAAAAGGAAGTTAGTTAGCATCCAACGTCTAATGTCCTTTACACAATCCTCAACTTTACTAAGCGGCTGTCCCATCCTCTGGCTTCGCTGAAACATACAACATTTAACTAACAGTTGAAGCTAATTCCATGTTTATGAATAATTTGACCTAGAGGTAGCATATATAAAGTAAAAAGCAGTGGGCCTAAAACAGAACCTTTTGGAACACCAAATTTAACCTCTGTATGTAATGAGAAGTCTCCATTTACATCTACGTACTGATAATGATCGGTCAATTAAGACCTGAGCCAGGAGAGGACTGTTCCCTTAATACCAACAACATTTTCTAATTTATCAAGGAGAATAGTGTGATCTATAGTATCAAAAGCTGCACTAAGGTCGAGTAACACATGCAACGAGACACAACCCTGATCAGAGGCCAGTAGTAGGTCATTTACTACTTTAACTAGCGCTGTCTCTGTGCTATAATGAGGTCTAAATACTGACTGATACATTTCATAAATGTTGTTCGACTGTGGCGCATGTGGTAGAGTGGGTTCTCCACTAATCGTAGGGTTGGCAGTTCGATGCCCGGGTGACTCCACATGCCGAAGTGTCCTTGGGCAAGACACTGAACCCCAAGTTGCTCCCGATGGCAAGCTAGCACCTTGCATGGCAGCTCTGCTACTATTGGTGTGTGTGTGTGAATGAGACACAGTGTAAAGTGCTTTGGCTATAAGTACACATTTATCTAAGTATGAGCATAACTACTTTGCTGCAACCTTTTCTAAAATCTTAGAGATGAAGGGGAGATTTGATATTGGTCTATAGCTGGACAATTGAGATGGGCCAAGGTCAGGTTTTTTTTATCAATGGTTTAATAACTGCTAATTTAAGAGATTTAGGTACATAGCCAGTGGTTCGGGAAGAATTTACTATATTTAAAAGTGACTTCATTACTCCTGGACAAATCTGTTTAAACAAACATGTGGGTATGGGATCTAGTATGCAGGTTGATGAATTGGCTGAAGAGATTAATGTAGCTAGTTCGGTCTCTCTAAGTGGAGCAAAACACTCTAAACATTGATCCGATATTGCCACATTGTCATCTAATGGGTTTGTTACATTACTGACCGGTTGTAATTTAATGGCCTGTATCTCACATCTAATATTTTCAATTTTATAAATGAAAAATTTCATGATATCGTCACTGCTATGAAATGATTGAGTGTTTTTCTCTGTAGTGGTTTTATTTCTAGTTAGTTTTGCTACAGTGTTGAAGAGGAATCTGGAATTGTTTTGGTTGTCTCCTATTAAGGTCTCCAGAAGCCACTCCTCAGTAAAAGGCACATGACAGAGTGGAGTTTGCCAAAAGGCACCTGGAGGACTCTCAAGACCCAGACAAAGATTGAACTCTTTGGCCTGAATGGCAAGCGTCATGTCCGGAGGAAACCAGGGACCAGTCATCATCTGGCCAATACCATCCCTACAGTGAAGCATGTTGGTGGAAGCATCATGCTGTTTGGGATGTTTTTCAGTGGCAGGAACTGGGAGACTAGTCAGGATCAAGGGAAAGATGAATGCAGCAATGTACAGAGATCCTTGATAAAAACCTGCTCCAGAGCGCACTGGACCTCAGACTGGGGTGAAGGTTCATCTTCCAACAAGACAATGACCCTAAGCACACAGCTAAGATAACAAAGGAGTAGCTACAGGACAACTCTGTGAATGTCCTTGAGTGGCCCAGCCAGTGCACAGACTTGAACCCGATTAAACATCTCTGGAGAGATCTGAAAATGGCTGTGCATTGACGCTCCCTATCCAATGTGATCGAGCTTGAGAGGTCCTGCAAAAAAGAATAGGAGAAACTGCCCAAAAATAGGTGTGCCAAAGTTTGTAGCATCATACTCAAAAAGACTTGAGGCTGTAATTGGTGCCAAAGGTGCTTCAACAAACTATTGAGCAAAGGCTGTGAATACTTATGTACATGTGTTTTTTAATTTTTTATTATTTTTTTTAAATATAAATTTGCAAAGATTTCAAACAAACTTCTTTTACATTGTCATTATGGGGTATTGTTTGTAGAATTTTGAGGAAAATAATGAATTTTAAATCCATTTTGGAATAAGGCTGTAACATAACAATATGTGGAAAAAGTGAAGTGCTGTCAATACTTTCTGGATGCACTGTATATTTAGGTAGCCAGTTAAACTACTGGCATGCTTTTTGGAGGCTATAGGAAACTGGAGAACCCCCAAGAAATACATACAGAGTAGGGGACCATGCACAGAATCTTCAAGCAAACAATCCCTGGACTCAGGATTTACACTAGGACCCTGGATCTGTGAGGCAGCAATGCTACCTGCTGTTTCACCTTCAGCAAAATGTCCTTTAGAAATACTTTCAGTATGTAATGGTCTTAATTGTATTAAAATAATGATAGGGTCACCATGGGAAAAGTGACTTGTAAGGGATTTATGACACTTACAAATAACTAGCTGGCTTACATGATGAAATTTATAATAAAAATAAATAAATATTATATATATATATATATATATATATATATATATATATATATATATATATATATATATATATATATATATATATATATTGACATTTTATTGTTTTGTTTTTTTAAATCAGTGTGTTATTCTCTGTTATTCTCTGCTAAATTATCTATCTATCTGTCTATCTTTCTATTCACTGCCTTGTAACTGATCATCTGATTCAGGTAGGTTACAAATTCCTAAAAATATTTTTGTTTTGTTTATTATTATCAAGAAAATCAGAGCCTACAGGCTTCACAGCTACTAGTCCAGGCTCTTGTTATCTCAAAACTGGACCATTGCACCTCACTACTCTCGGACCTCCCGGCCAGCTCCATCAAACCCCTTCAAATGACTCAGAATGCAGCAGCACACCTTGTCTTCAACCTGCCCAAGAGAACCCATGTCACACCCCTCTTCATCTCCCTCTACTGGCTTCCTGTAGCCACCCACATAAAATTCAAGGCCTTGATGCTCACCTACAAGACCTTGTCTGGAACAGCACCCCCGTACCTCATCTTTCTCCTGAAGGCTTACGTTCCCTCATGCAATCTGCGATCAATCAACGACCGACACTTAGTAGTACCTACTCAGCGTGGCGTAATGTCCCTTTCAAAAACATTCAAAATAAATGTTCCTTAGTGGTGGAATGAACTTCCAACCTCAATCCGGACCACAAAATCTCTCACCATCTTCAAAAAACAACTAAAAACCCACCTCTTCCGTGAACACCTAACCAACCCATAAAAAAATAAGTAATCATTTAATTACTCTGGCACTTACACCTCTACTCTGTGCACTTTGCTTCTTCTGGAACTCAATTAATGTATCTTGTATGGTAGCACTACTAGTATTGTTCTCAGCTTGATATATTGCTTTGCTTGTATTTTCTCATTTGTAAGTTGCTTTGGATAAAAGCATCTGCTAAATGGTTAAATGTAAATGGGATGAGATAAATACCCTGTATGGCCAAAATATTGTGGACATCTGACCATCACACCCATATGTGGACCATCCCCAAACCTTTGCCACAAAGTTAGCACCACAGAACAAACAAGATTTCCCCTTCACTGGAACTAAGATGCTGAGCCCAAACCTGTTCCAGCATGACAATGCTCCTGTGCACAAAGCAAGGTCCATAAAGACATGGTTTCAGAAGGTTGGTGTGGAAGATCTGGTCTGCACAGAGCCTTGACCCCAACCCCACTGAAAACTTTTGTGAGGAATTAGAAGGCTGACTGCACCAAGCCTCTTAATCTGACATCACTGCCTGACCTCACTAATGCTCATTTGGCTGAATCGGGCACAAATTGACACAGACACATTTTAAAATACAAGGGTCTTCCCTGAAAAGTGGAGATTATTATAACTATATAAGTTATAACTATATTATTATATAAGGTGGGGGTGGGGGGGGACGAAATCTATAATGGGATGTTTACATATGGGTATGATTGTTTGTGTCCTCATACTTTTACCAATATAATGTACACTGATCACCCATAACATTACAACCACTGACTACTTGAGCATCAGAAGTGGATCATAGACCAGTGGAAGAAGGTGGCCTGGTCTGATTAATCATGTTTGTTTTGGGTTTTTTTTTTTGTTTTTTTTTGCATAATGTAGATGAGTGGGTGCTTATGTGTTGCTTACCTGGGAAAGAAATAGCACCAGAATGCACTATGGGAAGAAAGCAAGCCGGCAGATGCATTGTGATGCTCTTTTTGCAATTTCTGCTGGGAAAACTTGGGTCCTGGCATTCATGTGAAGGTTATATTGACATGTATCTCCTATCTGAACATTTTTGCAGTCCAAATATACCCCTTCAAGGCAACGGTATTCCTGAATGGCAGGGGCCTTTTGTGGCAGGATAATGCACCTTGCCACACTGCAAAAATAGTTCAAGAATGGTTTGAGGAACATGACTGATTTCAATATGTTGACCTGGCCTCCAAATTCCCCAGAGCTCAGACCGATCGAGCATCTGTGGGATGTGCTGGACAAATAATTCCGATCCATAGAGGCCCCACCACACAACTTACAAGACTCTGCTAATAACATCTTGGTGCCAGAGACCACAGCATACCTTCAGATGTCTTGTTGAGTCCATGCCACAATGGCTCAGAGCTCTTTTGGCAGCACAAGGGGCACCTACGCAATATTAGTTAGGTGGTTTTAAATTTATGACTGACCTGTGTATGTCCATGCACAAAGACAGGTTATAAGAAATGGCACAGGAATTCCAGTGCTGCGTATGAAAAATAACAGGAAAATACTGTTGAGGTATTGTGCTTTTGCCATGAGAGAGTCTCAGCAGATGGGAACACACACAATTTTGAATCAAAGTGGTTTGAAAATGCCTTGCACCCTGTTGTGCTATTAATTCACAACCAGACCAAAGTCAAGGCTTTTGTTCATGCACACCATCAGTATTTTGGGAATGAGAGCATACAAGGAAAGGCACCTGATAGCCACTGTAAAATGTGGATTATAATCATTGATGCTTTGGAGCTGTTTTGTGGTTCATGGGCTCTTGGGAAGGCTGATGAAATCATGCATTTCAGGATCTTTCAGCATGAAATCTGGTTTCCTGTACTAAGAGGTTTAGACTTGGGCATAGCTAGTAGCTAGAACTTCCAACAAGACGTTGAGCCAGAAATACATCCAAAACAACACTGAAGTGGTTAAAGTGCTTAAACACAAAATTAAGTTTTGCACATTTCAGTCTCTGTATTTGAACTCTACTGAAAAACTGCTGTCTGAATTGGAGAGGGAAGTTCACATGCACAAACCTAACAAAATTAACAAATTTTAATTTATCTGAGTGGAGAGTGGATGACAAGTGTTTCTGACATTAGACATTTTTCGGAAGATACTCTGCTAAGATAAGTTCCCTTTCAAAGGGAACTCCATGTTGCGTTAGCTCAGCACTGTGGGAAGTGCGCTCAGCCTCTGAGAAGCGTCTGCCTCTAAAGGTAGCTCTTCTGCTTGCCCTGACAGGGCGGCTGTGGTGCAGTTGGTAGAGCGGGTTGTCCACTAATCGTAGGGTTGGCGGTTCGATTCCCGGGCCGGGTGACTCCACATGCCGAAGTGTCCTTGGGCACTGAACCCCAAGTTGCTCCCGATGGCAAGCTAGCACCTTGCATGGCAGCTCTGCTACCATTGGTGTGTGAGTGTGTGCGAATGGGTGAATGAGACACAGTGTAAAGCGCTTTGGATAAAAGCGCTATATAAGTGCACATTTACCATTTACCTGACATCTCTCAAGTGAGTAAGAGATCTGCAAGCTCTTTCTGTTGCCAGAATGAGGTGCACAGAGGTGTGCCTCTGGGGGATCACCTCCTCAAAGGCTTGGTCCAAAGTGGAATCCTTACAGGATAAGTGTTCTGCGGCGGGGTGGTCTATGTCACACATATTCCTTCAATTTTACTGTCTGGATATATACGTTCCGCCCGGTGTCTTGCAGTGTCTTGCAATGACATTAGAGCTCAGATATTTTTTAACAGGCCATACCCTCAGTATGACAGAGTGGGTATTCTTGTTCCCACAGCTTTGAGCTAACACAATGTGGAGTTCCCTTTGAAAGAGAACGTCTGGATTACACATGTAACCCTGTTCCCTTAAAAAGGAACGAGATTTTGCATAGCTTTGTCATACAGAGGCATGTCTGTGAATCGTGTCTTTGCTTCAGATAATAGAGGCTGATGGCACGGTTCACAGGTGCCGTTTATATATCACGCGATACGCCTATAAATAGTCATGATGTTAAACAAAATTTCAGATACTGGTCACGCATGAGGGTGCTTCCCACAGCATTGAGCTAATGCAACGTCTTGTTCCCTTATCACGGAACAGGGTTACATGCGTAACCCAGACATTCTGCTATTCTCTCCATGATGTCACAAAATATTTTGTAAGGGATATCAGTGTTTTGTAGAAGTATATAATTACTTAAAAAGTTCCTTGTATTTGAAAGAAAACCTGTATCTTTATGTTTGAGCTCAAAATATTACTTATTGCATACATAGGGTTGTTGCATACATTGTTCTTTTTTCATATAGGGTACCAATTATTCTGGTGGGCACTACAGTGCCTTGCGTATATGGCTACAGTGCCTTCCATATGGCACTGTACATATGGAACAATTGCAATGAATGTTCATGCTTAGTATTTGAGGGTGTTTTCTTATTCTTAAATTTATGATCCGCTGTTATTTTCAGCGAAGTATTTTAAGGATTGTTTGTTGTCTTTTCCTATATAAGCTAGAGTTTATATTATTATACATGGATTTAACCATATGTTTTGGGACTTTTCTTCCATTATGCTCTCTTCTAGGGCTTTTTGGACATTGACCTGACTGACTTTAAGAAAGGTGAGGCTAATGTGACAGGCTTCCAGATTGTGAACTATGCGGATCAAGGTGTTAGCAGAATAGTTCAGCAGTGGATGGACTTTGACAATAAAGATTCCAAAGTTCCAAAGAAAGGACTCAAGGTAAACAAAACACCCTGTGTGCAACTGCCATGCCATACAGTGAGGGAAAGAAGTATTTGATCCCCTGCTTATTTTTTACGTTTGCCCACTGACAAAGAAATGATCAGTCTATAATTTTAATGGAAGGTTTATTTGAACAGTGAGAGACTGTTAATTTATTTGCATTTTAATGAGGGAAATAAGTATTTGACCCCCTCTCAATCAAAGATTTCTGGCTCCCAGGTGTCTTTTATACTCTTAAAGGGAGTGCCCCTAAGCTCAGCTTGTTACCTGTATAAAAGACACCTGTTCACAGAAGCAACCAATCAATCAGATTCCAAACTCTCCACCATGGCCAAGACCAAAGATCTCTCCAAGGATGTCAGGGACAAGATTGTAGACCTACACAAGTCTGGAATAAGCTACAAGACCATTGCCAAGCAGCTTGGTGAGAAGGAACCTCCTTCCCTCAGCCAGGGCATTGAAAATGGGTCGTGGATGGGTATTCCAGCACGACAATGACCCATAACACACGGCCAAGGCAACAAAGGAGTGGCTCAAGAAGAAGCACATTAAGCCGTCCGTGGTCTAGCCAGTCTCCAGACCTTAATCCCATAGAAAATCTGTGGAGGGAGCTCAAGGTTCGAGTTGCCAAACGTCAGCCTCGAAACCTTAATGACTTGGAGAAGATCTGTAAAGAGGAGTGGGACAAAATCCCTCCTGAGATGTGTGCAAACCTGGTGGCCAACTACAAGAAACATCTGACCTCTGTGATTGCCAACAAGGGTTTTGCCACCAAGTACTAAGTCATGTTTTGCAGAGGGGTCAAATACTTATTTCCCTCATTAAAATGCAAATCAATTTATAACATTTTTGACATGCGTTTTTCTGGATTTTTTTGTTGTTATTCTGTCTCTCACTGTTCACTAAATCTACCATTAAAATTATAGACTGATCATTTCTTTATCAGTGGGCAAATGTACAAAATCAGCAGGGGATCAAATACTTTTTTCCCCTCACTGTACAAATTCATGTTCTCATTAACAAGGATGGAGAATCTCCCAGTTGTGAAAAGTGAATAAAAACATTCACAGAGAGGAAAGGGGTTGACTCAGAATTCCATTTACCAATGGCATGCTATTCTGACACTTCACTCATTTTATTTACTTAAATACTGGAAAGAAACAAACAAACTAGTGAACAATATTGGATTAGAATGGTCCTATTTATTAAATACAGAGGTGATTTAAGAGAGAAACAAACAAAAAATGTCATTCATTATTAAATTTAGAATCACACTATATAAAATTGAAAATAAGTAGTTAAGTTTCATTACTGGAGCTCTTTTCTTTTGAAAGAAGGCCATCACACCTTTCTATACAATAAACACCTACATGTTTATGTATTATACAAGTTTATGTTTTTGTTCTCTTTCTGTGTTTCCAGTACACTGGAGCGCTCACGTATGATGGTGTTAAAGTGATGTCTACAGCTTTTCAGAATCTCCGCAGGCAGAGGATTGACATATCACGGCGTGGCAATGCTGGTGAATGCCTCGCAAACCCACCAGCCCCCTGGGGCCAGGGCATTGACATTCAGAGAGCTTTACAGCAGGTACACTACTCTGAGAGGACTGTATGCAAATATTCTTGCTTGCTAATGCAGGTACACACACACACACACAAACACACACACACACAAACAGAAAAACACATACAGACCCAGAGACACACAAACTACATAATATTCATAACTGCTATAAGTTCCAATATAGTCTGAGAAGCTTGAATAGATTATGAATCAACATGCACCACAATTCTGTCTCATAAAATCCGTGTTTACTGGCCAGTGAGTACGTCACATTATCAAAGCAGATAGTATACAAATAAAGTTTTTATGTACGTCATAATGGTATATGAAATCATTCACAAATTTACAGCTAAGAGAATGAACAGCAGGCTTCTTCTAGCCTACAGTTTTATATGACTTATATGATATGATTTATAAAATACGCTATATGGCCAAATGTTTATGGACACCTGACCATCACATATGTGCTTTTAGAACATTCTACTGCTGATTAACCTCCACTCTTCTGGAAAGGCCTTCCATTAGATTTTGAAACATGGCTGTGGGTATTTGCCCATTAAACCACAAGAGCATTAGTAAGGTTGGGCACTGATGTGAAGCGAGTAGGCCTGGGGTCCAGTCAGCATTCCAAATGATTCCAAAAGTGTTCAGTGGGGTTGTGGTCAGGGCCCGGTGCAGGACACTCAAGTTATTCCACTCCAACATTGGCAAACCATGTCTTCATTGACCTCACTTTGTGCACAGGCTCATTGTCTTGCAGGTATGGGCCCCTTAGTTCCAGTAAAAGAAAACTGTAAAACTACAGCATACAAATATAACACTGTGTTGCTAACATTGTGGGAACAGTTTGAGGAAGACCCACATATGGGTGTGATGGTCAGGTGTCCACAGACCTTTGGCCATATATTGTACAACATAAAATATACAAGTTATGTTACATGATCTGTCAAGAAAGCTTATTTTATGTTATGACTTTCCTTGGGGAAACAATCTGCAACTCTCTAAGCTCTCTTCATGCAGAAAAGAAATAAAATATTGAATTTGGGATCACATATATTTTCTTAAAAAAGAAAAAATCCTGTTTGTGTGAGTTCCCAGATCTGTGGTGTAATCAGAGTGTTCCATTCAGAGGTAGACTCGCACACTGGCCTGAGGCTGATCTGAGTGCATTAAACTGGACTAAGGGAGTTGAGCCCATCTTCTCAAACACGCACACACCTGAGCCTGGGGTTCAGTTGAGTCAATTAACCCCATCATTCACTTTGAAAGATGTACTGTACACATGGAGAGAAGCAGTGGCCAAGAAGTATACCTCTCAGACTCAGAAATGGAAAGAAAGAAGAATGGAAGAATGCAAGAAAATGAATAGTTGCATATAACCTTGCAATGTTTCTGTCTTAGGTTCGGATTGAAGGTGTAACTGGACACATCCAGTTTAATGAGAAAGGCCGGCGAATCAATTACACCATCAGTGTGATGAAGCTGAAGGCCACTGGACCAAAGAAAGTAAGTACAGCCATTTTGACATTAGAATTATTATAGAACAGCTGTATCAGACAACATACCGGAAATGGTCATGTGGTAATTTAAGCTTATATTTTATGTATTGATTAGAGAAGAGGGCAGCTACGTGGCTGTCTGCCGTATAACATGAAAATCCCTTGCAAACATCATATTCAAGGCTGTAATGTTATCATGTTTGAAGGCTGTAATGTTACCATGTCATCAATTAATCACTGAGCACTGAACATGTAAATAATTGTTTCCTTTTGGACATTTTGAAGGGTTAATCATAGCACACATCACTTTTATTTGATTTCAGGTAGGATACTGGAATGAGGATGAGAAATTTGTGAGCACAGAGGCCTACATGTCTGGAAGTAATGACACCTATGGATTTCAGAACCACACATACATCGTCACTACCATCTTGGTATGGTCTCAGAATAGCCCCTTTGCTTGATCTTAATGTAACTAAGAATTTAGAACCTAAGGCGTATAAAAATACAAGTATTCATTTCGCAATAAATGTTATTTAGTGTTTCTAGATATTAACGATGCATTGCTGTGTTGCTTAATAGAAGAACATTGTTATACTATCTATTTTAATTTATGGAAAAAAGGATGCATGGTTTCACTTCTGCAAGCAAACTGCTACTCTAGATGTGTGAATGAGACATCACTGCTTCTCCCCAAGCAGAATATTTTCATCTTATCCTTAAAGGCCAGTCTGGGACTGAATTCCCAGGAGTACTCAGAAATTCATTTTCCTCCACTGTTCCTCTGTTCTGCTATCCTGGGTGGGAGTTCTTAGGGTTGTTTTAGTAAGTTTTACATCTGGGCAAAAGATGTATGCGTATAGGCTGGTGTGCTGTTAGAGAAATAGGAAAGTGGAAAGAGTCATTTCAATTAAATTTTATTTGTATAGTGCTTTTTTACAATGGGCATCGTCTCAAAGCAGCTTTACAGAAACATGTAAAAACAGGATACAGATTTTAAGTGTGTGAGTTTATCTCTATTGAGCAAGCCGGTGGTGATGGTGGCATGGAAAAACTCCCTAAGATGATGTGAGGAAGAAACCTTGAGAGGAACCAGTCTCAGAGGGAACCCATCCTAATCTGGGTAACAACGGATAGTGTGAAAGTAAAAGAAAGTTAATTATGGTTTTTACATGAAGTCTTTATTGAACTAGTCCACTGTTCACTAAAGGAGACCTGAGTGCAAAATTGTATTTGATAATTGCAGTCCCAAGGCCATAGTTGCAACCATAGTCCCAGCAACCACAGCGACGATGTCCATGTGGAATTGAGGTCAAAAGCCATTTCATGGTACTTCAAGCGGTACCGTCCTAAGCAGTCTCCAGGCTATAGCCTCCAGTTGATGAAAGCTTCATCCAGACATAGGGCATCTGGATGGATCAGGCAGGTAGGGAGTGTAGAAAGGGTCAGGATCACTGGCATCTCCATAAAATCATGTGTCTCGACAGAAGGAGAGAGGGAGTGGCAGTTAAAGAGAGGGAGAGATCATTAGGTATTCTTACTATCCCGTGATGGATAAGACTGTGTAAAAGTCTATTTTTCCTTAGGTTGAGTAAACAAATACGTTTTCAGCCTAGATTTAAATACAGAGACTGTGTCTGAGTCCTGAACACTAATTGGAAGGCTGTTCCATAACTGTGGGGCTTTGTAAGAGAAAGCTCTTCTCCCTAGAGAAGCCTTCGCTATTCGAGGTACCAGCAAATAGCCTGCACCTTTTGATTTAAGTAGGCGTGGCAGATCATAAAAGACCAAAAGTTCACTTAGGTTCTATGGCAAGAGACCGTTTAGTAGATTAATAGTAGTATTTTATAATCAATGTGAAATTTCACTGGGAGCCAATGCAGTGTGGATAAAATCGGGGTGATGTCATATTTTATGGTTCTAGTAAGAACTCTTACATTCTGAACTAACTGGAGCAAGTATATGCACCTACTGGAACATCCAGACAGTAAGGCATTACAATAATCTAGCCTAGAGGTGATGAAAGCATAAAGTAATATTTCCGCATCATGTAGTGACATTATATTTCTTATCTTAGCAATATTTCTGAGATGAAAGTCTATCCTATTAATACTATCTACATGAGCGTCAAGTTAAAGACTAGGGTCAATACACACCAAGGTCTCTTACTGATACACATGGCAAAATGGAAAGACCTTCTAGAGATGCTATCCAGAGATTACTATGTAATCAGAAAGCTTACTTTTAGCTACATGTGGTCCTAGATTAAGTACTTCTATCTTGTCCAAATTATGTAAAAGCAACCTAAAATAATGTCCTTTACACATTCCTCAACTTTATTAAGCTGATGTGTGTTGTCTGACTTTGCTGAATCATACATAATAATAATAATAATAATAATAATAATAAACTTTATTTTATAAAGCGCCTTTAAAGCAGCTTCTCAAAGTGCTGTACATAAAAAAACACAAATCACAGAATTAATAAAAGTTAATTAAAACGAATACAACAACCGTAATAAAAAATAAATATAAAACAATCAAAAAGACATCAGGAATCAAATGCGAGTCTAAAAAAGTGTGTCTTTAGGAGAGCTTTAAAAATGCCAAAGGACTGAGCTTCCCTGAGTTCAGGGGGAAGAGAGTTCCAAAGTGATAGAGCATAGACAGAAAAAGCCCCGTCACCCATAGACTTAAGGTGGGTTAATGGAACCGGTAATAAATTACCCTGTGTGTGAGGGATTAATAAGTCAGGTAAATATTGTGCAGCCAATCCATGTAATGCTTTGTATGTCAACATCATGATCTTAAAATCGACACGGAACCTGACCGGGAGCCAGTGTAAGGACTTCAGAACAGGAGTGATATGGTCATATCTCCTGCTTCCCGTCAGGATCCGGGCGGCAGAGTTCTGAACATACTGCAATTTGTTAATTGCAGTTTTAGAAACTCCAGCTAAAACAGCATTACAGTAATCCAACCGCATGACAATGAATGAATTGATCAGCTTTTCAGCGACAGATAAGTTTTAGCATTGGTCTTAATCTGGCTATATTTCTGAGGTGAAAAAAGGAAGCCTTCACAGTGTTCTGAACAAAACAATCAAAATTAAGGTTAGTGTCAAAAATTACACCAAGGTTCCTCATCTTACTTTGGAACTCTAGAACAGAGCCATCAACGGACAGAGACAGTGGAGCCGCTTTGCGAATTTGGTGACAGGAACCTATAAGCATGACCTCAGTTTTCCTGCTGTTCAGGCACAGAAAGTTATTATTCATCCATGTTTTTATCTCAGAAATACAGCACGTAAGATAACAAACATCAACGCTTTCATCAGATCTTCAGTGAACGTAGATTTGGGTATCGTCAGCATAAAAGTGATAATGGAGGCCAAGTGATCGCAACAGATGCCCAAGTGGAGATAGATAAATATTGAAGAGTAGAGGGCCTGGAACTGAACCCTGAGGAACACCAGTGAGCACCGAGCAAGTGTAAGATCTAAAGCCACACATAGAAATAAACTGGGAACGGTCAGTAAAATAGGATTTAAACCAGTTTAAAACTTTCCCGGACACACCAAAAACACTTTCAAGGCGGGTAAGCAAAAGACCATGATCCACAGTATCGAAGGCGGCTCTAAGGTCAAGAAGAATAAGAAGTGAGGTAGCTCCAGAATCAGAGGCCATCAACAAGTCATTGGTAACTTTGACCAATGCTGTTTCAGTGCTAAATTTATGAAAACCTGACTGAAGGGGTTCAAAGAGGTTGTTGGTTGTCAGATGAGTACAGAGTTGAGAGGCGACAACACGCTCAAGTATTTTTGCCAAAAACGGAAGATTTGAAATGGGGCGAAAATTGTTAAAATCATCCACAGAAACATTTTCTCTCTTGGGGACAGGTGTAACAGCAGCAGTCTTCTGGAACGACCCCAGTCTCCAGTGATTCATTTATAATGCTGAGGATAGCAGGGCACCACACAGCAAAGCACGATTTAAACAGCATCATAGGAATTGGATCCAGCAGGCAAGTGGTTGATTTCATGCTGGATACCTCCCTTGTGAGAGCCTCAGAATTGAGCAGTGAAAAATGAGTATAAGAAACACCAGTGAACCGAGATGGACGAAGGAGTGAAGTGGCACAGTCAGGGTTAACAGAAATTTCTTTACGGACATTGACAATCTTAGAATTAAAAAATTGTAGAAAGGAATCACAGAGCTGCTGAGAAACAGGCAAAGTGGTAAAAGCGTTTACTTGAAGCAATCTATTTTTGGTTTGGAACAAGTCTCTGCGATTATTTTGATTATTTACAATAGCAACAGAGAAGTAAGAGGATCTTTCAGTCTCCTGTAGTGCACGATAATCCCCCAGCAGGTCCTTCCATGCTTGATAGTAGACACTCAGTCCGGTAAGGCACCATTTTCGCTCCATTTTCTGACATACAGCCTTTCTAGAGCACAGATTGTCATTATACCAGGGAGCAGAGCGGGTGAATGTGACCTTACGTGACTTTAGAGGAGCAAACGTGTCAAGATTAGCAGCAAGAGTGGAATTTAGCTGCAGAACTTCCTCCTCCAGTGATGATGGATGAAGATCGCTTAGGATGGAAACCACAGAATTGGAGAAAGCTGTCTGATCGATAGACTTCCACTTCCGGAAGGTTACTGTTCGGATAGGAGGCTCACTTGAATGATACAGTTGAAGGTTAAAAAAGACAGCTGAATGATCAGACAGTCCAATATAGATAGATGAAAACTCAGATACAAATGAGCCATTAGCAATCACAAGATCCAGCGTATGACCCTTGTTATGAGTCGGGTCAGTTATAAACTGAGTGAAGTTAAAACAGTCAATTAGTGACAGAAAATCCTTAGCCGCCACAGAGTCACTACAGTCCACATGAATGTTGAAGTCTCCCACAATCAAAATTCTGTCAAACGTGCTCAACATTGACAGGAAGTCCGCAAACTCTGACATAAAAGTTGCATGCGCCTTAGCCTTAGGTGGTTTATAGACTGTAGCGACGACGGTGGATACAGGAGCGGAGATACTTAAGACCAGGCATTCAAATGAAGGAACAGACACAGAGCTTGTATTGAACTTCAGGTTGTAAACCACAATAATGCCTCCGCCTCTGCCAGATAACCTCGGGAGATCTAAAACTCCAAAGCCCGCTGGAGTGATCTGGTTAAGAGGAGCCCATCATTTTCTTTATGCCAGGTTTCAGTTAAGAACAACAAATCCAGCTTTTTATCCTTAATAAAATCCGATAAAAGCAGCGCTTTGTTATTCACAGACCGTGCATTGAATAATGCGGCATAAGCCGGGCTCTGAAGCAGAGACGCTGGTGGTTTAATCTCCACGCGGGGAACCGATATAAAATTACTGTGATCAACACCAGTATGGAGCAGTTTGTTGGTCTTACGGCGGCAGATCGGGACAAAGATGTTAGGAGAGGACGAGACAGTAAAACTGCGCCTCAAACCCCGATGGATATATCGCTTAGGACGTAGCAGTCCAGCGTCTCGACAGAGATTGTACGAATCTTTGGCTAGGCCATAACACTTCTGATTTAGATTCAAAAGCTGGCGTGTAGTGTACCTTAGCGCCATGGTCGGTGAGTGCACACTCGTAGGGTCAGAGCGAGTGAAACTCCGGAGCGCACTGCGAGCACAGACTCGTACGATCTGTCCACACACACAGCCGAGCCGAGGAGTTGATTCAGAGTAACACGCTGCAGGTTATTCCAGTGGAGCTCAGAAATAAAAACAGAAATAAAAACTACAGACCAAACTATATAGAATGGCACCACCACATCGCACTCACAACGGCACTAAAGACAATCTTACTAAAGAAAGAAACTCGCAGAATTAAAAAATAAATAAATATGACTTAAAATAACAACGAAAACAAAACAAACGGTAACAGGAGCGGCAGAAAAACACGCCAGCGTACCCTGTCACCGGAACCCAACATCTGTGTGTCATCAGCATAACAGTGGAAGATAATTCCATGTTTACGAATAATTTGATCTAGAGGTAGCAAATATAGAGTAAAAAGCAGTGGGCCAAAAACAGAACCTTGTAGAACACCAAATTTAATCTCGGTATGCTTGGAGAAGTTGGCATAAGGGGGGGGGGGGCTATATGACTAGAGGCAGAAAACCGCTTGAAAATGTTATACAAAAGTAGGGCTAGTTTAGGTTTTTCGGCTCTATGGAACTTGTTTATTCATTCATCTTGCAACAGTGTTTCTGGGGTTGGTACTGGATTCAATGAACCACTGGCCAGGATAAAGCAGTTACAACTTTACAGTTACAACTTTATCCTGTTCAGGTGACAGTGGATCCAGTGCCAATCCTGGTAACACTGGTTGCAAGGTGGGGGAATTCAACCTGGATTGGATGGCAGTCCATGACTGGGGATTTCATTCACAAGAGCATTTGTGAGGTCAGGCACCAATGTTGGGTGAAAAGGCCCGACATGCAGTCTGTTATACAAAGCTGTTCAGTGTGGTTGAAGTCAGGACTCTGTGTTCTTCCACACCAACCTTGGCGAACCATGTTTTTATGGAACGTGCATGGAATATGTTTGGGCCTCTAAGTTCCAGTGAAGGAAGTGTTAATGCTACAGTATACATAGACATTCCAACCTTGTGGCAATAATTTGGGGAAGGCCCACATATCGGTGTTATAGTATCCACATACGCTTAGCCAGGCGTGCTCACACTTTTTTGACTTGCAAGCTACTTTTAACATGACCAGTCAAGGAGATCTACCTACATTTAAAAATTCTAAATATATATTTATTTATATATATACTGAGTATACTTTAAATATATACACACAATAGATATATGTTCATGTACTTTGTATAACTGCATGAACCCTTATGGCACACTACAATTCAGTATATTTTTGGTCAATACCTTACTCTGATGACTTGCACTGATAGAATCAGACAGGGTTGCACAGTCCGGACAGTAGCTGCTGGTAGCCAGCCTCAAGCAGGACTCCAAATGATGATCAGTCATTGTGGAATGGTATTTGGACTTAATAATCTTCATGTGGGAAAAGGCTGACTCACATAAATAAGTAGAGCCAAATGCAGTCAAAGAGGTTGCACATTTCCTCATGCTTGGTACTTTTCCCTGAAGTTCCAAAACTGTCCATGAGCCCTGGACTTCTGGTGAAGGTCAGTCTGTAGTTTCAGAATCTCATCCTCCACTTCAGACGAGTTCAGGTGAAACAGCATTGCAATTTTCGATGCGAGTGAATCAACATCAACATTGTCCCTAAACGGGTAGCACATGAATGTAGTCTTAAAAAAGCGTCTGTGAAACTCTGAGCGACAGACAGCTGTCAATCTGCTCCGTGTAGCGTGCAATGTTCAACTGTGCACAAGCCTTCCGCTGCGTCTCCAGATCTGAAGCGAGGTTTCGGAAGTTCCCAAAATCATGGCTCTGCAGCTTTGAGGACAGAAGTTGCATTTTCCGTTTAAAGGCATTAACTGAGCTGATCATATTGACCACAGTTTTGTCTTTTCCTTTCAGCTCCAAATGAAGCTCATTTAACATGTTGGTCAGATCGGTTAAAAATGCCAAGTCCAGCAGCCACTGATCATCACTGAGTCGGATGTATTCTACATGTTTAACAGCAAAATGAAACTCCCTTATATCCCTAAATCCTCGGCCATGACTTCACAGCGCCATGTAACTACTTCTTGATAGCTGGAGAGCTTTGATTGAAGATATTTCGGTTTTGTTTTTAAAGTCCCGAAACAACGAGTCAGCTGCGTCTATGAATGCCTCTTTTATCATCTCTCCGTCCTGGAATGAGTTCTTGTGTTTGATGATGGAGTGACTCAGCTTTGGTGGCTGCCTTAGCATTTGAAGTCAGCCGCAGATCAGATCAGTACTTCGAATATGACATTGTGAAAAAAAAATCATCCTCCCATTCCGCATGGAAGTGATGAGTCTTCGGTTTCTTGCTTGATCCCACCACCTCACTCATTTTGTACCCTTTCTTCAGTAGGAATAAACTGGGAAGTTACCTCCGTGATTTCGCTCGCTAGCCTTTAGCGCTGGCGCATTTGATCACACACGCGTGGAGAGAGAAAAGACGGGATCTCAGACAGGCTGTCCTGTACATCAACGCTAACATCTATTTTATTATTTATTTTTTTTAATAGCGATCTACCCGCACTTCCTTTGCGATCGACCGGTCGATCAGGTTCGACTTATTGTGCACCCCTGCGCTTAGCTATATATGTGTGTGTAAGACATCACGAATAACATATATTACAGGCTATCCCCAAGCAGAATCACATCAATTTCAGCCCAGTCCTTTGTTTGCATTTTTGCAAGACATAAGTCCAGGTTAAGTTTGACCAGCTGAAAATAAGTCGCTGTATGCAGTAACATGGCTCAGTTCTGATTTGGTAATAATATTATTTTGATAAGCATATAGACAGCAACACTGATTCAAGTTGTTATAACGTGATGGCAGAAATGGTACTCATTTTTATCTATTGCAGGAATCTCCATACGTGATGTTAAAGAGGAATCATGAAAAGCTTCTAGGAAATGATAAGTATGAAGGCTACTGTGTGGATCTGGCAGCAGAAATAGCCAAGCATGTGGGATACCAGTACAAACTCAAGATTGTTGCTGATGGGAAGTATGGAGCCAGGGATCCAGAGACAAAGATGTGGAATGGGATGGTTGGGGAACTGGTTTACGGGGTAAGTATCAGTTTTTTATTTTGCCAATTTAAGCCCACTTTTTTGTTTAAAAAACATTTCGCTCTGTTTCTCATTATTCATCACTGCCATTAAATAATTCATATTCAGCAACATGATTATTAATGTGTTTAGAAGACCATTACACATCTGTTATGGCCAAGATCATTTTATGGTGTGGCCAATAAATTCTTTATTTATTTCTTCAAAAGCATTGACTCAGTTGAATGAACTCCATTTAGAAGTGTTTGAAGGTGAGAGGTTGGAGGCTGGAGGAGAGGTTAGAGTAGATTTTTATGTTCTCAGAAAAACACAGCCTACATTTACTTTGATAGTATTTTCTGCATTAGTGTGTGGCTTTATAAAATGTAAGGCTCATAAGAAATGGATTTAGATTAATTAAGGCTCCATTTTGCATTGAAGGAGTACATCTCTCATTGTTGTTGTTTTGTCTGTTTTTTAAGCTGGATATCAGGGATTTAAAGGCTCTGTTCAAGCATTTGCAACTGAATTTATATAATTATTATGTTTTAAATAATAATAATTAGAAAACAGATCATTTCAGTTCTAAAATCTAGTTGCCTTTGCCACATTTGAAGCCTTTGTAAAATCTTTGAGGTACCTGTGACCACATCACAATAATTAACTTCTGTATTAATGCAAAAGAGCCAATAAACTCTATTACATGACAACCAATGTTGTGTTCATAGAATGCTTAAATTTTTGTCTGTTATATTGCTTAGTAGAATTGTTTATTGTAAATATATGTAATAATATATGTAATTAATTATTGAACTTTTGATTTTATCATATTGTTTTTATCACCATTTTCTAAAAGCAATAAGCCACTTTACGTCATGCTTAACACCCATATACTTGATAAAATCACTGTAATGCACACTATCATGGCTTATTCCATATTTTTTTTTTCTATAAAAAAAAACCCTATGTGATCCTGAATATGATTCTGTCATAATATTCCCAACTGTATTTTTTTATTATAATTTGGAATTGGCTTATATTAACCTTCTGAACTTTCTTGTCTTATTACTTCAGAAAGCCGATGTTGCAGTGGCACCACTGACCATAACGTTGGTGAGAGAGGAAGTCATTGACTTCTCCAAGCCCTTCATGAGCTTGGGTATTTCAATTATGATCAAGAAGCCCACCAAGTCCAAACCAGGAGTCTTCTCTTTTCTTGACCCACTGGCCTATGAGATTTGGATGTGTATTGTGTTTGCCTACATTGGCGTGAGTGTGGTGCTCTTTCTGGTCAGCCGCTTCAGCCCATATGAGTGGCATGCTGATGACTGTGAGGAAAGTGAAGAGGCCAATACCAACCAGGCTGGATTCTTGTCAGGCCAGAATACACAGAATCAGTCCCATCTGAACCAGGAGCAGACAAATGAATTTGGCATTTTCAACAGCCTCTGGTTCTCACTAGGCGCTTTCATGCAGCAAGGCTGCGACATCTCACCCAGGTATGAGATTTCTGGTAATTACTTACTAGACTAATCTGTGTGCATTTGATTGATAATAAAGTGTGTATGGACTAAGGGAATGCATCTAAATCCATATGATGCTTTGTTGATATTTGGCCCTTATTCAGAAATGTTTGAATAAAATTGGGTCTAAATATTTGCTTAAGCCAAACTGAAGAAAAACTTTATGCTGGATTAACAAAAGTTTTCTTTGTGTTCACATATATACTGTATGTTGATGAATGGCAAACACCTGTGATCACCGCCAGTAATTTATGTCACAGCTGATTCGTGTTTGGTGACCCCACAAAATTCCATAAAAATCCAAGTTCCCACAATGTAAAACACAAAATGGCCCACAAAGAAGAATTACTCTGAGAAAGAATCACTTTTGACTCATAACTATAAGAATAAAAAATATTATTTAGC
Organism: Ameiurus melas; assembly: GCA_012411365.1. NCBI lineage: Eukaryota > Metazoa > Chordata > Actinopteri > Siluriformes > Ictaluridae > Ameiurus > Ameiurus melas. The sequence goes on along the minus strand of CM022754.1, from coordinate 23,631,070 downwards.
AGCTTATCCTGCAGAATGATCGCACCAAAAATGGAGAGAATTGATTTATCTTCTAATGGATAAGATGTAAGACTTATTTTCTCCTATAATGAGTTTACCAGGGCCATGCTTTGAATTTCAGTGATAAAAAGCTGCAGAGGTGTTGTACAAGATACAGAACAGGGCATAGGAGTGTTTCCTGGACCTTAAAGGTCACCACTTAAAAGTCTAATTAGCCTGTGTAAAATTAGCAACATGAAGTGAATGGCTCTAGAAGAGCAGAGGGAGTTGTGGCAGAGGCAGCAGGGCTATGAAAATGGAATGCCAGGGCCAAAACCCATAAGCATTGACTATGCTTTTTCAGATATTACATTTCATGTAGTGTAATATAGCTGTTTGTGAATGTAAAACGTCTGCAAAGTTTCAAAAATCAAGGTGCTCGACAAATGGAGTTATTGTCTCCAAAAAGAAGAACCAAATTGTCCTCAAATAATACAGTTGTAGTTGCATCCTGAAACTACATACAAATGTACCACTGTTCTGTCCTGCTCTCATCACGCTCAGGCTCAAATTGATAAAGATAACCAACATTATTACCGAGTTGGAATATTGTAATAGATCCTTTTTCCTTTCTGACATGCGCTGTAAGCAGTAGACCAATCACAACAGACTGGGACAATCAGAGCAGCCAGTGTAGGCTCTCTGAAAGGAGAAGTTTAGAGTGAATGAATCCTTGAGCCAATCATTTGTGACACTGAGAAAAAGAGCTGATGCTGTACTGTGATTTATGAGAGACTTAAAATGTTTTTATTTAATTTTATTTATTTTTTCACCTTGGATACCTATTGTTTAATACCTCCTAAAATAAAATTAGGCACTTTTAATATAGCTAATATGGGCAATTTAAAACACTATGGGTGGGATGCACCAATAAGGATTAAGCTTAAATTTAGATTAAACCAAGGTTTTTCTAATAATTCTATTGCACGTTGTTTAAAAATAATCACATTAATCCTGGATTTAATTTCACAATAAACCAGGATTAACTATAAACCTGTTGCTCCATCAGTTTAAACTCAGATTTGACATTTTTTTCATTTTCCCATCCTGTATTGGTTATGCAAATGAGCGGTTAATAATGACAGTTGATTTTTTTTTTAATTCAAATTTTAGTTTAAAGTTCACGATCCCTTACATTGTTGCTTTTTAGTTACACTGGAGAATTCATATCTTTCCATGTTTATGAAATCCACATGCACTGCCACAATGTTATCAATGGCGAATCCATCATGATGGAGAAAATTAATCATAAATGAAGGTTTTAATTGCAGGTTAGAATTCTAATCCCCAATTTGTTAATCTGTGTTTAAAATTAAGTGGTGCAACACAATTATATTTAAAATAAAGCCCAGATCAACAAATTCTAGATTAGCTCTAAACTGTGCTTAATTTAATCCTTATTGGTACAACCCACCCAATCTGTGAAGAACCTCAGTTCTTTGTCAGTGTTTCCACATGGAGTGGTGTTATCTTAGGTGGTTTATTATCATAGTTCAATGTCTTTTATAGTTAATTACAGATTTCTAATCCACCACGCAGTCCAACTTCTACACAACTCGGGATTTCTAAAGTGCCTCATAAACTAAGGATCATTTATGTGCCTGTGGTTAATATTTAGTTTGTTTAGTGATATTCTTTAGCAGTTGACTGTCTGTATCAGTTGGCTGGCTGTGTCTGAGTTGAGTAATTTAATCAATGTTATATTGATTTCTGGTTTTACTTGTGTCAGACTAATTACAAGAGTAATAATAAGCAGTAGAAGATGGATGGATGGATAATTGGTCAATATATAATATCATGACACAATTGATTGTAATTTTGATATCGCCTGCCTTGTTTCTCACATGCCTCACTATTTCAGCTTCAAGGATTTTGACATTCATATCAGTACATCTTTGTACAAAGGAAAAGAAGCCAATATATGCCTCTCCCCTGGAGGAATCTCAGAGCTGCAATAAGAATTGATTGTGTGTTCTTGCTATTGGAACTGAAATGTCAGCAGTTGGGAGGGAGTGAAGAAGACTTTAATTACATTTGTTTTTTGTTTTTTCCTGTTGTGACCTATTTGCCAGCAAGTGGAACCAACAGTTATGTAGTGATGGTGACCCGTTTTTTCTTTTTTGGCACAGTGTGTCAGCAATGCATTTGTTGTGGTCCGACACAGGCCAGACACATTGTTGTGACATCAACATATCACCACTGTTTAGCAAAAGTACTGAACTCTTGGATTAGAGATGGGGAGTATGAGCTCTCATAGGCTGTGAGGTGAGGGCTAGTGCAATGGTAACACTTGGTCTGGAATCTGTCCTTGCCAGATGCTATTTATTTTCTCCAAAAGCATTGTTTATTGTCAGAGATGCTCAAATGTCAGGCCTGTCAGTCATGGCCATCTCTCAATCAGGCCCATTGCATGCCAGACTATCTATTTTGCTTTATCTCCCCACACGTATTGTGTCTTTCTTTACCAGAATCTCAGTTTGGACACTGAAGCTCTCTCTCTCTTTTTTTTTGTCAAATGTGCTCTTTGCATATTGGACTACTTTTTTAAATTTCTTTTTCTAATCATCTTTGCTTTATTTTAGATCTTCCTATGACCAGCATGATGTAATCTTCTGCCTCCACTCATTATCATGCTCATCTACTACAGTGCTGTAAAAAGTATTTTTGTTTTCCTGATTATTTCTGTTTTCTGATTTTTTTTTCTCCTATTAAAAAAAAAATTAAAACAAAATCCAAAATAAAACAAAGGCAACCTGACTAAACAAAAAATACAGTTTTTAAATTATAACATTACTTATTGAAGCAAAAAAGTTATCCATTACCAGCTGGGCCTATGTGAAAATGTATTTGCCCCCTTAGTTAATAATTCCCCAAATCTATGAAACTGCATTCATAATACGGTTCCGCTGAACTAGACACAACCAGGCCTGATTGCTGCAAACCCTGTTCAATAAAATCAACACTTTTTCAATAGCATGTAGTAACATACTATGTAACATAGTAACATACTATGCTGAAATTAAAATAAATTCCAAAATAATGAGGAAGAAGGTGATTGAAATACATTAGTTTGGGAAGGGTTATAAAGCTATTTTAAGGCTTTGGTACCCGAAAGAAGCACATTTAGAGCCTTTATCGCCAAATGGAAAAAGTCGGCACAGTAATGAACCTTCCCAGAAGTGTCCAATCTTCCAAAATTCCTCCAAGAGCACAGCAACTGCTCTTCCAGGAAGTCCCAAAAGACCCAAGGTCAACATCAAAGGACTTACAGGCTTCTCTTGCATCAATAAAGGTCACTGTTCTTGACTCCACTATCAGAAAGACACTGGGAAAAAATGGCATCGATGGAAGACTGGCGAGGTGAAATCCACTGCTAACACAAAAGAACATTAAGGCTGATGAGTCAAAAGTGGAACTGTTTGGAAGACAGGGGTCCCATTACATCTGGTGTAAAACAAACACAGAATTGCACGAACATTATACCTATGGTCAATCATGGTGGTGGAAGTGTAATGGTGTGGGGATGTTTTGCTGCTTCAGGCCCTGGGCAACTTGCACTAATTGAGGGAAAATGAATTCTGCTGTCTACCAGAAAATCCTAAAGAAGAATGTCCAATCTTCATTCCACAAGTTGAAACTCACACACAATTGGATTGTGCAGCAAGACAATGATTCAAAGCATAGGAGTAAATTCTAGTCCTAGAATCTCAAAAAGATCAGAAAGTCTGATCTCAGAAGCGTTTAGTTGCAGCTATTGCTGCTAAAGGTGGCACCACCAGATTTTAGATTTTAATTTTAAGGGGGCAATTAGTTCTTCACATTGGTGATAGGTGTTGGATAACTTTTTTGCTTCAATGAATAAATAAACTGTAAACATGGGTCCCATTACATCTGGTGTAAAATAAACACAGAATTCCATCCTGTTTACTCAGGTTGTGATTGTTTTATTTTGTATTTCATTTGAAGATCTAAAACTATTTAGCATAAGATATACACGAAAAATTGAAGAAATACTTTTTCACAGCACTGTACCTACCCAGACCTGCCCTTATCCGTCTGTTTCCTAAATCACAAGTAGTCGATATATCCTTTAGGTGTTCTATTTTGGAAAGCTCTCTGCCAGCCTTTTCTCTTTTAAAGCCACTGAACCCTGAGCTGTCATTGAAACATGTCTTCCTCCCATCATATTGCTGTTACACTCATGATAACTCCATCTGGGAATAGAGGGTATGCACATAACATCACGGTAGCCAGAACTCACCATGGTCATGCCCACTGATCGGCAAAAAGACTGTGGCAGTATTAGTGTACAGTTTGAATTAACGCAAAAGCACAATAAAAACAAATGGGGAAAAAGCTGTTGTGCAATCAACTGTGCTAACAGATTCAACAAGAATTTGGAGCTGTATTTTTACAGAGTGCCAAAAAACCATTATTTTTTTTGTTACTAAGTTGAGCAGTGTAAGTTCTTTTGGCAAGTGGTATTTATGTTGTACAATGATGAATAATTAGCTACATATTTCAGTTTAAACACTGCCTATTTCCACTGCTGAATAATGGTTGCTCATTCTTTTTCTGACTGTGTTTTACCTTCAAGTGTATAACGTTGGTAAGTGGAAGCATTGTTAACCACAAACAAACTAGTACTACCTAGCTTACGGGTTACCAGCTAAAATTATATAATAAAATCACACATACAACCAGAACATTTATTGGTGTTCTTGTCACTTTATTTTCTCCAATAAATCCTGCCTTGAAATAGGACTAAGCATCAAGGCTTTTGTATGCCTTCAGGCTTTGCTTAGTGTGTTTCCCTCGCATCAAAATCAGGTACGTATAAATGTCGGGAAAACCAATTTCTGGCCACATGCCAATGTCCATGGACCACAGGTTCTTGGGCAAGTTGTAAGAGTCACTGTCGAGTCCAACTTAATTTAAGATGATAATCGTTAGTTATACTTGCATTTTTGCAGCTTCTCCTAATAAAACAGGCCATTTTGCTGAAGGTTTTGCCGCTCAGTCTGGCCAAGGAGGGCATGTTCCAGTGTGAAAGTGACATCAATCCTCTGTTTTTCTGTAAATACTGAATGTGGTGCATCAAAATCAAAGCACCTGCAAAAAAAACTGTCAGGCAGTGCTGACATTGATGAGCTTTTAATATAAAGTATCTACTTATTTGTGTGCATGTATTTTATTTTCTCCAGCAACATCTAACCACAAACAATTTACACTCCTAAGCACTGCCATTGAAACAATAAATCACTGACACTTACAGTGCAGACTTAACAGCTTGCACAACAATTTTACAGCTCAGCAGTGGAAGTAATTAAGGCATGAATTGTGTATTTTGTCACCCTCTCTCACTCAGCTCAGAATTTTCCCCCTTATTATTATTATAATCATAGCTCTAAACAACATAGGCTATATAGGCTCTAGCCTAGGGCCTGATATCACTGCGTTAAAAGAAGTCATTAAATGTTATAGGAAAGGGCTTGGAGAATACACATGCTAACATCTTGTGGTTGATTACATCACCTATATTCATGTCATCTCACAAGATGGGTGGGTGGGAGCATAAAGGGAGAAGGTGTGTAATCAAATATCAGATTCATTTAGTAATAGGCTATATTTTTATTCTAACATTTGATATTATTAGCTAGGAATTCTAAATGAATTTTGCATTCCAGTAATATTAGTGATGATTTTTTTTATTTCCTCATTTCTGAAACTAACAACCATTTTATTGCTTCATAATGTTTTGGAAAAGCATACTCTATATACACATTCTAATCTGAGACAACCAATCATCCAATCCTGATTCTATTACTGTTGAATTTAAGAAGAACTTCTCAGAGCAAATTGCTGCTTGAATTTCTTTGAATAGTATAATATTGCAACTGTCTAAAGAGCAGAATAAGCAGGCTCTGTAACTAATGAAACATGACTAAATGTAATTTGTCTGGATGTGGATGCTGAAAATTATTTTTATTATTATTTCTGTTTTTTTTAGATTTAGAACAATAGACCACAAACGTCAATATTTATGTCAATAAAGCTAATAATAAAATTACTTTTATTGAACGTGCACAGTTCAATAAATAATGAAAAAGTAGATATAGGGTGAATCCAAAAATTCAACCTACTACCTACTTACATTTTAGGGTAAAGAATGGAGTTGTACTCCATATGTATGTACTGCTATATGTAGTGCAGGCATTCTGAGAATAATAAAAATCGGTGGTAAGAATGTAACAAGGTAAATGTATATTTTTTTTCTCTAAAAAAGTGCATCTGGCAACACACATTGATCATCAGTAAATTTACTATTGGTATGCTGTTTGTAGGTATACAATTACTAACTGATAAAATGTTCAATGAGTGCAGCTACAAGGTACAGTGGGTGTAATAAACTGGCAGCTCAGTGTCAGTAAGTATTGTGAACATGTACATCAATGTTTAATTGATGAGGTAAATCATTTATTGATTAGGTAAATCATTCAAAATTCAAAACTGTAGTGGGTAGCTATTTACAGTTGCGATCAGAAGTTTACATACACCCATCATGAACATGAATGTCATGACAATATTGGGCTTTCAATAATTTTTTTTTGAACTGAATTTTTTCTGAGGCAGAATGAATGTACAACATACATCTTTAATAATAATAATAATAATAATAAAAAAAATATTTGGTTCACAAGTTTTAATTTATTTGGGGTTTTCTGTACTCAACACGAGGTCAAAATTATACATACAGCACACCTAATATTTAGTTGAATGTCACTTAGCAAGTTTCACCTTGAGCAGATGTTTTTGTTAGCCATCAACCAGCTTCTGGCAGAATTCTGTTTGGATATTTGACCACTCTACTTGGCAGAATTGGTCAAGTTCAATGTAATTTGTTGGTTTCCTGGTCCTGATTCGACTTTTAAGCACGGTCTTTTAAGCACAATTTTCGATAGGGTTGAGATCAGGACTTTGGGAAGGCCATTCCAAAAGCTTAACATTGCCCTGCTTTATCCATTACACAAGCAGCTTTGATGTGTGTTTGGGGTCATTGTCCTGTTGGAACACTCAATTGTGTCCAAGTTTCAACCATCTATCTATGAGATTATGCTGAATAATATATTATCCTGCACATCGGCATGGAGGAATTTTACCCCATTCCTCAGTACAGAACAGCTTCAACTCTGGGATGTTGGTGGGTTTCCTTACATGACCTGCTTTCTTCAGGTCCTTCAACCACATTTCTATTGGATTAAGCTCAGGACTTTGACTTGGTCATTCCAGAATATTAACTTATTTCTTATTTAACCATTCTTAGGTACCAGGACGTCTGTGCTTGTTATCTTGCAGTATAAGATAAGGTTGTTATATTGCTGTATGCATCACATTCTCTTGAGATTCCGTTCACGGGCAGATGTCCTGATATTTTCCTTTTGAATTCAATGGCATAATTCGGAATTCCTATCAATTATGGCAAGCTGTCCTGGCCCAGATGCAGCAAAACCTGCCCAAACGATGATACTACCACCAGCATGTTTCACAGATAGGATAAGGTTTTTATGCTAGAATGGCGTGTTTTCCTTTCTCCAAATATAACCCTTCTAATTTAAACCAAAACTTCTATTTTGGACTCCTCTATCTACAAAACATTTTTTCTAATAGTAATGCTTGTCCACATGTAGCAAACCACAGATGGGCAGAAATGTTATTTTCGGGGAGTAGTGGCTTACTCCTTGTATTGGGGGGTACTTTTACAAGGCACTGTACATGTTTATAGTTCTATCATAAAATAAGCATAGTAAGTAAAAATTTCATTTTATAAAGTACATTAAAAATTCTCTGTACGTGTGTGTGTGTGGGGGGGATATATAAAGTAAAACAGTTGAGTTAAGTTTATGTATGCATTACAGAATCTGCAAAATGTTAATACATTTTTTTAAAATAAGAGGAATCATAAAAACTGCATTTTGTTTTTCCTTGAGTACTGCCCTGAAGAAGCTATTTCACAGAATAAAATTTCATATAGTCCACAAAATACAATAATAACTGAATTTACACAGATGAACAAGTTCAAAAGTGTTCGAATGTATGCTTGTCGACCAAGAAAAACAGCAGCAGTTGATGACAGAAATATTGTGAGAGGTGTGAAGAAAAACCAGAAACAACAATTAGTAGTGTCCTTAATTAATTGAGTCCAAGTTGAGTCTGGCCAATGTAATTAAATTGAAAAAAAGATTTGAAATTGCAACTGTAAAGTCAATACTGAGCTGTTAAATTATGATTTTAACCTTCACAAACCAATGCCAACTAATAGTTACTAATAGTCCAATCAGGATTTTTACAGCCGATACCGATTTCTTGTCATCTTGATCGACCGATACTGATCCAGATACCAATCTTTTCTTGTTTAAGCTTTAATCAGGAGGTCTGTCATAAACAGTTAAACAGTAAGCACTCTGCTCATTGTCACTGTTGATTTGAATTAAAATAATAGCAATGACAAATACTTTTGGTTAATTGATAAATAAACAAGCATAAAATATTTATTTTTAAATATCTTAAACAATAAAGAGTCCTAATTAAATGTAGACTAACACAATAATTATCCATATTAGGAAAAAGGCTAATAACCTACTAAGCTTAATGTCAAAATTATATAAAATGCAACCCATAATGATTAAACATTATTTAATTTCTCATTTTATTTATATTTTATGAATTTATTATAATCCATCCATCCATCCATCTTCTACCAGTTACTCCTGGAACCTGGAGCCTATCACAGGAAGCATCAGGCACAAGGCAGGGTACACCCTGAACAGGGTGCCAGTCCATCGCAGGGCACAATCATACATACTTCCATTCATACACTATGGACACTTTATACACGCCAATCAGCCTACCATGCATGTCTTTGGACTGGGGGAGGAAACCGGAGTACCCGGAGGAAACCCCCACAGCACGGGGAGAACATGCAAACTCCGCACACACATGGCCCAAGAATTTATTATAATATATATTTTTATATTAATTGATTTATTTATAACCAAGCACATTTTCTGTCTTTACATTTTATTAGTTTTTTGTTTTTGTTTATCAGTTGTTCCTTTTAGATCAGTTCTCCCAGTGCAGTGTTACCATGTCTGCTGATAATAGTGTTTTTAGGGGGATTAAATCAAAACATGGAAAATAAAGACACTTTTCTTTTCTTTTTTTTATCATAGAATTTTTATATAACACAACACCACACCCAACAACCCCTACAAAACAACCACATCCAAAACCAAAAGAAAGAGGGGAGGAAAAAAATAAATAAATGGATGGATAGATAGATAGATAGATAGATAGATATATAGATAGATAGATAGATAGATAGATAGATAGATAGATCGATCGATCGATCGATAGATCGATCGATCGATCGATCTATAGTGGTTAGTGTTCACCGTCTACCTCTCCTCAATCTACCTCCAGGGTGCGTGCATCATTGAAATAGGTAATAAATTGCTGCCATTTTCTCAGCTAACACTGAACAGTCTCCTGTGCAGTAGACCAATAAACGTCAATAGTCTCCCGAGATCCAGCTTTATCTTGCTCCGTGTTGATTGGATTGACCCTACGCTTGTTGGGGATAGACATGCGTAGTAGAATCCTTATAACCCCTAGAAAAGTTGTCCTCTGCACTGGGGAAAGCATACTTTTCTGAGATTCAACCTGAGCCCCAAGCTCTTCATATGGGCGAGAACAACATTGCAATGTTGAAACGCCAGTTCCTGGGATCGTGCTAGAATTAACCAGTCATCCAGGTAGTTTGGTACACAGATGCGCTGGAGTCACAATGGGGCCAGAGTGACATCCATGCACTTTGTGAAGGTGCGAGGGGATAAAGCTAGTGATATTTCTATGTGGAAATATGCACCTTTTAGATCTATCGCCACAAACCAGTCCTCGAACTGAATCTGTGGCACGATAAGTTTGAGCGTCAGCATCTTGAACCTGTATGTCTGAAGAGTACAGTTCAGATGACACAGATCTATAATTGGCCGCATACTCTCATCTTTTTTTTGTGGACCAGGAAATAATGGCTGTAAAAACCTCCCTCCAATAGGGAACGGGGTACATGTTCTATGGTCCCTTTGTCCAAATGGGAACTTACTTCCTGCGCTAACGTCGGGCTCTCAGATTTTTGTTGCCCTGTGACAGCTCACTGACCAGAGAACACTGAAAACTTGGGGACCACCTTGGCTAGGGGAGGCCCTAGAGTAGCACTGGGGAGCTACCTGCCCTAACAATCTCTATGGCCCCTCAGGACAGCTTTTCTTGCCTGCTTGGCCTTTATGATCATTCTCAGATCAGGCCTAGTAGCAGACCGCGACTGTGGCCGCCCGGTTCCCCTGGCTGTCTGTGGGGGTTGGCGGGCTGTCATTACTCGCCTTCTGGGTCTCCCTCACAATAGTGCTGGCCCAGACTCCACTCGTGGATGCCCGGGTGAGCTCGAGACAACAGGGAAGGAACTGGCTTTTTTGAATGCCGCCGTATGTCAAGCTCACTCAGCAGGTCTGCTTGGTAGTCCTGCAATTCTGTCATTGTCTTCACTGACCCACAAGCAAGACTACTATTGCATAAGCTTGCCCACCAATGCCACGGTGGCCTTATACAGTGGTTTGGATGCAAAGCCGGCCCCCCTAATTATCTGCTGTCGATGGAGAGAGGTAGCTCGCAAGTGCCTCCTCCACCTTCAGCATAGCTAAATAGCCATGCCATTCATTCACCACAATGGCTAAATAATCCAACATCGTGGGGTTATAAATATGGCTTATGCATGGTTTTCCCCCAGAAGCCTGATATTTTGTCATGCACTTCTGGAAGACAGGGGAGTTTCTGCAGTGTGAGAGATTTACTTTCACTGGGGAGAAAAAGGCTCATCCAGCTTTAGTAATCACTTCAAGCAGCACTTTATATGCTGCTCTCAGTTTTTAGCACATCCTTCTGGCTCCTTGTAGTCGGAGAGGAATTATTACTGTTATTTTTGTCTGTGTTGTCTTCCCCTTTTGGCTTTCCATAGCGAAAGGAGGAGTCAAGATGCAAACTCCAAAATCCAGCGGAGAGCCGAGCCCGGAAGACCGAGCAAGAGATAGAGCAGCGCGCGTCTCCAACTCCTCTTGAGACCCTGAGACCCAGATCCGCGCGAGGCTCTGAAACCCAACTCATTTTGGCTTCCGAGAAGAGCGCGAGTCACGAGCCGGCAACTTAATGTAGGCGTTACCATGCGCAGCCTCTCGAGGCTGCCATCACATACTACACCCCTAAACACTTCACATAGAAAGTGTGCACTTCTCCCCGTGTTGAAACGGGAGCAAGCCGTAACACAATTCCTGAATTCTTTCTCACTCGTTGCTTCCCTCTCTTTTCTTTTCTTTTTTTCTAAAAAAGGGATAGAAAAGTTTAGAGATTTTGAGAAAATATCGAGTAGAAATGAAGCGGTTTTGTCACACAAACAACAGACATGCGGTCTCGCTGAAGATAATAAGGCTGGCGGTGTGGTTCACAGGTGCCATATATATATATATATATATATATATATATATATATATATATATATATATCATGTGACGTGCTTAATTGCCACGTCACCTGATCATGGCAGGCCTATAAGTAGAGGCATGATTTTACACAAGCTTCAGATACCGGTTACGTGCGGGTGCTCCCCATACTGTTATGCTAAATGCAACCTCGAAGTTCCCTTTGAAAGGGAACATATGAAATGTTTAAACTGAGGAAATGTACCATTTAAAGGAAAAAATAAGGAAATATTGCAACATTTTTGCAACTAATCAGTAACATGATTTGGTATAAAAAGAGTATCTTGGAGAGGCAGAGTCTCTCAGAAGAAAAGATGGACTGGAATCTGGATGGAAGCATATGTTGCTCTAAAACCTGTATATACCTTTCAGCATTGATGGTAGCATCAGAGATGCAGGCTTTTGAACTGAGCTGAGAAAAAAGCTGGATGGTCCCTCTCTTCTTTAGTTTAGAGGACGCGGCATCCATGGTTTCCAAAAAGAATTTAAAATTTAGATTCCCCTGACCACAGAAAAGTTTTACATTTTGCCTCAGTCCATTTTTTTTTTGCATTTATTTATTCATTTTCATATGATTCATTTACATGTGATTCATTTACATGTGATTCATATTCATGTGATTCATTTACATGTAAATAATTTTCATGTGATTCAGTTACATATGATTCATTTTCATGTGATTCATATTTATGCATGTGATTCATTTACATGTAAATAATTTTCATGTGATTCAGTTACATATGATTCATTTTCATGTGATTCATATTCATGTGATTCATTTACATATGATACATTTTCATGTGATTCATATTCATGCGATTCATTTACATTTGATTAATTTTCATGTGATTCATATACATATGATTCATTTTCATGTGATTCATATTCATGCATGTGATTCATTTACATGTAATTCAGTTACATATGATACATTTTCATGTGATTCATATTCATGTGATTCATTTACCTTTTCTCCCCTCCCTTCCCCAAATATTTCATTGAGATATATATATATATATATATATATATATATATATATATATATATATATAACTAATTAATTAATTAATTAATTAATTAAACCATTTTTTAAATAAATAATCATCATGGCTACTCAATAGCTGTCGCTGGTTATATAAAAATTAAGTTGTACAGGTTATATAAAATTTATAAGTCAAAATATACTATATATATATAATATTTTATATATAAATTATATATAAAAATATTATATTACAAAAGAAAGTGGTAATTAATTACAATTTTTGATCGAAATCAGCAGGAGACTCAAACTTCACGTCTTACTCCATCGAACACCGAATTCGAACCCCCCGCCTCAGTCCATTTTAAATGAGCATTGTCCAAGCTGCTGGATCATTTTCACATATGACTTCTTCTTTGCGTGATGGAGCTTTAACCAGCATTTGTGGATGGTACGGTCGAACTTTGTTCACAGATAATGAGTTCTGAATGTGTTTCTGAACCCATGCAGTGATTTCCATTAGAGAATCATGTCTGTTTTAAATGCAATGCTGTCTGAGGGCATGAAGATCACGGGCATGCAATATTGATTATCACCATTGTCCCTTGCACGCAGACATTTCTCCAGATTCTCTGAATGGTTTGATGATATGATGTACTGTAGATGATGAGATATGCATAGGCTTTACAATTTTATGTTGAGGAACATTATTCTGAAATTGTTCCACAAATTGTAGATGCAGTTTTTCACAGATTTGTGAACCTCTGCCCATCTTTACTTCTGAAAGACTCTAATACACTCTTTTATTACATATATTATCTGAAGTCCTTCTCCTTCTTACTGTTGTGTGTAACAGCTAACTGCCTCACAGTACAATTAATGTCATTCATGGTAATCTGGGAAAGCTCTTGTAAACAGCGAGCGTAATATGTCATACTCTTCTGCGCCATCTTCACACAGTTATCATCAATAGTGAAAAGTGCTTCAGGTGTAGCACCAGATGTATGTGAGCTGGCCAAGACAAATGTGGAAGCAATCATGCATAGAGTCCATTCAGTACTTGCACAATGAGGTGGCTTTCAGCTGGCAGGCAGGAAGACATACATTCATTTCTTGTTGTCTTAATTTTACGTTGTTATTTATTTTTTATTGATACTGTATTCGACTGAGTCCAACATGTCCGAGTCCGTGTCAAATTCGAGTACAAATTTACTCGAGTGCTTGACAAGTCCGAGTTCATTCATAATTGGACTTGAGTCTGGACTTGAATCCGAGTCCGGGATCGAGTACCCCAACTCTAGTGCTAACATAAAAATACAACAAAAAAAAAGTTTTACCTACTTCCATCTTAAAATCGAATATGAAATCATACCCATATTTGAGCAATGAGTAGATACATATTAAAGCAGTGAGTTTCCACCCATACTTTACTGAAAGATTGATAAATGAGGCCCATTTTCAGGTCTTTTGTCTAATGACAGACAAGCCTCTGTTGAAAAGCTTGGTAGCCATACTTCCCCACCCTAGCATTCTTATCACTATATAAGCGAGGTCTCTCAGTGGTGTATGTGAGAGAGTGTGTATTAGCAGACCCTGGGATAAAGATTCATTTGAGGAGAGCATCAGGAATACAGTGGCCCAGCACAACTCAGAAGACCACAATGGGAAGAGCAAACATTAGTTTTTTTCTAGTGGTTGAGAGCAGCTAATGACCAAAACCCCATCCTCACCTTTGATCAGCACTGCTGCTGCCATGGCAACACAGGAAGACATGGGTATTTCCTCTGGAGTGGCATAGTGTGAGAGCACTGCTGACTGAGTACCATTATCAGCCACAGTGTGCGTGTGTGTGTGTGTGTGTGTGTGTGTGTGTGAGTTGTATAAAAGTAAGGGTATAAAGGGTTGAATGCTGTATTTAACTTACCACTGAAGTGGGAAGTCTGAGTTCAGCATTTTGTCATTTCAATTATGTTGGAATTATTTTCAACTTCTGTGCAAGCTAAAAGAGTGCTTCCATGTTGGTCTTTTGTTACCAAGAAACTAACCAGCTGTAAAAAGTGATGTATGTATGTATATGTATATATACAGTATCTCACAAAAGTGAATACACCATTTTTGTAAATATTTGATTATATCTTTTCATGTGACAACACTGAAGAAATTACATTTTGCTACAATGTAAAGTAGTGAGTGTACAGCTTGTGTAATAGTGTAAATTTGCTGTGTCCTCAAAATAACTCATAAGGTTTTGAGGCTGACGTTTGGCAACTCGAACCTTCAGCTCCCTCCACAGATTTTCTATGGGATTAAGGTCTGGAGACTGGCTAGACCACTCCAGGACCTTAATGTGCTTCTTCTTGAGCCACTCCTTTGTTGCCTTGGCCGTGTGTTTTGGGTCATCGTCATGCTGGAATACCCATCCACGACCCATTTTCAATGCCCTGGCTGAGGGAAGGAGGTTCTCACCCAAGATTTGACGGTACATGGCCCCGTCCATCGTCCCTTTGATGCGGTGAAGTTGTCCTGTCCCCTTAGCAGAAAAACACCCCCAAATCATAATGTTTCCACCTCCATGTTTGACGGTGGGGATGGTGTTCTTGGGGTCATAGTCAGCATTCCTCCTCCTTCAAACACGGAGAGTTGAGTTGATGCCAAAGAGCTCCATTTTGGTCTCATCTGACCACAACACTTTCACCCAGTTGTCCTCTGAATCATTCAGATGTTCATTGGCAAACTTCAGATGGACATGTATATGTGCTTTCTTGAGCAGGGGGACCTTGCGGACGCTGCAGGATTTCAGTCCTTCACGGCGTAGTGTGTTACCAATTGTTTTCTTGGTGACTATGGTCCCAGCTGCCTTGAGATCATTGACAAGATCCTCCCGTGTAGTTCTGGGCTGATTCCTCACTGTTCTCATGATCATTGCAACTCCACGAGGTGAGATCTTGCATGGAGCCCCAGTCCGAGGGAGATTGACAGTTCTTTTGTGTTTCTTCCATTTGCGAATAATCGCACCAACTGTTGTTGTAACGGTGTTCAGGCGGTGAAGGGACTGAGACCAGAACGGGCTTTTACGACATTTATTCCTTTGGAAAAACCAAAACAACATATCCCTTCAGGCACTGGCGTACATAAAACAGCATCCAATGCAAAGCATAACGCTTCTGATCCTTATCTCTTTAAAATAACACAGAAAGAAACATTCCTACATAAGCATACACCTTTAGCATACTAGACATTGATAAAATAAACTTAAGAAAAATGCACAGGAAAATATTTCCTCATTCTATAACTAATTCACATTTTACATATGGAGCAACATACCTTTGGAAAAACCAAAACAACATATGCCTTCAGGCACTGGCGTACATAAAACAGCATCTGCGCAAGCAAAATAAAAGGAAGTACACTAAATTGAATGGGTTATATTAGATGCATCATTCATATCATCACTGTCAGCCCTACTAGAAAGGGAGACATGCAACATGGAGTGTTCAGGTGCACAGAACAAATTCATTACAATTCCAAGAGACTCACTAAACATTCACAGACGAAGACAGAGATAATCCATACACATAATACTAAACTAACTGTAGATTCATTGCTAATTCATTGACTGAATTGTACTTTCCATGCACACTGAACTAAACTACACTGAATGCATGGAAGGTTGCTAGCGGAGTTTACAGCTAGTCACGTGACTCAGTGTGTGACCTCGTGGTCATAATGAAAACATAAATAAACTTTCTCCAAGTTGCTAGAAACGCACCCAAATCCTAACAATACATGTAAAGTAATATAACATAAGTGATATGTCAAAGTTTTCAACTTAAACAACATTTTACAGTTACAAAATTAAAACAAAGTGGGGAGTGCTTTATATAGTCAACCTACCCAATGCAAAGCATAACGCTTCTGATCGGGTACGGCAACAACACCTGGACAAAAAGTAGCAGAGCTGCAGTACACCGTTTCTCCAAAGGGGCTCCAAAACAACAATCTCAATACAGCTGCATAATTACGGCGAAAATCACATACAAACACTAAACTACATTTATAACTCTGTTACATTGTCACCTTCTCATCAAGCTGCTTGGCGATGGTCTCGTAGCCCATTCCAGACTTGTGTAGGTCTACAATCTTGTCCCTGACATCCTTGGAGAGCTCTTTGGACTTGGCCATGGTGGAGAGTTTGGAATCTGATTGATTGATTGCTTCTGTGGACAGGTGTCTTTTATACAGGTAACAAGCTGAGATTAGGAGTTCTCCCTTTAAGAGTGTGTTCCTAATCTCAGTTTATTACCTGTATAAAAGACACCTGGGAGCCAGAAATCTTTCTGATTGAGAGGGGGTCAAATACTTATTTCCCTCATTAAAATGCAAATCAATTTATAACATTTTTGACGTGTTTTTCTGGATTTTTTTGTTGTTATTCTGTCTCTCACTGTTCAAATAAACCTACCATTAAAATTATAGACTGATCATTTTATTGTCAGAGTGCAAACTTACAAAATCAGCAGGGGATCAAATACTTCTTTCCCTCACTGTAAATGTAGCCTAATGTCACTAATAATTATTCAAATGTTCATGCTTTTTAATAAATCTTTTTGGTCTGCCACCATATCAGTGAATTTAAACTAATGCTTGCATTCAGAGAATAAGGGGAGATGTGCGTGTGTGCGCGCGTGCTTGCATGTGTGTGTGTGCGCAGGCGTGTTTCGGAGTGCACGTCCACTGATTATCAGACATTGTTTGATGACTACATCCCCCCTCTGCCAGTATCAACCAGAGGAGGATGTCCTCCAGGAGATCGAGTATCATGTACTTTTGGTGGTATCAGTACCGACTACTAGATTTTTGTATCATGACATCCCTAGTGTGATTCGATCAAAATTAAACTAAATATTCAAACATTTTATGTATTAATTTAAACATGTGGCAACATTTATCAAATGTGCTGTTACATAAAGAGCATATTCACAAGGTTATTTACACATCCTGACTATCATGCATACTCAGAGGCGGGTGGTAACGCACTACATTTACCTCAGTAACATTTTTTTTAATTACTTTTAATAGTTAACTGGCCATACTTATACACTTACTCAAGTTAATTTTTAATCACAGAAATGTACTTTTATTTCACTACATTCAGTGCCGTTCCTCAATTACTGTTAAATATTAATAAATATATGTAGTTTTAATAATTAGTTTAAATTATGTATAATGAGGTCGCGAGCCTTACACTTCTGCAGTGCTTTGACAACAACTGCTCACATTTTTCGAGCATGTCAGAACACACGCACACACAGAGTTCTCCATGTAGTCTGAAATTCAGGATTTTTCCCTTAATTTTAATCATATGCGAAGAAACTTGTAGTCCTCTCATTGTATACTTTATTAATATTACTCAAGAAATTATTAATATTATTACTTTTACTTTACAACACCATGTCTTTATCCCCACTGAACAGTTCTATGACAGGGGTGTCCAATCTTATTCACAAAGGGCTGGTGTGGGTGCAGGTTTTCATTCCAATCAATCAGAAGCCACACCTGAGTCTATTGAAAGCCAAGATCAACTGATTAAACAGGTGGAATCAGGTGTGGCTTCTGCTTGGTTGGAATGAAAACCTGCACCCACACCGGCCCCTTGTGGATAAGATTGGACACCCCTGATCTATGAGATTTATCTGATCAGCTGACCTACATGCTGGAGATATGAAAAGGGAGGTGTGAAAACGTCTTGGCCAAACCAATAGCAGGAATTATCTACACCCAACCCCATGCACAGGTGCCAATGGCCCATAAACCTAGGCAAACCCAACGTGTGGAGGCCATTCCATTGAACTACACAAATAGTTTTTCAAATGAAACTGAAGTTTACAAAAACAAGAGACTGGCAGAAAATCCAGAGACTCTATTTGCAGACCTTGATAAGGATGGCAGCACCAGCAATCTGATTTTTTTTTAATTATTTTTTTTACATGAATAAACCTCCCATAATTTCAAACTTTCCCTCTGCTGAAAGAAAAGGCATCTGTGGTGGTTTCCAGCTAAAAATTAAAAAATGAGAAAGACACAACAACTGTTAGCATCAACATATAAAAAATGTGTCAAATGTAAATAAAAACAGAATGCAATGATTTGCAAATCTCATAAACCCATTTATTATTCACAATAGAGCATAGAAAACAGATAAAATGTTTAAACTGAGGAAATGTACCATTTGAATGGAAAAATAAGGTAATTTTGAATTTGATGGCAGCAACACATCTCAGAAAAGATTGGTGAACCTCTTCCCATCTTTACTTCTGAGAGACTCTTCTTCTCGAAGATACTCTTTTTATACCATTTATACAAGTTGCTGCAGGACATATAAAGGCAAAGAAAAAATAATAATAATGCATGACCACTTAGGGCTTCTGTAGAATTGGGTTCAGCAACAAAGAAATTCTTAGTGTTTTTGAAGAGGATGAATCCTCCAACTTATTGACACGTTGATCTCCCCTTCCTCCCAACTATTATCATCCTCAGCAGTACTTGTCTTTGAGTAATATGCGTTTTCCTCCACTGTGATGTCATAGACTGCAAATATGTACAAATAACTTGACGTAGATATAATTTATATGACTCTCCAAGTTTTATGCTTCTGCTCCTCCCTTCAGTTTGATGAGCCAAAAATGATAAGATTACTTAAAGAAGATAATTGCTTATTAATCCTCCAGTACATTTGCATGTTAATTCAAAGCTATTGAAGATGCACTAAGTGGGCATATGCATTTTACTCCCTGGATTGCCCAATTAAACAAACGGCATTCCTTTTTTAAGTGGTACATAAATAAAAAAAATCTTGGTCACAATTGTAACTGGTGTCCCAATAAATAGGTCAGTAAGAAAGGATCAGTTTCTCAATAAGACCCTATATAAAATTGCAAACAGTATAGTAACATATTTTTTTTCCTAGCATGAACAATATTCGTTCAATGTTCTGAAGATGGAAAAAGTCAAACTGCATTTGAAATAGTGGTTTCTGTCATTGTAAAATAATGTTACAAAGCAATCCTTTATTTTTTTGATGCTTTATTTTTTTGATACAGTTAAATAAAAGTTAAACTATAAAATGAAATGGTAGGCTATACAACTGCACCTATTTCTGGACATTTCTGGCTTGAAATAAATATTCTACATAATGAATAGAAATCACAACATGACACGTGACTAAAACAATTTTATATATTAAATAAAAAATATATATAATATAATTGTCTATTACTGCAGCTCATCAAAAATTTAAATTGGTTATCTATCAACTGAAAGCACACTGTCAGAGTTAAAATGTAAAGTATCATTTTTGTATTTAGTTAATTCTGTTTCTGGATAAATAAGCATTATGTCATCAAATCACAAGTCTGTTTTGATTTGATGGTCAGAAGCTGTACTAAATTATATTTATTTGAAAAAATATTTGTAAAAAAAAAAAAAAAATATATATATATATATATATATATATATATATATATATATATATATATATATATATATATATATATGTATACATGCAATTTATTAGATCCTTAAAATAAAAAAAAACAGTTAAATAGTGAAAAAATGAAATAGATGTTGGAGTGCTGTTCATGCAGAATTCATTCATTCTTACCTCGATGAACTTGTTTGTAACAATGTTACAGTTTCTACAAGTATCTCCATACCATGATCCATTTTTGTTATTATTTTGTTGATTTCAATAATCCATTTTTCAATGCATTTATAATATCCTTGAGTGATATGAAAGTACCTGTTTTGTGTTTTCTTTTTATCCCTATATATGGCATTCAGAATCCACTTTCCGGTCCTTTGAAGGAGACATTTTTCACATACCCACATTTCCACGTTACATTGGAAATACCCAAAGATATCAAGTAACCATTAGCAACAGTATGCACATATAGCCTAAGGATGCCAACAAGAGAACCTCTAGTGAATATATAAGTAACTGCATCTGTGTATTGATAATTCTTTAAATTTCCATCACGTTACTGCATTGCATTTCCGTTACTTGGCCTACATGCCGCATGGAATTTAAAGGCCGTATAGTTTGCACCTGGTCTAGTGACTTTTCTTTTCAGCAAAGCTGTGTGAGCTTAATTAGCAAACCACATTATACTTTAAAACATTTTAAAAAATGCTATACAAGCTAATAAAGAACAATAAAGCATGTGTGTAAAATGCGGATATTCATGGATTTTTCAGCAATTTAAAGGATGAGCATGTCTTGTTACTGGTGCAGCGCTATGTTTCACTAATGCATAAAACAATATATCAAATTAGTACTGAAGGAGGAAATGTGATTTCCATCCCACACACACGTGAAGACAAACCTAGCACACAACAAGACAAGGATTTAATTAGATTCAAATAGTACTTTCTGATGTGTAGAATGCTGATTTTTATGTTCCTGCTAGTTTGTCTTTATAAGGCTGTCTTCAATAAGTTTATAAATCTCAGAAGAGCAGCCATATTTCACAGCAGTGCTTCAGGAGCAAAGCCAAAGCATGAAAAATGGTCTGTGTGGCAAAAATCAGTTGCATAAAAGGCCAGGAAAGGAATGATAAAGTAACAGTGGTGGCTTATTTAGGGGGAAAATGGACGTAGTATGTGTGTACAGAATTTCTCATTTACAAATAGCCGTTGCCTGGGTCTAAATGGAGTCTGCATCATGCTGTAACACTCCACCCAATACAGGCATAGCAGAGAGTAGATGGCAGCTGCACGATTCCCACAGTATTTTTAAGTTGTTTTCATATACCTCTCTGAATTGCATAGGTCTAATGGGATTAGACATTGTCTGCCACTGGTCTGATTGAAAAATATTTTTAATTGGTTAGCCTAACTGTTAGTGTCTTAGGAAATGTAAAGAGTGTTTCTTTATGTTGCGTTTATATTTCTTTTAACTAGTCTTTGCCATGAGACCCCCTTTGTGCAGCGCGCTATAGAATATGTGAGCGCACGAGCCTCTTTGTTGTGGACAGCAGTGACATTTCGACACGTGTGTTTTGTTTACTTTTCTGTCATGTCTCTTCCCTGTTCTGTCATTGCCTGGGATTCCACGCGTGTCTGCATTGCCCTCAGCTGTGAGCAGTTTAGACGCTGATCATGCCGGCATATATACCGCGCGCCTCCCAGCTCATGTAGATTATTAGAGAAATTTTATGTGTTTAATGCATTAGAGTTCATAGTTTGAGTTCATGTTTTCTAGACATAGTCTTGGTTAGTTAGTTTAGTTACTGGTTTCTCCGCTACCAGTCTCTCGCTGTAACTCCTGTTTCATGTTTCAAGTTTCGTATCTCGACCCTGTTTTCCATAATCACGAAAGAGATTCCTGCCTTGCCCTGTCTATGCCTGTTTGCCGATCACATGAACTCTTGCCTGTTTTGGATTACGTGTTTGGATTATAATTTGGATTTACCTGCCTGTGTGTCTCTCAATAAAACTATTCATACTGCGATTGCATCTGACCTATCTTCCCTTACGTCACGATTCGTGACGTTCTTTCTTTGGCCCTTTGAAAGCTGATGTGCATTCAGCGACTTTGTGCATTTCTGCTTCTCCCATTGTTTTCAACCATGTCATCCTTTCATCACATTTAATCTTTTGCTGCTTAAGTGGTTTTGGTTTGCCATTGTTTATTCATTTATCAAAACACACTCCTTTTTCTGCCAAGAACCTTTTGGCTTTCCTTCTGTTTTTGTTACACTTGCCTGCTCCTCTTTGGTTGATAAACCCTGCCAAACCACTGTGGACACACACACACACACACACACACACACACACACACACACAAACACACACATATATATATATTTATGTACAATGCAGATGCACTTGATGGAGAAAAAGCTCCTGGGGGGATTTAGGCACAAATCAGTGATTTTTGTTTTTGTTTTGTTTTTGTTTCTTTTCTTTTTTTGCAAAACATGCAATGACAGTGGAAGCTAAGCACTGCTAATTAGTCCCAAACAATTAATATGCATATGTTCATTGAGCATACTGGCAACATACTAAAATTAAGACTAAGTAATGAGTGTCTGCAAGGTATGATTATGAATGGTCTTGTCTAAATTCATTGCTGTGAGGGTTGTGAGTGGGACTGATATAGAGCAGAGTGTCTGATGACTCAGGAGTGATGTATATCAGCTGGAATGCCCCAGTCAGGCATTCTCCATTAGGATTTTCTTGTAGATAGCAGAATTCATGTTTCCCTCAATTATTGCAAGTTGCCCAGGCCCTGAAGCAGCAAACCATCCCCACACTGCCATCACCATGCTTGACCGTAGATGTGATGTTCTTTCTGTGGAATTCTGGGTTTGGTTTACGTCAGATGTAACGGGACATGTGTCTTACAAAAAGTTCCACTTTTGACTCATCATTCTCCCAAAAGGTCTGAGGATTAAGGTGTGTTTTGACAAAATTCAAGTGAGCCTTAATGTTCTTCTGGGTTAGCAGTAGTTTTTGCCGAGCCACTCTTCCAGAGATGCCATTTTTGTCCAGTGTCTTTCTGATAGTGGAGTAATGAACAGTGACCTTTATTGATGGCCTGTAGTTCCTTTGAGGTTGTCCTTGGGTCTTTTGTGACCTCCTGACTGAATAGTTCCTGTGCTCTTTGAGGAATTTTGGAAGCCTGGCCACTTCTCGGAATGTTCAATACTGTGCTGAGTTTTTCTTTTTGGATATACTGTAATGACTCTCATCAGATTCGCAAAGCGGCTCCACTCTCTCTATCTGTTGATGGCTCTGTTCTAGAGTTCCAAAGTAAGATGAGGAACCTTGGTGTAATTTTTGACACTAATCTCACTTTAGATTTTTTTGTTCAGAACACTGTGAAGGCTTCCTTTTTTCACCTCAGAAATATTACTAGATTAAGACCAATGCTAAACTTATCTGTCGCTGAAAAGCTGATCAATTCATTTGTTGTCACGCGGTTGGATTACTGTAACGCCGTTTTAGCCGGAGTTTCTAAAACTGCAATTAACAAATTGCAGTATGTTCAGAACTCTGCCGCCCGGATCCTGACGGGAAGCAGGAGATATGACCATATCACTCCTGTTCTGAAGTCCTTACACTGGCTCCCGGTCAGGTTCCGGGTGGATTTTAAGATCATGATGTTAACATACAAGGCATTGCATGGATTGGCTCCACAATATTTAACTCCCTTATTAATCCCGTACACCCCACATCGCAGACTGCGCTCCTCACAAGGGTCATCTACTAACGGTTCCACTAACCCACCTTAAGTCTATGGGTGACGGGGCTTTTTCTGTCTACGCTCCATCACTTTGGAACTCTCTTCCCCCTGAACTCAGGGAAGCTCAGTCCTATGGCATTTTTAAAGCTCTTTTAAAGACACACTTTTTTAGACTCGCATTTGATTCTTGATGTCTTTTTGATTGTTTTATATTTGTTTTTTATTACGGTTGTTTTATTCGTTTGAATTAACTTTTATTAATTCTGTGATTTGTGATTTTATGTACAGCGCTTTGAGAAGCTGCTTTAAAGGCGCTTTATGAAATAAAGTTTATTATTATTATTATTATTATTATTATTATTATTATTATTTAGATCAGCAACTATCTTCACAAAGCTGGACCTTTGCAGTGCTTACAACCTGGTCCGTATCTGAGAGGGAGATGAGTGGAAAACGGCCTTCAGTACCACCTTGGGCCACTATGAGTACCTGGTCATGCCATATGGGCTCTCTAGCGCCCCTCAGTGTTCCAGTGTCTCATTAACAATGTCCTGAGAGACCTGCTGGGGAGAAGTGTCATCACCTACATCAATGACATTTTGATATACTCTGAATCCTCTGAGGAACATGTCCTCCATGTACATTAGGTCTTGCAAAGACCTCTTCAGCATCAGCTCTATGGCAAAGTAGAGAAGTGTGAGTTCCATCAGCACACCATTTCATACTTGGGCTACATCATCAGCCCTGAGTGAGTCACCATGGACCAAGACAAGGATCAGGTGGTGGTGGGTTGGCTCACTCCATGAACTGTCAAAGATTTACAGCGATTTCAGCTGTAAATCTGATTTCAGTGATTTCAAGGATCATAGACCACTCCGCCATTTCTGGGCTTTGCTACATTCTACCAACGTTTTATCAGATGGTTCAGCTCCATAGTACACCCCTTAACATCCCTGCTACAAGGCAAGTCGAAGTGGCTAACCTGGACAAAAGCCACCCAAGAAGCGCAAAATCAACTCAAGAAAGCATTCACCACCGATTCCATGCTCAAGCACCCCGATCCTTCCAAGCCCTTTTCGTGGAGGTTCAGAGACAAACCAAAGCTTCACCCTGTGGCCTTCTTCTGCAAGAAATTGTCCCCAGCAGAACAAAACAATGATGTGGGGAAAAGAGAACTCTTGGCAGTCAAAGTAACCCTGGAGGAATGGCGACATTTGCTAGAGGGAGCTATGCACACTTTCGTCATTTTCACAGACCATAAGAACCTTGAGTATCTCCATATAGCCAAGCATCTGACACCTCGTCAAGCCCGTTAGTCCCTCTTCTTCTCACGATTCCAGTTGACGTTGTCCTACAGACCCAGATCCAAGAATACCACAGCCAATGCCCTTTCCTGTCTACACAGCATAGGAGTTTGATACACCCACAATGAATACATTCTAGCACTTTCCTGTGTGGTCAGCTCCATAGAATGGGAATTGGATCAAACCCTTGCTAGAGCACAAATCCTAGCAGCACGTCCACACGTCACCACTGGACACCCAGGTACTCAACACACCTACCACCTGTTGCGAGAGAAGTACTGGTGGTCCAACATGTTAAGTGAGGTGCATTGTGTAATGTCCTCCTGCTTGATGTGTGCCCAATCTAAGGTTCCTTGAACACTACCTGCAAGCATGCTGCAGCCTCTACCTATACCCGAACACCCATGGTCCCACCTCTCCATTGATTTCATCACTGACCTACAAGAGTCTCAAGCTAATGCTACCATCTTAGTGGCCGTTGAATGATTTTCAAAGTCCCTGCATCTCATTCCAGTGCCAACCATCACGTCGGCCTTCGCAACTGCCAAACTGCTGTTCCAGCACGGATTCAGGTATTGTGGGATACTGGAGGAAATCGTCAGTGATTGGGGGCTGCAATTCACGTCTAGAATCTGTTCCAGTTTCATGGCGATGATGTGTATCACCATCAATGAACACTCCAGTACCAGCCAGGTGACAGAGTATGGCTCTCAACCAAAGATCTCAATCATACCCATGTAAAAAACTCAGCCAAAGATACATTGGACCCTTCAAGATCATCAAACAGATCAATGAGGTCACATACCTACCCAAATACATCCACATACTGTTGTCATTCCATATCTCTCTCCTCAAACCAGTTGTCCCTGGCCCTAGCCACAGCAGTACCACTCGACTCCCCCCCTGCTCTGTTCGACATCGACGGCCAACTGGCCTACCTTGTAAAGAACATCCTTATGTCCAGGTGCAGAAGAGGCAAGCTAGAGTACCTTGTCGAATGGGAGGGTTATGGGCTGGAGGAAAAGTGCTGGGTTCCTTCTCAGACAGTCTAGACCCAGGTATATGCAGAGAATTTCATGTCCTACACTCCTCCCGGAGTGAGCCCTTCTTGGGAGGGGGGGCTCTGTCATATCACAGCAAACCAGCGACTCCATATCCCAGAATGCACCACCAACTATAAACATGGCCGAAGATGACTACACTTTCCCCACGTGCACACACACACACACGTTCACACGTCGCTCTGAAAGTCCTGTGTAGAGATGGCAGAACCTGTTGGACAGACATCTCTGTACCATCTCTGCAGCACTCTATAAATCGGGGCTTCATTTCAGAGTGGCAAGACAGAAGCCACAGTTCAGTAAAAGAGTTTGCTAAACAGCATGTAAAGGAAAATTTGGAAAACGATTCTCTATCCTGATGTGATGAAAATTGAACTCTTTGGGCAGAACAGCAAACACTATGTCTTGTGAAAATCAGGCATTGTACATCACCTGTCTGATGTACATTCCATTCGTGAAACATGGTGGTAGCAGCATAAAGCATAATGGGGGTGCTTCTCAGTGGCAGGGACAGGAAGACTGGCAACAATTGAGGGATGGTTAAATGCTGCCAAATAAAGGAACAATCTTAAAGAAAACCTCCTGCAGAGTACACTCAAATTCAGACTGATATAACAGCTCACCTTTCAACATGACAATGACCCTAAGCATACAGCCAAAACAACAATGGTTGCGTTTGGTTACTCGATTAATTCAACAAATCAAATAGTGGATTAAATGTGTATTAAAATAGCCAACCCACAATCACATTACAAATTCATAACCTCAGTTAATAACTGTACATTAAGTTGTGCACACAATCAACTGAGAATAATCTAATGCAAAATAATAGGATGTACTGTATCAAGTGCTATTTTATTAGCTATTGAGCAATAGGGGTAGAAGCCATATTGATTAAAAAAAATCTGTTAATGTGATAATTACAACTAGCACTATCCATGAACCAATATACAGTAATAGACTCCTATTAGATGCTCATTTCAATATTTATAAATTGTCCTACTTTGATGTTACATTGTATTACCACACATTTGACAGAAAGGGGGGGGGCTTTATTACCTTAGTCTGCATTTTCTGTCACTGATTTTTTTTTTCCAGCCATAGTTGAGAAATAAATGGCTGTTGTTTTATTGTATATATTAAACTTTTCAGAGAAGTGTTTACTGTAGGGTTGTTCAATGCTGGATTGTCTTGGACTGAAGCCAGGGATGAGAAAGCCCCCACAGTTGAAAAAGCCTTGCCTTACACCATTCACTGTTCTCAATATTTAGCTAGTTTCCTATGCTACTCCAAGTTTGTTTACATTTGCAGGGATAAGCAAGGTGGAAATCAATCAAAAGTATTTCAATATGCATTACTCTGTCTTCTTGACCTTTCATGAAGACTGAAATGGAAGTGCTTGTGTTTAAAAACAGTGGTCTAGACACTATTATAATCCCATCTCATACCACTCTACAATCGGTCAGCCTTAGAGAACTACACACAGGTGTTTGGAATCTGAATGAGATGGCCAGAAAATTTACTTAACATGTGCGTAACCCATCTCTGAATACAAGTAACCTTTCTTGCATAATTATTGCTGTTACTTTTAAAACTAAGTCACCAATTTATGTCATCACTATATTAGAATATGGCCCCTAGTGTCTGAGAGATGTTTGCAACCACTGGGCAATATGTTGTGTTGGTGACTTAAGTTTAGAATATACAGTGGTTATGCAGGGAGTGTTATCAGTATTTAAAGGAAGCTTATGCAAGTGTTTTAGTTACATTTCTTGGCAGCACATTCATATTATTGAAATTACTGTCTCCAAGGTTATTAGGTGTTTCTTGGGTATTCATTTCAGCACAGGAGTTATTTAAGTACTTGCTTAAAAAAAAGAATAGAAGAATAGAAAAATAATTAAGAGATAGAACAGGAGAAAATGTGGACTAATAAAGTAGATCACTGTTCTGTTATCAATGGCAATATGATATAGCATAAATCCAAGAGCCAATAAAAAACTAATATGATTAATTACAGTACAAATAAGAAAGCAAATGTTCAAATAAACATTTATAGTTTAATTAGTCATGATTAGCATATCAGTTTCCCCCACATGAGTTTCAGACACAAGAACTGATGCAGACTTTTTTGCATTAACTATAATTTCAATTTTGTACCAAGAGCAGCAGAAATCATGATTGGCAGGCACACTGTACACTAGTAAAACAATAAATGCACTCTATTGTATTTCAAATATACTGTACTTGATCTAAGTATTTTGGAACTATACTTACAAATTTATGTACTTAATTAAAATATGTGTGGATGCCTGGGAAACTCTTTACATTAAGAATTTCTACATTTTCTTCTGTATAATATTCAGAAGACTAAATGTTTTCCTGAACTAAAATATGTTTCATTTTTGTATGTATCTTAATCACAAATAAAGTTATAACATTTTAAATTCAGTTAAATTCTCATTTATTAATATAGCACTTTTAACAATAGACATTGGAAAAAGCAGCTTTACAGAAATCCAGTTATAGATTTAGATACCAAATGAGCAAGCCAGTGGTGACAGTGGCAAGTAAAACATGAAGATGAAACCTTGAGAGAAATCAGACTAAAAAAGGAACCAATCCTCTTCTGGAAGACACTGGATAGTGGCATTATAAATCATTAATGCTAATAAATTCAAACTTGTTTAGCTACAAGATACTCATGATTAAAAGTAGTTAAGCTATAGTCAAACTACACTTTTGATAAAATACAGCAGTGGCTTATGACTACAGACCAAATTAAGTTTAGACGTTATCACACTTGACTTCTGCTATAGGCTACTATGTAGTGAATTTTTTTTAAGTAACATAGGCAGTTAAGAATCAACAACTTATAGTCATCCATCATAGTCTAACAGCTGTAAGCTGTTCTTCTCGGGTAAGCAGATGGTTTTGAGAGTCCACAAGATATCCTCTGACATGTGCACACCAGGAAACTTGGGATTTTTGACACTCTCCAAAGTTGTTCAATTGATGTGCAGTGGTGAGTGGTCTACTTGGGTCCATCTGAAGTCAACAATCATACCAATCATTATCCAAGATCAAGATATAGATTTTTTTTTGCTATACAATTATGTGAGCTGGTTCCCCTCCTTCTTGACTCATCATTGTTGCTGACGATGCCCATGACTGTAGTGTCATCAGCAATCTTGATGCTGTGATTTGAACTGTACATTGCAGCACAGTTATGAGTCAGCAATGTAAACAGCTGCACACAACCCTGGGGAGCACCAGTGTTCAGTGTGGTGGACCTGGTCCTGATGGACCCCACATCCCCAGATAAAAAGTTCAGGATCCAGTTACAGATGGAGGTGGACCTCCAGCCATAACTTTTCTATCAGTTGTTGTAGGATGATTGTGTTGAATGCTGAACTGAGGTCTATGAACAGCATCCTTACATAATTGTCCTTTTAGTCAAGCTGAGTCAGAGAAAGGTGGATGTTGGCAAATATGGCATCCTCTGTTGAATGGTTAGGACAGTAGGCGGTCTGAAATGGGCCCAGTGTAGAGGGAAGATTGCTCTTTATGTGTTTCATGAATAGCCGATCAAAGCACTTCATGATGATAGGTGTGAGTGCAATGGGAGGGTAGTCATTCCGGCAGGACAAAGGCGATTTCTTTGGCACATTCCCTGAGCACACCACCAGGTGTGACCTGCAGCTTTCTGAGGGTTAACTCTGTACAGAGTCTTTCTGATTTCTACTGCAGTCAAAGTATTTGGTTGGTGGGTGTTGGGGTGGTCTGTCCTGCCAGCTTGTTGTTCCGTACTTCAAATCATGCTTAGAAATTGTTCAGTGGGAGCTGTGAGCAAGTGTAGCTTTGTATTATGCGATGGCCTGAATACCATCCCCCATATGGTTTGTGTCCTTGATTTTTAGGAAGTGGACATAGATACTTTAAACATAATGCTAACACTCCTGATAACCATCTTAACAATTTAGGTAATCAATAAAAATAACAAAAACATGAGCTAGAGCTACCCACCTTTATTTGTGTCCTTAAATTGGTGCTTAATGTTTTGAATGTCAACAGAATTTGCATTTTCCTTGCATTTGCATTTTACATCAAACCAGTATCAAATGCCATGTAAATCTTTCCAGCTCATAAACATTAATAAATGTGGCCATGTTCAACAGTCATGTTTTCATTACAAGAAGAATTCATCTTCTGTAACTGTACAGCAGTGCTGTTATGCTCCAGAGAGGTCTATGCAAACTGAGACATGCACACATATGTGCTATTGAATTTGGTTCCAGGCAGATACAATAGATTGGAAATTGAGATTTGATTGATTCAGACCTAGTGCTGAACAGATTACGTGACCAGGGTGATGCAGCTTTTAACATGCTACACTGTTGCTTAGTGAAAAAAAGTATACAGTGAAAATAATGTAGCTTTCTACTGGAAAAACTACATTAGACATCATACAGTTAGCATTGCTACTTGTAGCTAGCTACTCCTGAAACTGTAGATCATTACAGTATACAGTTGTGGAAGAGTAAAAGTAAAGAGTACAGTGTGTTGAAAGGATTTTCAGCATAGTAAGGACTAATAGTACAATGTCATGAAAGGACTTTCAGAATATTGTGAAAAGCAGTGGGATAACAACAGAACAGTCTTTATGATCACAGCATCAGTTCATCCAGAAGGTTATCCAGGTGAAATTATCCTCTGAAGCAAGGGTAAGTCTTGAAACTGCTTTTAGGTACAAGTACAAATATTTAGGGCATCTATGGAATGATCAAAATGAAATAGGCAGGTCTGGAAAGCAAGAGGATCCAAAGTAGAAATTTGTCAGGATCTGGCAATGTCGTCACATCAGGCAGCAGATGAACATGTACAGCTTGACAGAAAAAGAGAACAGATTATTTGGTCTATATATAGGGTAAAAAAAAAAAAAGCAGTGGTCCTAGAGCAGAGACTTGTAGAACAACACTAAACTAATAACAGTTAGATGAGACCTGAGCCAGGAAATGGCTGTTTCCTTAGCTCCAACATGTTTTAGTCTGTCTAAAATAATACTGTGACTTATCGTATTGCACTGAGATTGCAAAGAGATATAACCCAGAGTGGGGGCCAGTAGTTGGTTCATTTATTTTAGCCAGCACTGTTTCAATACTGACATGAGGCGTAGACTTGGAATGGAATATGTTACATATGTGATTCCCATTCATGTATGAACTCAGCTGTTGAGCTAAAATGTTTTCTAGGCTATTGGAGATAAAAGGGAGCATCAAGGGTATTCAAATAAACAGTGTGGTCCATTAACATAGAATGCCTTGCTTACAAAGGTCTGGATAAGCAACTAACATGACTGAATGGTGACAACATTTAACTTTTAATGATTAACCATTAGTGAATAATTCATAACTATAAATATTTTTTGCGGAATACAAATTAGTATCAAGAAGGACTAGACTTGTTGGCAGCAGATTTCATTCCAGTTATTCTGATTTTATTGATTTCATTTGCATGTATTATGTAGAATAATAAATTAAATGGTGTAACTAAGATGGCAAATTATAAATATGACCGTGACCATCCAGCAGTCATCCCATGTTTACCTAAAAATATAATTATAACTTATGTAAGACAAGCAAACATTGCAGATTATTGTACATTATTTGAGCCTTAATATCTCTGTTGTCATTTTTTTTATTAATTCAGTTGGAATGAACTTAACCAGTTTTAATTATCCCGTTAGATTTCACCCTATCAGAAATCTACCGTTTACGCCTTTGAGATCTCCGTCATGCCTTTCAGCCTGTTTTACCATTCACGTCTAGTAACATTTAGTTACTTTTAGTTCTATATTGCTATGATCTAGAAAGTGTGTGTGGTTTGCTGCAGAGTCAGGCGCCTGGAGAGTCCGAAATGAACACACACACACTGACAGATATGAGTGTGTTCAAAAGAGACTTCCCGTTTATTCATTCAAAGCAGAAGAATTTATACACATTGTACACATTGATAACAGCACTGCGTGGATGGTTTCTACTGGTCCAAGTCTCAGACAGATTTAGTCAAAACACACAGCACACAGTTATGATACAAAATAAGTCCCATGTCATGTTGACACAGAAGTACACAATAATACAATCAAGGATAGCAGTTGATCAGCGTATTCAAAGAGGTAACTAAATGATTACATTCGTCATATATTTGAGAGCAGTTCATAATATAAGAGGATACATAATATAAAATATAAGATGATAAAAGAGAATTTCCTTTCATATCCTAAGATGATAGGCTATAGCAAGCGAATGCCTTGCCCACCTCTACATTTGGAAACTAATCAACTTATTTTAAATCAGCACATTAGTGAAATTTTAATATAAAGAATTCTTATAAATGTGGTGATGAGGGTGATGAGGGTCTGTCTCGTGACCTGAAGAAAATCTCACTTGTACAGGAACTTCATCAACCACCATCAACCACTACATTTGAACATTCTGGATATAATATACATTATAATCACCACATACAGGAGTACAGTTGTATAAGGTACAACTATCAATGCTATTAATGGTTAAGAATACATCCTACATCAACCATTAAAATAAAAACAATTGCTTTTTTCCCCTATCCACACTTGTCAATTCCCAGTTATGATGAATGAGTTCCTCAAGCTAATATTGCACAAGAAAAGCAGACTTATGTTTAAGGCAAAAATCTTATATAAATGAAACACATTTCTGTTTTGATTAAACTCCGCCCCATGTGCACAACTCACAGTCATTTGTCCTAGCAGTGTACAAGCCTGTGGTAACATCTGAGCTCTGAATTCCAAGTTGTGCAATTTCACCATTAACTTCTCATTATGCATGCTTCATTCAACTCTGACAATGGCCCATGATGAGTTAGGAAACCTGTATAAAAGCACTAAAAACTGTCATTTTGATACTTTAGGTTTTAATTAAGAAAAACACATTTGTGTTGTGTGTGTTTCATTTGTAGATCTCTCTCAGGCCGGATCGTGGGTGGTGTCTGGTGGTTCTTCACCCTCATCATCATTTCGTCTTACACAGCTAACTTGGCAGCCTTCCTCACCGTGGAGCGGATGGTCTCCCCTATCGAGAGTGCTGAAGACTTGGCCAAGCAGACTGAGATTGCTTATGGAACACTTGATGCTGGCTCAACCAAAGAGTTCTTTATGGTAAGCAAGTGAATTTCAAGTCATATTGTTCAGCAAATGCTGAAACCCTGCAAGAATTGGTAATATGTTTGTGATAACATTTGATCATCATCTTTTCTAAAATGTTTAATTAATTGTCTTGTACCACTGTATACTTTTTTGTAATTTGTGGCCCTTTATTTTTTATGCTTACTTTTCTCAGTAATTGTATGGATAGAATGACAATATAACTGACTATTATTAATATTAAGTTGCCATTTAAACCCTGTCTATCACTATATTATCCCACATGTGAAAATCCTTCTAAGTCACACTATTTTTTTATGCAGAGGTCAAAGATTGCTGTGTTTGACAAGATGTGGTCCTATATGAAGTCAGCCCCATCTGTGTTTGTGAAGACCACTGATGAAGGAGTGATTAGAGTTAGGAAGTCTAAAGGAAAGTATGCCTATCTGCTGGAGTCCACCATGAATGAATATATTGAACAGCGGAAACCATGTGATACCATGAAGGTGGGCGGGAATTTGGACTCTAAGGGTTACGGTGTTGCTACACCAAAAGGATCACCACTCAGGTAAAGCACAGCACCATCTCATCTTGCATGCACATTGTGTGGACTGTAGTAGCAGGAACAGTACAAGTAGAAATTTAAGGCAACAGGAGGTTAATCCTGAAGACATTTCTTCAATGATCCCATGAGTAGTAGTACTATTAATACAGTTACATTGAACATAGTCTCACTACTACTCATTTGATCTAGATCACTGTGTGGATTGAAGTAAATTAAATAGGTGGTGTAATGTATACTTTAATTGATTTATGTTGCATTTGATATATAAAGATTAAAGTATTAAATTAAACAATATAAATGAGATTACAAATTATAAATATAACCAAGACAACTATGTCTATCTTCATACCAGCCTTTAAAAGTGAATTGATAGCCTATAAACTGACAGACTGGTGCCCATACAGAAGAATCATCAGGAATAGGAATTCATAGTTATTTAAAAAAAAAATTGTTACCAAGAGCCTATGAATTATGTCTGAAAATGCTGCAAGTGTCCATGTTTTAATTCCACAATTTAACTGTGAAGATACTTTTGGCCTTTTAGCTGTTAATGTTGATATTCTTTTAATTTTAATATAATTTCACTGACAGTATACAAGCAGCAAAATCGTGTGCCTTTTTCTTAACACGATACAATGAGACTGCAGCATGTAGCTCCCATTGCCATGCAGCACAGTGGCATGTGTGGGTGGATGATTGATGTGTGTGGGGGTTTGTTTGTGTGTGCGCGTGTGTGTGTGTGTGTGTGTGTGTGGTGTGTGTGCACGTGCATAAATCAGCCCAGAACACATGCAGTTCTCACCAAGAGCTGAGATTTTTTTAAGAATTAATTGCAAGTGCTTGCATAAGAAAGGGTGGCATACTGTTCAGAAAGAACTTGTGTTCAGCATGCTGGCAATCAATACTAGTGTCCTGCATTGAAGCATTGATCATGCATCACTCAATCCAAGCTAACAGTAGGCATAGCTTTAGTCATTACCAATCAACTTTACCATGACTACCTCATATTTAATTTTTATGTTTCAAATTTTAATCTTATGCAAGCTATGCGTGACATTAAGATAATGATACATATACACACACTATGATGACATCAATGTCACAGTATCATTCACTTTGTAGCAGTACCTCATGCCACTAAGACACCACTGCTGATACTATATCCAGTTCAGTGCAAAAGGGGCTCAGAAGGGCAATTTAGTGCTGCTAAAATAACTTCAATAAACTCTACCTCCCTGTAATAAGAAAAGCTCCTTGGGGGAATGACCTCCTAGCGATTGTACTGTTATATTTAGGTCACCTTATAGAAATTTGAACATGGAGTGAGAGACAGAGGGAAAATGACATTGGCTACATGATGTAAAAAAAAGACCTGTTTTTAACATGCCATGCAAAGCAGAAGTACATTTTTATTCATTATCAGTCACCACTGCTTCAGGGAGAGGTACAGAGTCTGATAAATGAATTTGGAGTCTGCCTCCACATAGTGCTGTGATGGATGGAGAGACAGTTAGCATGCTACTTCTAGGGTCATTCTATCTAAACTATGAGTTGCATGAGACTCACTCAGTCAGACCGTCATTGCTCTTGACGGTTGCTCTTCACTGATAAACTCAAAGATAATTTTTTGGTTGAACTGTTTAGCAAGATGTATAGCTAGTATACAAAATATAAACCATTATACAATCTATGGGCATTATTCAAAGTTCGCAACTTAGCTCCATAAGTTACATCAATATTTATTCTGGGAAAGTTACTTGTATTCAAAGATGGGTTATGCAGCCCTGTTGGGTTAATCTATCATCACTTTCAAATTATGAGAATTACTTACATGTATTTCATACCTCCAAGGTTGTCCGTTTTCTTGAGTAGTGGTGTCCAAGATTTGATTCTTCAGTAGCATCTAGACCATGACCTTAAAACACAAGCGCTTGTCTTTAAAGCTGAAAAAACCATGGGATAGAAAATGTGCACAGGACTTTTCATTATTTAAACATAGCATGTTTAATTTTGAATGAATTTCACATAATGTTGATTTAACACTCCACAAATCTATCAGTTACACTAATTTATTGAATATTAGCTTATACTTATAATAATTCTTACTCAGTATGCTGTTTTCTAGATAGTAAGTAAGCCAAATGCTGCTTTAGTTGACTTGAATTTACACATATACTTATTTTCCACATGGTATAGACTAACATGTGACTAGGCAGGCAATGTGCAAAGGAAGAAACTGGTATGAACCCACCCCAGCATGAGCTTGGACATGTCTCCAAACATGTAGAAGGTAGTCGACATGTTTGGGTAGAACTTTGCATCAATACTGCCGTAATTGTTTCCATATAGCATTTTCTGGATTTTAATGTGTAACACATCTTTCCACTAGAAAGATGTTCCAATAAAATTGTCCAGGAAAATGCGCTGACCCTGGTTGAACCATGTTTTTTGACTGGCATATATACTGTAGACTTGTCCTAGCTTAACAGGTTATCCAACTGTATAGCAAAGTTATGGTCATATTTATCCAGTACAGTATGCAGTGTTGGGAAGTATCATCACCACAAGTAATGAAGCAATTTGTTTTATGCCTTAACAGCACAACTCAATGCATTTTGGTTGTTCTTGCACATTATAATGGTCTATATTCACTATTGTACTCTGGGCTAGAAAAGAGGTAAATTAACTCCAACCAACTGATTTGTGTCTGCCCTTTTATCCTCATCCATCAGCTCCCTTTCCAACCACACTTGGTCAATAAAATCATGTCAATTAAAGTATAGCAAATTCTCATCAAACTGCAGGCTCATATTCCTCTATCTGTTATTCTGTCATTTTTCACTTTCAAAAGAACATGCTGTGTTTTACTGTGTGACAAAATCACTTCCTACAGACACAGGGGCAGTCCATGTTTGTTTGTATGGCTGATCACCTTGCTATATGCTGTGCGATAAAATATGAGTCTGTGCCTTTGCCCTATGAATTGTGTGCAATGGGTGGGTGGATATAGATAAACTTTGAAGACATGTTTGGAGAATAATTGGTATTTTCCCTTTAATGGTACTATGAGTATTACAGAGATAATTTTAAGCTATAATATTTAACTATAAACTACTACTTCATCTCTAATCTTTTTTTTTTTTTTTTTTTTACAGAAGAGACAAGTTTTATTTTATTCTATAAGGGCTTTTATTATTTCATTTTATTTTATTAGGGCTGTGACTTTCGTGTTGCCTAAAGGGCAACTTCATCTCTAATCTTAAGGGACCCATAACTATTTTTTGTCCAGATTACCATATTCAGGAATCAGTATTTTTCCCATCCTGAAGGGGGAAAAAATCAGTGACTATAAGCACATAAACTGTGACTGTAAACAAATCTGTGGCTGAGTTAATATATTCAATTCGATGTCTCATCTTTCACAAAACATCACTACCAACAACACTGTAGTCCATCCTTCATTAATTAACATGTCAAAGCCTTGCTGAACAGTGGGTGATGACTCCACCTGAAACTGCCTCTGACCACACTGTTGTCTTATTGTTTCAAGAAACCGAGTAAACCTGGCAGTGTTAAAACTGAACGAGCAGGGCCTGTTGGACAAATTGAAAAACAAATGGTGGTACGACAAGGGCGAGTGCGGCAGCGGGGGAGGTGATTCCAAGGTCAGCCCCAATGTGACAAACCCAGCGGGTAAAAATCCAGCACCACAGGGAGGTGGGTAACCGGCAAGCCCACACTGAGACAACACTCTGACCAAAAACTTCCAAAAGGGTTTCCAAAAAGCTCAATACACGCTTTTTTGATTTAAAATGGTTTTTGAAATTGAATGCTTCATACAGAGTGGCTAGATGTCTGATTTGACCCTGTTCAGGCAGATAAGACACAGCAGAGTGTTTTCAGCTTGCCGGTTGCCTGAAGTAATATCAGCAGGGAGCTATGGATCATGTCTAGGAGTAAAATTGTATATCACTAGCTGTTAAAATATGTTTTTGTATCTGTGTCAAATGGTATAGTTAAATTGTATATAACACTTGAATTGATACTGAGTATATGTTCTTATTATATTATTTTCTAAATCAAGTGATGCTGAAACACAATGAACAACCCACTTTAGACAAACTAATCTAAACTAGCAACAAATAACGATAAAAAAATACAGAAATGTTTAATTGTGGTTTTCTTATTTCATATACAAACAAAAGCAGAAGCAGCTGCTACACACTCACTGTTTAAAAAAAGTGAATTAGACTTTGCTCTGCAGGCTCACATTAACTCCATTTATTCTTCTATTGGCTTTAAACTGCTGCATTAAATTATAAGATTCATAAACCTAATGCAGTAGCCTCAGAGAGCACATTTATGCATGCTTTTCCACAGATTTATGTTAATTGTGTTAGGTTTTAATTAGCAGCACATAATATACTGCATTCAGAAGTTTTTGTGCACTGCACAAGCAGTGAATTTAGTTACAGTTTTCACTTCTACACATTCCCTTAAATGTGTTATTTCTTTTTGTCTGTCGTTTAAATAAAATATATTTAAAAATACTACACAGTGTTTAAATAATGGTCTAATTATTGTCAGCATGAAAGCCATGCCACAGAATCACTACAAAGCTGTCCAGACAGGCCTAGTGGACTAAATGTGAATATGGAGTACATGGAAACGGTCCCTGGTCACATGTCTCACCACACACTTGCACACTTCATTAATAGGCGCTCATTCAAAAATAATCAAATGTTTACATACTTGTCCAATATGTCAGAAAAGCCAACAATTTCCATGAGGTGTACTTATTTTTTTCACATGACTGTATGAGCTAATCCCCTTTTCTCTTTTGATTGAGAGATGGCTCTTAATCAGAAATGTCATTATGGTTTAATTGCTTCTAATAATAATCACCCCAGTAACCTCTAATAAGACTCCATTTGACCATTTATAACCAGATTTTATCCCAAGATGTATGCTGACCTTCATTGGTAGCTAGCCCTGAAATAATGAGCTGTATATAATTATATAAAACGCGAACAAATATTCATTTGGCATGCAGTAGTGGTAACCACGGAAATAAGAAGACGATAATTGAAACAGATATATTATTAAAATATAATTTGTTAGAAACATTGCTGAAGAATGTTCTCATTCATTAATAGCATGAATATCTGTTAAGTTTAATCAGTATTGCTTGTGAGTAGTGTATGTATTGCACTTTTTTGTATGACTCATACATACAGTAAGAAAGAAAAAGTGAATGTGTTGTGGTTTGTGTATGTAAGTGTATACTGTGTATAGTTTGTAAGTGTACTGTGTGCTTGTCTGTTGTTCAAATTTGAAATGCATATATAATATACAGTGCCCTCCACTAATATTGATACCCTTGATAAATATTATCAAAGAAGGCTGTGAAAATTTCTTTATTGTTTAACCTTTTGATCTTTTGTTTAGAAAAATCACACAAATAATCCGCTCTCAAACAATATCATATATGGATATTAAACAAGCAAACAAAACACAGGATTATCAACAAAAAAAAAATCTATGTTAAATATAGGTGTGCAAGGGTTATTGGCACCCTTTTAGTCAATACGTTGTGCTACCTCCCTTTGCCAAGATAATAGTCTTCTCCTATAATGCCATTGCAAGGGATCTGAGACCATTCCTCCATACAGAATCTCTCCAGAAAGCTTCAAATTTTGAGGTCCACACTGGTGGACTCTCCTCTTCAGTTCACTCCACATGTTTTCTATGGGGTTCACATCAGGGGACTGGGATGGCCATAAAGCATTTTTGTGTTGATTTTGACGTATGTTTTGGATCATTGTCCTGATGGAAGATCCAACCATGGGCCAGTTCCTCCGGCAGATAAACAGC
Source organism: Ameiurus melas (assembly GCA_012411365.1). Taxonomy (NCBI): domain Eukaryota; kingdom Metazoa; phylum Chordata; class Actinopteri; order Siluriformes; family Ictaluridae; genus Ameiurus; species Ameiurus melas. Next base: position 23,591,229 of record CM022754.1, on the reverse strand, counting down.
CTCAAAACATTAAAAAGCCACCAACAAATTTAACCGTGAGCATGAGGTGCTTTTCCATATGGCTACCTCTCTGTCTGCCCCAAAACCACTTCTGTGTTTATTGCTAAAAAAAAAAAGCTCCATAGAACCCAATCTCGAGTAGTTCCAGTAGTGTCTGGCAAACTAAACGTGCTTGAGTTTGTTTTTGGATGAGAGTAGAGGCTTTTTTCTTGAAACCCTTCCAAACAGCTTGTGGTGATGTAGGTGACTTTGGATTGTAGTTTTGGAGACTTTCTGAACCCAAGATGCAACTAACTTTTTCCATCTGTGATCCTTGGAGACTTTTTGGCCACTCGAACCATCCTTTTCACAGTGTCTTGAGACAATATAGACACACGTCCATTTCTGGGTTGATTAATAACATCTGGAACTATTGCCCTAATGGTGGAAATTGTGCTATTTTCTTTTAGCCACTTCCCATTTCATGAAGCTCAACAACGTTTTGCCGCACATCACAGCTATATTCCTTGGTCTTACCCATTGTTATGAATGACTATGGGAATTTGTACTATGTGTTACCTCATATTTATACCTGTGCTGGGTCCGAGTCCACCTTTGTCGAGTTCAAGTCGAGACCAAATCCTTAACCAATCGATTCTGAGTCCAAAAGGGGCCAAGTTGGACTCAAGTCCGAATCCTTAATGGAAGAGATCAAGTCGAGTTCAGCCCGAGTCCACAAAGTAATTCAATTGTCAAATTAACATTTCAAGATTCATAAACCAATGGCAACATAAATGTAAAAAAAAACCACTATAACATCTTGTAATTTCCATTTTAATTCTTAAAATGAAAAAAAAATATCAGGGTTTAAGATAGTTACTACATTAAGAAGTACATTTCACATTTTACGTGAAATTTAAGACTGGAATTGCCAAATGCTAATATTTAGAGATGGAAAATATAACTAAAATCTTATATCACGACAACAGTACATTTCCTCAGGTAGGTCTATCAATAGTATTCAAGTAAGAAATGACAGGTGACGCGGACTTTCCTTGAGAGAATTTCTGAGTCCAAATTGTCCGAGTCTGTGTCAAGTTCCAGTACAAATTTACTTGAGTGCATGACAAGTCTGAGTTTGTTCATAATTGGACTCGAGTCCGAGTCTGGGATCGAGTACCCCAACTTTAATTTATACCCCTGTGAAAACCAAAGTCATGGTTGAACAATTTCTTGTTCCTAGTCACCCAGGTGAACAAAAAATTATATATATATATATATATATGAATGACAAAATACTTCAATTATATTTTTCACATATGAATTCATAAGGGAGCCAATAATTGTTGCACACCTATATTTAACAAAGATATATAAACTTGTGTTGTATTTGAAATTGTTTTATATCCATGAGAGCAGAGTATTTTTGTGAATTCTTTTGCACAAAATGTCAAAATATTAAACAATAAAGACAATTTTTTACAGCTGCCTTTGCTCATATTTATCAAGGGTGCCAATATTAGTGGAGTGCACTGTATGTGCTAGCTTTTTCCTTGCTCTCCTGTAACTTGACTCTGTCTCCTCCTGTAGGACAAGACAAGTGCGTTGAGTCTCAGTAATGTGGCTGGAGTTTTTTACATTCTAATCGGAGGCCTGGGCCTAGCCATGCTGGTGGCACTGGTGGAATTCTGCTACAAGTCAAGGACTGAGTCTTACAGGATGAAGGTTTCTGCTCGGCCTGCTTTAGAGGCCACTTACACTGAGCTGCACAGTTACAGCCTATACAGTGGCCACACAGTTCAGATTTAAAGAATCATTAGGCAAACAGGAATGAAACAAGCTCCCACCACACACACACACACACATACATACATATGCTTGTATTTTTGTATGCTCTTTTTGCATTTTGTCAATAGTTTTGTGTGTCCCTTCTCTTCCCTTTTCTCATTCTCCTCTGCCTCTCAGATTTTTCCCTCTGACCTCACTTCCTTCCTCACTGCCTTTGCTGTTGTTCTCTCTCTTCTTTCACTTCCTAATTCTCTTTCTATTAGTGTTATTGTTTATTCTAGGTTCCGTCCATCTCACCCCTCTGTGCGCTAGCTATTCTGGCTGTACAAAGCAGCCGTATTAAATGCACATAACATAGCCTTTATTCCTATCATAGAATGTGTTCAACTCTCTCTGCAAAAAAAAAAAAATTATTCCCATCTAGACTAATGACTGCTCATTATTCAAAAAGAGACAGCATGTCTGCTTTCTCATAATTTGGCACTCAAAGACTTGCTAAATATGGCATCCACTCAGAAGTTCTCCTTAAATATAGCATCTGTTTTCTCAGAAATCTTGTCAGGATCTAATCTGTAACTATCTGAGATCTGAGTTAAACTGTGCTTGTTTTAATTTAGCTAATTCTACTGATCTTTAAATATCAAATGCAAATCTTCATCCTCTCAGCACTTTGTCAGTTGCATAAACATCATCTACAGATACCTCAGTATATGTTCTTGTAATCAAATCTACCTCTACAATTCTAACTCTATTACAGGCAGGTACCTTAAATATCACTCCTAACATAGTTGGACAGGAATTACACAATATAACGGAATACACTTAAATGTTTTTGTTTGTTAATTTGATTACAGGATTCACATTTCATATCCATTCATATTATGAAAGTGTCTGAATTTCTCTGAGCAATCAAATTAGTCTGCATCAGGTGTGTATCTAGTGCACTGAAATATAGTGTGATTAAATCATTTCCAGATTGGATATATGCAGTGACACAATGTGCCATCCAGCACTCTAGGTTTGCTTAAAGTGAACTGGCAGCTCCATGAAAGCAATTAAAAAAAAAAAAAAAAAATTAAAAACACATTACTTCTCACTGTCACAATTATGAAAGACACTATGTACATAGAAAATATAAACCAATACCTAGGAGCCAAGAGCGCATAACATGATAAAGTGACAATATGAGCCAAACAAAGCCAGACAAAGAGTGAGGTGCAAACAGTGACTATATACACACTGGAGCTCATTAACTATAATGAGATTCAGGTACAGGTGGTCATGTGATGGTTGTGCAGAGGTGCAGTGGCTGCTAGGAATTGAAGACCAGGTTTCCCTCTGGCAATTCATAACACTCACATTGGTCTTCAAAGCTACATATGGTCAATTCTGATAAAACAAGCAGACCCAAAGTCCACCCACAATGTCCATATTCATATTCATCTGTAAGATCAGACTCAGCTGAAAAATGTTTGTTTTACAGTTAAATAATCAAAATGATTACAATCAATAAACATAGTAAGAATAGTAAGTTGGAATAGTACATAATACCTGTTTAACAAACATAGCAAATGAAGTTGATAATCACAATACTTGGGAACCTTGAATTAAAATATAAGTAAAGGGGGTTCAACATGTAATTTATGTGAATCAAATGACAAATGACATGGATCTTTAGTTGAATTGATTAACAAGTGCATTTGTGTACAAGAAGCACCAGAAAGAGCTGACCTGGATGCAGAGGCTTAGGCATTTGTGCTATTCAGATATGCTTAGAGATCATCACATGGGAATAGCTCATTCACAAGGACTTGTACGGCAAATTTTCAACATAATCGAAGGAAGTAACTTTTCCACAACATTAAATCTAAATATGAACCATTAAAATGTGCAACATGTACTTCATTAATAAATGAAACATTGTAATTGTTGGCAAATCACTGTGGCGTATACGGAATAACACACTCCACCATTCTGTTATTCAAAATAGTGTCATGCTTGTATGTCGTGCCATATCACACCCCCAAGGTGTGCATTATTTTTGTAAAACAGCACAGTCTGTCTTGTGTTATTCCTTACATTAACAATACTTCATTTTGGTACTCTAATACGTTTCAGTGATTAAGTAAACAGCGTTATTAGAAACAGAGCACATTTAAATGACTTTTTATTTACAGCAGCCATGGATATCAGCACCTCTAATTCAGCTTCACTGCAATATATATTTTACACTCTCCATGTTTACTTCTTTCCTCATGTCATCATCAGATCTTGGATAACTGTATTTTGCCGAATGTTTGCATTTTATTGTCTCACATTCACACCACCTGCATAAATTAGGTTGTTTCATGGTAAATGAGGGTTAAAAAAAAAAAAGCATTCCATATGACGTGTAAATTAGGAATTAGTGGGAAGAGGCTTGTTCAACTGAAGCTGGTTCATTATTTGCAAAATCACCACTCATTTTGATGCCATACAACATGAATCAGACACAGATTCATTCATACATCATTCTATGCAGTCAAATCTGCACACACAAATTTGAGGTAGAATTCTGCTCAGTTGTAGAAAGTTGAATAAATGCTTCCTGCCTATCAACAGCATCTAGGCCCAGAGTCTGTACATACATGTCAGAGCCAAGATACTGTTTCATGTTAATAGAATTAGGTAAAAAAAAATAAGTATTTTTCTTGTAAATTCGCCTCAAATATATAACTGCAATGTATGACAGAGTACAGAAAACAGTGCAAAAGAGAACAAAAAAGTACAGAAATTACAATCCCCACCAAAACTATTGGAGCAGCAAGGCCAATTCATTTATTTGTGCTATACACCAAAGACATTTGGGTTTAAGCTCAATATATGGACATGAGACAAGAGTTTAGGATTTCAGCTTTTATTTCCTGGTATTTACATCTAGATGCGTTTTGTATCAGACCACCCAATGTTTCAACAAGCAAAAGTATATGAACAGTTAAAGCTTGAAGTTAATTAAAGTAAATAACACTGACACTGACATCACCAAATTATTGGTAACTTCTTTGTTGATGCATTTCCAGGCTTTTACTGCAGCCTCTTTCAGTTATTGTTTGTTTTGGGGGTTGATCCCTTCAGTCTCCTCTTTAGGGGGTGAAATGTGTGCGCAATTGTGTTAAGGTCTGGTGATTGACTTGGTCAATCTAAAACCTTCTGTTCCAGTTCTTACTGCTGAGTCTGCGTCTTCTGGTTTGGCCTCTATATTCCATGCACTTGAGGTCTTCTTCAAATACTGGATTGTGATACCTTCACTCCTGCTCTCTGGAGGCCACAATGTTTCTGTCATCAGCTGCTGTTGTTGTTTTCCTTGGCCTTTTCGTTTGGTGTCAGTAAATGTTGGCTTATCCTTTTTTAACACAAATGCAGTCTTCACTGGTGAAACTGAAGGCAAAAACCAAGAGATGTTCAAAGCTATTTATTGTTTAAAGAACCAAATTTTGAGACAATGTATTATTTAAACAATCTATTTATTATTTAAACAATGTAACAGGACACACCTGGGTAACAAGAAACACCTGTCAGTCCTGTCAGATCCACCTAAAATTTGGGTGGATGCTCACCTACAATTTGGGTGGTCTGATACAAAATGTGCTGTGATTTTGTCACATGTACATATGAATACCAGGAAACAAAATCTGAAATTCTAAAATATTGTCCTGCAATAGTTTTGGAGGAGACCCTAGTTTCTTAAACAAGTGAAGATGAACACTGTGGTTGGCATTATGCTGAGCAAGGCAGAGTAGTAATCAGTAATCAACAATTTGTTGTTTACTCTAAAATTAATTTGTTATTATTAGTTATAAAATTATGACATTATGAACAAAAAAAATAACCATATAATTTTTTTGCCAACTCCCAAACACAGCCACATAATCCCCCCTCCCCCCCCTCCCCGGATTAGCTTCCTGATTTTTCACCTGATTTTTACAGTAAGGGGATAAATTTAGGAATGAAGCAGTTTTATTAAGAAACTGACAAATAATATTATTAAAAACCTCCCTACAGTATCTATTCAAACATTATTTCCCCTGTATTTTATGTGGCATTAAACAAATATGTATAATCACCTTTTAGCATCCTTTTCTAAACCAGCATTTATGCAACACTTTCATACTGTGTCTAACTCTGCCCATTTCTTCATACCAGCAATCCATCAATGATGCCATGCACTGCACCACACTGACCCGGATGAGTGGCAACAGCAGTGGTGGGGAGAATGGCCGCATCATGGCCCATGACTTCCCAAAAGCTGTGCAGACATTACCATGCATGAGCCACACAGCTGCTATGGACCTTGGAGCCTCAGGCATGTGACTGGTACTACACAGATACTGTCCCCCAACGGATGCACCGTACTGCCAAAATGCACTCTCAGACTGCTCTCGGCAAAACCAACTACCCATGAAACATTTTTCTTATATAAGAAAAAAAATCATAAATGTTTGGATGGTGAGAAAAGAATACAGAGATGAAGATGCTGTGCAATATGATGCTGAAGGGACACTTTTCAGTAGTGTTCAGTTACAAAAATAATGATAAAAATTTGTGTTGATGCCATGCCAGTCTAACAGAGCTGTTTACTTCTGTCTGTAACTGTGCAATATTTTGATTTATACCACTGTTCTATTATGTTGTCTACTACCTTATTTTCTCCAGGAAAAGATTGTCACATGAAATATGTGGAATTTTGCACAGATTATTATATGGCTTATATGTTGTAATGACTACTACAGAGAGTCTTTTGTGTGGACTGAAGTTTTTTTTGTTATTTTTTTAATGCACTTAAACTAGTGGTCAATGTGGCTGATTTCCCTCCACCATTAACTTTGCTTAGCTTAATTGAAACAAACATATCAGATTGTTAATCTGTTAATAGTGTAAATAGTCTGATGTAAATCTTAACCTGGGCGATGGGAGAACATTTGTTGTTGATCAGATCATAGCATACTGAACATGTTGATTATCTTGCTGCATTTCTTTCCACCTCAACAACCTTGCATTGCTGCTACGCCTCATTTAAGGTGCCATACCTCATTTGTGCCAGGACTGACATGGGAGTGTGTTCAGCAGGAGCACTTGCAGAAGGGCAACAGCAAAAATGTCTCAAGCTACTGTGGATAAAAAAAGCTTTTTAATTATATTTCCCCTATCATTTGAATGTCATTTTTTCCGGCCTTCAAATATAGTATTGTCATTTGTTTATACTGTGCTCAGAGCCAAAGCTAAGCATTTTTGAAACATTGCTACATAGATGTCCTTTTGATACAACATTCTTTTTACATCAGTCTTTTGCAAATGAATATTCCTCAACTATCTTGCACTTCTAAAAAACTTATGAGGGAGTCACCTGAAAATAGTTTCATTTTAAAGCCCAAAGTGTGTCATTTAAGTTAACTACGTTCTGAGACTGTATATGGAGCAAATGCTGATGGATGTTGGCCTGCCTTTAAATTCTCTTGCTGCACACATGCTTTAAGACAGGTTTGTTTATGACTCCTGTTTTTAGATTATTCTTAACTTTTAGAGAAAAAGATCACCACTGACTGTAGAAGATAACTAAGATCTGTGTTTGAGGAAACCAGTCACAATCACAATGAGCTCCATCCTGATGCACTGAATTTAAAATAAAGGAGCTTCCCTGGAGTACTATGCTTTCACACCACACACCATGCTTTGTCCTCTATGTAAACAAAGAGTGCTTTGTTCTTCCCTCACTCTCTGTTTCTAGCTTCGTTCATGTCTCTTAATAAGGCACAGGAGTCTGGGCTGCTTTGTGGCCTCATGTTCTGAACTTTTTTTATACACAGTAACACATTTGTAATGGCTGACAGAAACAATGAGTAATAGTATAAGTAAGGATTTTTGAGTGCTGTGTGATTTGCTGTTTTACATATGAACTGGTGTGTTGAGGCAATGCTTCATTAAAGGGATGTAGTTATTACAGAGATAAGAACTATTGAGCAGTTAGTTGAGATACTTTGTGTTTCTGGTTAACAGTGTTACTCTTCTGTATTTGCGATACAAAAAATTATCTTCTGTGCTTACACTTCACAATGATGTGATTTGTTTATTCAAGTTTGTTTGTTGGGATTATGTTGATCATAATGGAAAGGTATGGTTGCATACAAATGGTATGGATGGAAAACACATTAAATCAATAATGAATAAAACATTCAAAATAAAAAGAAAACAATTTTCTAACCAATATCAGAAGTTGGTTGATGCTTTTTTGTGATTAAATGGGAAACAATTATTGAGATTTCTGTCATTTTGTTTCTCTGTACACTGTATTTGAGGCTGCTGTTGACACACTTGGGGGGGAAAAGCTCATCAGGATCCCTGCATGTCCCCATTAGGAAATTCCAGTGATGCTTTCATGCAAAGCTTCTTACAACTGGGAAAAACTCCATCCCAATCATAGTGTTGCGGGATGAAAGCCTTGATCGAGGGCCCAGCAGCAGCTTTCTGGCAGTCAGACAGGATTTCCCATTTATGAGATCCTTTAGAAGCTTAACTGCTAAGCTAACACTTTTGCGAAAGACAGGTGCTTGCTTACTCGCTGTAGTGTTTGGACAGATGCCATGCTCCACAGAAAACTCATCAAAGTATGAATGGAGGGCCAAATGTCTCCATAATAATACACTATCAAGCACAGAATAAATAGATTGAGATGCCTACCATTATGAGTTATACAACAGAAATGGCCTAATAAATTAAGCAAGAGTAATAAAGTAATAAGAAAAGGTTTTCCTAATCAAGGCTCTGTACTAAACTATAGAATTAGTGTTTAAGAAACATTCTTATTATTTATCATAATTTATAATAAAATAAAGAATTGCATTAACTTACAGGCAAAAGTAAATTATTAGAGTTGCTTAAATGCTTTACTTTCTGTACTAAATAAATTAATGTATATATGTGGCAAAAAAATAATAATAATAATGTTTACTTGAAACGATTGGACTCATACATGCACAAATCAACACATGCTGATCAGAAGAGGGCCATGAGCTTGCTGCACACACCCTGTTCCCTTTCAAAGGGAACTTAGACGTTGCATTTAGAATAACAGTATGGCGTGACCGGTATCTGAAGCTTGTGTGAAATCATGTCTCTACTTATAGGCCTGCCATTATCAGGTGACGTAAGCAATTAAGTGCGTCGCATGATATATATATATATATATGGCACCTGTGAACCACGCCGCCAGATTTATTATCTTCAGCGAGACTGCATGTCTGTTGTTTGTGTGACAAAAATGCTTCATTACTACTCTAGTACTCTAAACGTTTCTATCCCTTTTTAAAGAAAAAAAGGGCATTTGGGCGTAGAGCATGCGACAGAAACCCTCATGTGAATGTGAACATTTCAAGTTCTCTCATCTTCTCCTCTGAAGGGAGTTGGGTTTCAGAATCTTGCAGAACGGGTCTGGACCAAAAAAAAGGGGGGGCCGGGGGCGGGCAGCCAGCCGAAGTCATCATGGGGTTCTTGTAGGGATTTGGAATAGGAGCCGGAGACGAGCACTGTTCTATCTCCTGCTCTGTCTTCCTCTCCGCCTGACTTTGTGCGTCACGACTCCTCCTTCACCTATGGAAAGCCAAAATACCATCGCTGACTCCGAGGACGGTGCCATCACACCAAAAACCGACAGCAGCTCTCAAGCATATAAAGAGCTGCTTGAGGTGATTACTAGGGCAGTTGAAAAGTTGAATATAGACTGGCCCTGGGAAGAGGAAGTGGCTCGTAGCAGGCTGGAAGAGGGCTTCCCCTCCATTGAAAATAAATATAAAGCTCCCTCACACCGCAGAAAACTCGCCTTTTTTCCAGAAGTGCATGATGAGATATCACGCTTCTGGAGAAAACCATACACTAGCCGTGTTTATAACCCTGTGATGTCTGATTACTCAGCCATCATGGGGAGTGAGCAGCATGGCTTTTTAGCGATGCCGAAGGTGGAGGAGGTGGTTGCGAGCCACCTCTCTCCATCAACAGCAGGTAATTTAGGGAGGCCAACTTTACTTTCTCACCCATGTAAGGCCACCTTGGCGTTGGTGGGCAAAGCCTATGCGGCAGCGGGTCTTGCTTGTGGGTCACTGCATACATTGGCAGTGTTGCAGGCCTACCAAGCAGACCTGCTGAGTGAGCTCGATCCTGGGGAGGAAATTGGGATAAAGGCAGTGTTAGAGCGGCACCGCACCACAGATTTACCTCTCTGGGTGACCAAACAAACGGCACGTCATATCGGCTGTTCAATGGGTAGCCTGGTTATAGCGGAGAGGCACCTATGGCTCAACTTCTCAGGGATGGGGGACAAAGATAAGGTCTCCTTGCTGAATGCCCCTTTTTCACACTATCTGTTGTTACCCAGATGAGGATGGGTTCCCTTCTAAGTCGGGTTCCTCTCAAGGTTTCTTCCTCTTAAAACATCTTATGGAGTTTTTCCTCGCCACCATCGCCATTCAGTGGCTTGCTCAGTTGGGATAAATTCACACCTTTTATATCTGTATACCGTATTGATATTTCTGTAAAGCTGCTTTGAGACAATGTCTATTGTAAAAAGCGCTATACAAATAAAATTGAATTGAAGTAAACCTTTTGGCCTGTTTGGTGACCCGGTTAATGCCATCACCGACAGGTTTCGAGAGGCAAAACAGCAAATGTCGGCGTTCAGCCAGTTTCCTTCCCTGTTGTGTAGAGTTTGCCCGGGCCTCCATAAGTGGAGCCCCGTCCAGCGCTAATGTGAAGGAGGTGCAGAAGGCGAGTGTGGCGGCCCGCCTCCCCCCGCAGAGAGCCAGCGGGACCAGGTGGCAACAGTCACAACCTGCTAAGAGGCCTGATTTAAGAATGATCATAAAAGCAAAGCAAGCAAGGAAGGAACAGTCCTGATGGGCCACGGAGGGACATATCAGGGGACATGAAATTGTTAGGGCAGATAGCCGCCAGTGTTACTGTAGGGCCTGCCCTGGCCAAGGCCATCCCACGTTTTCAGCCTGCTCTGGTCAGCGAGCTGTCACAGGGCGATGGAAATCTGATGCTTTCCCTCCAACGAAAGGTGGAAAAGCTAACATCATTGAAATACCGTTTGGCAGCGAGGAAAATACTGCAAAATGTGTCTCCATAAGTTCGGTCTGCCATATAAAAGGGTTACCGAGTCCAGTTCAGAGCTCAACCCCCCTGGTTCAGAGGTGTGCTCACCACAGTTGTCAGCACAGAGCAGAGCGCCATAGAACATGTACCCCTTTCCTTAAAGGAGGGAGGTTTTTTACTGGTCCACAAAAAAGATGGGAGTATGCGGCCAATTTTATATCTACGTCATCATAAACTATATTCTTCTCACATGCAGGTTCAAGATGCTGATGCTCAAACTTATCGTGCCACAGATTCAGTTTGAGGACTGGATTGTGATTATAGATCTGAAAGATGCATATTTCCACATAGGAATATCAACCAGTCACATGAAGTTCCTTGAGGTTTGCGTTTGAAGACAACACACAGCAATTTCGGGTTCTTCCCCTCAGGCTAGCTTTATCACCTTGCACCTTCACAAAGTGTGATGCTGCTCTGGCTCCCTTGCGACTCCAGGGCATTGGTGTATTGAACTACCTGGATGGCTGGTTAATTCTAGCACGATCCAGGGACAGGCGGTTCAACATCAAGATTTTGTTCTCGCCCACATGAGGAGCTTGGGGCTCAGGCTGAACCTCAAGAAAAGTATGCTTTCTCCAGTGCAGAGGACAACTTTTCTAGGGGTTATATGGGATTCTACTACGATGAGGGGTTTCTATCCCCAACACGCATAGGATCGATCCTGTAAACTTTGAGCAAGATAAAGCTAAGTCTGGGCATCCCCTCCAGGGTTACGTTCACACCCCCTGTTCAATCAGGCACAACTAATCCTTCTCTGGGCAGAGGGAAAGTTCTTGTCAGTGAGTGCAATGTACATTCTGGGCAGCCGGAATGTAGGGGCAGACATCCTGTTGAGGCAGGGGCTGAGGCCCGGGGGTTGGAGGCTCCATACACAAGTGGTGGAGTCCATATGGCGGAGGTTCAGACAAGTGGAAGTAGATGTGTTCGCCTCTGAGCAGACAAAACACTGCCCACTGTGGTTCGCCCTCACCACTCCTGCACCATTGGGGCTGGATGCCATGGGGCACACGTGGCCAAGGTCATGTCTATATGCTTTTCCACGATTGCTCTGCTCCCACAAGTTCTAGCAAGAGTTTGCCAAGACCATATACGTCTGCTGCTAGTAGCACCTTATTGGCCAGCTCGAATATGGTTCTCGGAGATCATTTCCATGAGTGACGGTACTCCTTGGGAGATTCCCATCCGCAGGGATCTACAGTCTCACGCCGGAGGGCTGATTTATCACCCTCGGCCAGAACTGTGGGTCTGGCCCTTGAGGGGCACCAGCTCATAAATTCTGGTCTCAAAGCTGAGGTTGGAGAGACCATGGTAAACGCTAGCGCACCATCCACAAGGAAATTGTATGCGCTGACGTGGATGCTTTTCCTCTGGTTGTGATAGGAATATCAGCTAGACCCAGTGAACTGTGCAATAGCTACAAATGTTTTATTTTATTTGCATAATATTTAACCATTTCAACTAAGTAGGTTTTTACTGGAAATTAAATGTTAATTTTACTATTAAAAAGTAAATGCATATTTTTACCAAAATATTTTTAAGTGTGGATGGGGCTATTATTTCCTGAAAGCTGCCATGTTAGCATGACTATCACATACACACCATGATGTCATTATCCATGGTGACTGTAGAAATGAATTATTCAGTTATTCAAGGGAAATTGCTGTTGAGCAATGGAACCTAAGCAACTCTCACATTTACCATTCACAAAACATAACCTCATGTTGCTATTGCTTTTTTCTCTGTTTTACTCTTAATCAAAGAAAAGTGCTATAGGGAGGCTCATTTGTATTAATTTGTACCGCTTTCCAATTTTCCTTGAATGCACTATGTTGGTGTAAATCTTACTCACGCCTTCTGGAGTTAGACACAAAGTAGTTTTTAAAAAACCGTCATCTTTCAGAACCAGTTGAAAAGTAGTGCCCTAATTACATGGGATTTGCATTGATATGTTATTTCCTTGCACACACTGTCCATTAAAAGTGATTAGTTATGGCAATTAAAATGTCAAAACAAAGCTGTTCTTTAGATGGCAGATCCATAGAGGTATAGTTTTACTCTTTCACAACCCGTGCTTCCTAATTTATATAAACAGTACAATGACTGCAGTGCAACGCGTGCCTGTGTGTGGGCCTGAACAGCAACATGATGAAGGCACATCATGGGGGTGTGAGATTTCAAAAAAGAATTCATGACACCTGCCATGATGTGCTTTCATCCCCCTCGTTTTCTTTTCTCGCCCCCCCTTCAAGCAGTCACACTATGCATAGTGTCTTTCTCTCTCCCTGTCTCAGCTGGCACCTTATTCTTTTCATATCTAGCTACTTTATGTGAGTCAGAGCATAGGGCCAATTCTAAGCCACTTGGCATCACTTCTAAATTCTGTGGAGATTACATACCCCTGCATGCAGACACACTCTAACATGCTCTTACTGACACCTGTGCTTGTCTTACCTGCTGTGATGCACATCCATCAGTCTACTTACCTCCCAATGCAGCCCAACTGGCAGCTGGCTTGAATCAGAAGTACGGTGTGATATGATGGATGCATGATGATTAAACATACAGTGCATTTATGAAACATGTCATTCAGTCATCGTATCTTAGAGCTCCTGTCTCTCTAACTGTCAATTACTGGGTAGGAGACTACACCTGGTGTCGAATTGCATCCCTCTGTGTGTGCTTGTGCAGATAGAAATAGAAAGAGAAAAAAATTAAGCAGGGAAGGGAACAGAAAAGTGACTCACTGGCTCATCGGTGGCCCGTTTATCACACCATCTCATCAGCTTAGCGACAGAGACAGATTCTTCCTGCTTCCCTCCCTTGATGAGTTAATGCACTGAGATTTCAACTTGATTCCAAAACAGCATAGATTCATGCCATTACACGATACCGGGCATGGATTAATGTGTAGGTTCTCCTCCAAATCTCCATCCAGATAGGCCACTGGATGAAGGAGTACTTCCTTGTGAATCAAACATAAACATGGTGAGTCCACTATGGGTCAATCAAAGCTGCAAGGATAAGCCAGGGCATCAGCCTGGGCTTCTCCAATATGTGGATGGGAGTGGAAAGGCACTGTGGGAAGATGGATGGCAGAATAAATGGATGATGCAAAGAGCGGAGAGATGTATGGGGTAGCACATAGAACCAGGCGGAATGACAGATGAGTGGATTATGGAGCAGTGCTGGAGCCTTACATGTCTCTACAGTGTGAAGGCTGAAAGGATGTAGTCCGACTCGATGGGCTGTCTGCCCTCCTGGCTGTTGCTAAAGCAACCATTGTCAAGGGGTTCACAGAAAGGAAAGCAGTGTTAAACTTTGTCTAAATTCCCTATTTGTAGGAGCAATAAATAAAAAAAAACTGTTATGTGAAAAACAGTGACATTGTTTTACAATGAGTTTTTCTTATTCTAATTTCCCCCTTAACTCATAGATAAATGATAAACCTTAAACTGTGTAGATTAATACAAGTATTGTATTAGACTTTTCTTTTACAACATGGAAATAAGGTAACAGATCAATAAATATGTATGAATTAGCATATCATAAAATATTTGTTACATATATATTGTATAATTTCAACATACCATCTCATTATTAAAATCTAATACTAATAAATGTTAGAATTTTGTCTTCATTTGGTGCAAATAGATGCCCTTAAATTTAAAACACGTCTATGGACATACTAATTTTCCCCCACAATCTCACAATGTTTCTGTAAGGACCTTCAGGTTTATTAGGAACATTGCTGGTAATCAAAGAATTAGGTAGAAATGCCCTAAATTGCAGAATTATTATAGCAAGCATCCACTCTAAAAAAAAAAAAAAAAAAAACACTGGGTTAAAAACAACCCAATTTGTGTAACAGCTGTGTAAATATAGGACAGAACAACTTTTGGGCTAACCTTCAAGTTGGATTGTCAATTTTAATATTTTTTTTAATTGTTTTTCCAAAATGATTTTTAATTGTTTCATTGATTTATAAATCATTTCCAAAATGATTTAATTTTATAAATGGGTTAGAATTATCAGGCTTATTTTTACCCTTTGAAAATGTCAAATATAACACATTATAAATAAATATGTCAACATTGTATCTTTTTTATTTATATACAACAAGGTTTATTATATAGACGTTTGGAGTGAATGACTCAAATAAGTCATATATTTAAGACAAAAATGTCAGATTTTTATAAAAGGAGATGTTTAAAACATCCAATAAACTGAGTAACCAACTCATGATCCAGTGGGCATTACAAACAAGTAAGCCAAAGCTAACAAAAATAGCGGTGCATTTAGTGTCATGTAAATTGGTCTGTTATCACACATTTTTGCTTTTTCTCTTCTAGAGTAATAGTTTTATGGATAAATATATTGATACAAACCTTGTCTTCTCCAAATAAATCTAACAGTCTGTCCGTGTGAAAACCTCTACCTCCACCTGAGGTGAATTCAGACTGAGTTGATTTGATGCAAGGAGCTGGGCTGATGCGCCGTGGTGGGGGAGGGGTGCACTGATTCAACTGTCAGTGAAAATGACCCAGCCACTAACCCAGCAGTTGGGTTACACAAAACTACCCAAAAACTACCCGACTGAGGAAATAACCCAATTAAATGTCCCAAAAGGCTCAGTCCAGCATTTTTTAGAGTGTGGAAAACTGGACACACATGCTAATTTGCTCATTAGAAGGACACAATGCCCAATCATATGAGTATATCAGCATACATGTTTTCTTGTGTTATCAAGTGTGCTTGTTTTTCTACATGCAAACCTTTAGTAAATTGGGGCCTATTGAATCTCTGAGTAGCAAAATGGGATACATATAATGGTTCTAGTCTTTGCACTAATTGTACCCTGGAAAGCATGTAGATGTATAAAAAGCAACAATTATCAGGTTTTGAAATACTTCAGTGTGTATCTGTGTATTTCATGGTTCTTTGGAAATTTAATACAGGCAGGTGGCTTAGGTAATTTCCATCATTAACATTATCAATCATGTTCAGCCTATTCAACCTTAACAAATATGATTATTTAAAAAATATCATAAAAATAAATAAATACATAAATAAAAAACATTTTGAGGTGGTAGCTGGCTTCAGGTCCCATGTTAGCTTTAAACCCTTCCAGACTGGGAGTGACAGGAAAAACAAGATAATTGAGTGGGAAATAATTGAGTAGAAAATTGGGTGAACAAATAATACCCTGCACACCAACATATCTGAAAGATTCAAAGACTCATTATGTACATTATTTGCTGTCTATGGACCTGTATTTTTAACTCAAAGTGTCACAAGCCTGCCTCCCTAATGAAGGCAGATATATATTTTGTATTTGTATATTATTTTTATATTTTGCTTTATGTTTCATGATCAATAGTGGACTATCATCTAAAAGATAAAAGCAATAAAATAATCACTGACTATGTTTACATGCACATCAAATTCCGTTTAAGGTCTATATTTGGCAGCCATATTCTGAATGCTACTTTATATGCGTACAGGCCTGAGTTGCCGTTCCTAAATAACTAGCCTATAGCTAAGCATCTGTTAGCACCCACAATTCCTTGTGGACTGAGCATGTGCATATATCTCTTTTCAGTGGATTTTCTCAAAAAGGTGTACATGCAACAAATTTCCAATTAAAACAAGCATATTTCAGGGGTGGGAATCAGAATTTAAAGAATCAAATATTGTCTTAATCTGAATCTGGCAATCAGATTGTGGCATTTACGTGACTAATTAGTTCTAATACTAATTAGAATATTTCCAAATTCAGAATAATATGGGAATATTAATTTGCTTGCAAAAGTAGTCATTGTTTTAGCTTTTTTCACTCTTTTCACATAAGAACAATTTTTCTACCACAGCAAGATATAAATTGAGAACAATTTTTTATTTCAGAGGCATCAACTGAACCATTGCACTGAAATATAAATGGATTTGGCTGGTCAGGTTTGGAAGTACTGAACTGCTATATTCTATTGTGAGTTTTTTTTTAAGACATGGCATTTTTGATGATTATTTAAATCCTACTGAGGACCTATTAGTCTGAGCTTCTCCTTATCTTGCCTTCACAGTCATTCTCTCATTAAAAGGCAATCACAGGCCACCAACTCTAATAAACCTGCTAGTTCCCTTTTCCACTGGGGAGAGCGCTTGAACTAAGAGCAAAAATGCAATTATGAGGGCAGTCTGGTCTCTCTGATGTGATTTTTTTTATTTTTTATTTATTTTATTTTTTTAAATCACTCCTCTGCAACTTTACACAAAATAAACTCATTTTTGTTTTCTGGCCCTTCTTAACCATTTTACTGATGGTTAAGAAGATTAGAAGTTACTGTAAAACAGCAAGGTGATGCTTACTTAAATTGCCTGGCAGCAGCTACCTTTGCATTTCGAGTGTTTACTAATTGTCTTGATCATCTCACCAGTTCCAAGCCCTACAGCCTAAAACCATGTTATATCGAATAGAGGAAATCTAACACTGTGAGCCTTGATATCTTGAAATGCTTCCATACTGAAGGTCTCTGCAGTTTCTTAAAAGATCCTACAGCTCAGAAAGACTTGGATGTACAGTAAGCTAACATAAATGGTGGCTTCTTGATAAATTATCACAGGAGAAAAGCTTTTGCACTCTTGTATATTAGTCACTTGTCATGTAGCTGGTCACGACTGTGACATGTAAACCTTTCTTTCAATTTACCTGTACATATCTGTACATAATAATCCTTTTATCACACACACATACACTCATAACATGAATTTATAACTGAGTGTGAAAGTAGAGAGTCATTATCAGCAGCATTCCTTCACCCTCTGGGGCATGTGGAGAACATTAGTAGTCATTTTCAGTAGTCATGTCCTACCTGACACCGATACCAACTTTCAATTCCACTTTAGTGCTACATGAGGGACACCATAATTCAGTTTGCTCAGATTCTCTCTCTCTCTCTCTCTCTCTCTCTCTCTCTCTCTCTCTCTCTCTCTCTCTCTCTCTCGCAGATAGTGGCTCTAACAAACAGCTTCCAAATACATTCTCATTCACCAAAGACCAAAGAGACCTTTTGGGTTGATTTTAAAGGGCGTCCCAAATCTTTCTAAATTTTCTGAAGAAAAAGGGCTTAAACACAGCAAAAACAATCCCTTTTGGATCTCTTGTTTCATCACAGAAATGAACATATTTAAATGTATCCGCCCATTTACTTTACAGCAACTTAGTCCCATTTCATTCATTAACAGCGGGTAGTTAGCACCACACACTCGAACTGAAGTATGTAGCAGTTACTGGAATGAAAGCTGTTAAACACTGTACTGGTCCTGGCTGTAATATTATTAAATCGATTGTAAAATAATGCTAAAAATGAAAAATAAGAATAATAATGACAGAATATATGGGTAGCAATCGTGAATGATTAAAAAAAGAGAAGAAAGTCAATGAAGAAAGATGACTTAACTGACATACTCTAACTTACCTAGCTGCTGTACAACACAATATTTTTTTTTTTTTTTATGTGTAGCTAACTTTGCATGTAAAGATTAGAATGTTTTGCATTGGCAGGAGCGGGAACTTATAATGTATATACTGTAGTTGTGCAATTGATGATAAAAATTTTATAATAAATATGTTCAATATTAGCATTCAATGTTAACATATCACTTTTACTGTTAATTAGCATTTGGTGCAGGTTGTTTATTATATTGTGCAAGATTCAGTCGTTATCAATCAGAAACTCCAGTATGGATGGTTGGTCATAATTTATACAGTAGAATCAGCAATATTGTCTTTTTAAAGAAAAAGGCTATTAGATAGCAAAATAGTGAACCTTATCCAGCTAGGTAGACTACCATTAGCAAACTTCACCTATCTAGCATGGCTAACATCAACTATTAACTATTAATGTTGCATAGCTTTAGCCCTTGTTTAAACGTGTTGGATTTAGACAGGTTCATTGATATTATTGAAGCTATGCTGTTTTATCAGAGGTCAACAAAACAAAATACTGTACACAAAATAAGAAAATTAACATGTAAATATGAAAGTCCTTTGCTGAATCAGGTACGTGATTTGGGGCCTACAGTTGCAATCAAAATTATTCAACCCCCATTGCAAATTAGATTTATTGTCAAAATTTACAGACTTTCAACTGTTTGCAATGAACAAATCAAACAAAAGCACTTAGTTCAACACAACAAACTTTTGTTCAAGAAACAAATGTGGTTTCCACAAATTCAGCTGAAAATGTACCTTATAATGACTTCTCCAATTTTAAAATTATTGAACCCCTGCATGATAAGCATCTTTAATACTTACAGTAGTAGAGCACTCTTTTGCTATTATGACCTGCTGCAAATGCGATGCATAGCCAGACATCAGCTTCTGGCAGCGTTCCTGAGGAATCTTAGCCCATTCCTTATGAACAATGGCCTCCAGTTCAGCAATATTCTTGGGTTGCATGCTGCAACCACCTTCTTCAAATTTTCAATGGAGTTCAAGTCAGGTGACTGTGATGGCCCTATAAAATCTTCCATGACTTCTTTTGCAACCAAATCTTAGTGGACCTTGAGGCATGCTTGGGATCATTGTCCTGTTGGAAGGTCCAATGATGCCCAAGCTTCAGCTTCCTCACAGACGGCATGACATTTCTCCTAGGATTTCCTGATACTTCAATGAATCCATCTTGCCTTCCACACGCTGCAGGTTTCCAGTACCAGAGGATGCAAAGCAGCCCCAGAGCATCACCGTGCCACCACCATGCTTGACTGTGGACAGTGTTCTTTTCTTCATTCTTCTTCGTCCAGACATTCCACTGATCCACCATGCCAAAAAGTTCCAGGATTGTTTCATTGCGCCACAGAACAGAATCCCAAAACTTCTGTGGCTTATTTATGATTTTGAGATGACTTTTCTTGTGCTTTTGTGTCAGTAGCGGTATACATCTTGGAGTTCTGCCATGGAAACTTTCTGTGTTTAGTACGCCTTTACTGTGCTCTCTGAAAGCTCTGTGCCTGTTGCCACCAAGTCTTGCTGCAGCTCTTTTGCAGTCATTCAAGGGTTTTGCACAACCGGCCTTCTCAGAAATATGGCTGCAGCCGTTGATAGTTCAGGTATTTCAGGTGTTCCAGCTCTTGAAATGAAGCCTTTGATTCGTGCTTGAGGCAACACCTGTTTTGCACATTTGTGCTGCTGTGAGGGATTCTATTCATGAATAATTTTGAGATTGGAGAAGTCATTATAAGTTGCATTTTCAGTTGAATTTGGTGAAAGTACTTGAAACATTCATTGTATTGAACTATTTCAATTGCTTTTGTTTGATTTGTTCATTGCAAACTTCTAAAAGTCTGTAAATTTTGACAATAAACTTGATTTGCATTGGGGGTTGAATATTTTTGTTTGCTACTGTTGGTTTATAGTTAATGAGATTTCACTATGTTATTATAATATAGTTAATGCAATGCTACAGCAGTCATTGAGCAATGCCTATAATATTTCCGGCAGTGGTATAGCTAGGGGGGTAGACTTCGTACTTCAACATAAAACACACACACAGACACACACACACACACACACACACACACACACACACCACACACACACACACAGAAAGATCAGAAAGATCAGAAAGATCAGAAAGCTATACTTCAAATCAATATACAAAGTCAATATTTTGTGTGAAAATCTTTGCCTTTAAAAATGCATCAGTAGTTGCATGTTCATTTCATACAGTTTTATGAGGAAATTGCCTGGTAAACTTTTCTACGCATCCAAGAGAACCTGTCAGAGTTCTTTTGCAGACTTAGACTGTCAGATGTGCTTCTCTTTTTTTTCCAGGTAATCCCTGACAGCCAGCATTTATTTTTGTCTGAACAGTGAATATGTTGTTTCTTTCTCTACTGACATAATTTTCTGTACCATCATTATAGCAAAGTTACTATGAAAAAGTATGATTTGATATCAAATAACATGTCATGTCTTGTAATCTTGTAACATGCACTATAATTGTGTTGTAATGATGTTCATAAACGGTCAAGAGTCATAATCATATTAATTATATTTTATTGGCTACCAGCTACTGATGATAAGAAATCCTATAGGAATCATGCATCTTTCACATTTCTTTTTGAAAACTAGACTCTGAGCATAGCGATATCTACATGACAGCCTGTGAAGTACTTATTGGAGGTAGTTTCAGTGGAACTGTCATAATACATTTTGTGGCAACACTATAAATAAAGCAAGTTTGGTTGGTTGCAGATTATGCATTAATTGATTATATAACACACAGTTACTGATAAGATAAGATAAATGAACGATATTTCCTCATCCCCTGAAATTCATTCATAGCTATGCCACTATTTCCCAGGCTGCTTAAACTGAACTGTACGGCACATTATGAAAATCATACTGGTTTGAACACAGTATTTTATTGTAGAAATGACAGAAATGTTTTATAGCAAAAATGACACAAATAATTCCATTTTACAAATGATTGTGGCAATAATAAAACCAACATACATGCTAGCAAAACTATGAGTGTCACGTGGCGTGACGGCAGACAAGTTGAATGGATGCAATTGCAGTTGAAATGGTGAGTTTTATTTACAAGGTGATGAAAGCAAACAAAAACGGAAACAAGAAACTTAACTCTCTCTACAACTAAGCTAAGCTAAACTAAACTAGGACTATGGCTAACGCTAATGCTAAGGTTAAGGCTAAGGCATAAACAGGACATGAAACCAAGACTTGCTAAAGTCAAACTCGAGCTCTACATATCATAGGTACATAGATACATGCACGTATTCAACGCATTCAACCGAGCACGGAGCAGGGGAGCAGAGCAAAGTCCCTAGCTGAACTGGGCTGCTGAGCGGCGTCCTCAGCTGAGACCTGGGACGTCACTTGTATGAGAAACATGGTTTGGACGAGAAACATGGCTTGAGCTTGAGGCGTGGCTTGAGCGAGAGACATGGCTTGAGCTTGAGACGTGGCGTGAGCTTGAACGAGAGACATGGCTTGAGCGAGGGACATGGCCTGAGCGAGAGACATGGCCTGAGCAAGGGCCATGGCTGTGGTGTTGGGAACATGAGGTATGGCTGTGGTGTCAGGAACGTGAGCCGGGGCTGTGACCGGGACCTGAGCCGGGGCTGTGACCGGGACCTGAGCCGGGCTGTGAAAGGGACCTGAGCCGGGGCTGTGAAAGGGACCTGAGCCGGGGCTGTGAAAGGGACCTGGACCTCAGACAGGGTCTGGATTTGGATGTCCTGAGCTTGAGACTAAGTCTGGACGTGGACGTCTTGGACTTGGGACTGGGTCTGGACTTGGGCATCATGGACTTGGGACTGAGTCTGGACTTGGGCGTTGTGGACTTGAGACTTCGATCTGAGCGAGCCTTCCAGCTCCTGCATTTTGGCAGTGAGATCCTCATTCTGTCTCTCCATCTGCTGCCGAGCAGTCTTACTCCTCTGAGCCTTGCTGCGCTCACCTGCTAGCTCGGTGCTCAGCGTGTCCACTTGTGTATTTGCCTTCTTCAATTGGTCATTAATGAGTTCAACATTGCCCTGTTTCTCCTCAAGTTCCTCCTCCAGCTGTCAAATATGAGCTTCCAACCTCCGCTTCTCATCATTCAATGCAGATATCTTGGAGGTACAGCTGGTCACTTCATCATGCAGCTCATTTCTTTCCTGAAGAACCTGCCTCTGACTGCGATCAGCTGCAGACAGATCCTCACATAACTGCACATTTTCAGCCTCCATACTCTTGACCTTGCGTTCACTCTTTTCGGCGCTGCTCCATGCAGCTTCGCGAGTTTTAATGGCCTGGATGAGTTGAGCTTCCCGCTCGGACAGGTCAAGCTCCAGTTTCTTCTTTGCTCCTACAGCAAGAGCTTTCTGTTTCCTTTCACCCTCCAGCTCTGCCCCCATTTCATGCATCTGTTCCAGTTTCTTTTCCAATTCTGACATTTGTGTCTGAACAGGGTGAAGCTGGTTCTCTGCACTCCTCCTTCTCTCCTTTTCCTTCACCAGAAGCTCCCTTAGTCGATTACATTCGTCCTCTTGTTGACAAAGCCGTATGCTCAGAACCCATTTCCGGAGTGTCACCTCTTGCAGCAAAACCTGTGTTGCTTGTAGTTGCGACTCCACTGATGAGCCCTCTTCAGTAGCTTTGACATAGCTACTCTGAGTGACTGTGCCTGGAGCTTGAGGAATGGATTGGGTAGGAATGTCCGGAACCTGAAACATGGTAGGAACTTGGGCGTTAGATACCTGATGTGACTTGCGCCTTGACTTCATAGACCTGTGACTTGACTTGGGCTTTGCAATCGGAGACTTGAGACTGAACTTGGAGGTTCGGAACTGCAGGCATGGCTTGGATTGAACTTTGGGACTTGGCTTTGACTGAGTCCTGGAGGCGAGCTTGGGCTGGTGCTTGGGCCGCAGGGACGTGAACTTTGACTGGAGCTTGGACTTGAAACTCTGACTTGGCTTGAACCCGAGCTGTGTCTAGGGCTTGGACTGGAGACATGACTGGGGATTGAACTGGAGGCGTGCTGTGACTGGAACATGAACTTGGAACTTAGCTTTGAGTGGAACTCTGAGAATTGGGTCCGCAGATTTGGAAATGAATTGATTTTGCTTAACAGGATGCGTGGTGATTGCTCTGTCTCCTTCCTCATAAGAGAGGTGGAAGGATGGGTCTAGCGGGGGCTTGGCTGTGGCTATGACTTGGGGCTTGACTGTGGCTGTGACTTGGGGGCTTGGCTGTGGCTGTGACTTGGGGGCTTGGCTGTGGCTGTGACCTGAACCTGTGGTTTGGCCTGGACAGGGACTTGAAAAATGTCTCGGACAGGGACTGGAGACTTAACTTGGACAGGGGCATGGGTTTGAGACATGGCTGGGACTGGAGACTTAGCTTGGACCGGAGACTTGGCTTGGACCGGAGACTCGGCGGAGCTGTGATTGGAGTCTTTGCTGCCCGTCTCACTTCTCTGTTCCATCTGCTCATAGTACTCATGGAGCAGGGGCTCAGTATTAGTCCTCCAGTTACCTTCTTGCAGCACTTTATCCACATTATACTGAGAGAGAGAGAGAGAGAGAGAGAGAGAGCGATTAGTCAGCTTTCAAAGGGAGTATGGGTGAATACCTGTACGAGGATCCGTTTCGGACGCCAACCGTTTCGGTAAGTCGGTACTCAACTTTCCCGGGGCGGAAGGGCGTCCTTTTATTTCCGCCATCCGGGTAGAGAGTGGTGGAATTCTTCCGTCCGATCCTCCAATCCCCGGACGGTACGGCATCGGTGGGTCCTCCCCGGCATGGCGTCCTTTCCGGTTAATGCTAGGTCCAACGTGGGGCTGCCTGCTTCGTGCCGGTATGGCAGTTGGAAAGGAGCGATTCCCTTTCCCCTCGCACCGAGTGTCGGTCCGTCGCGACAGTACGTATGCGCAACAGCGCTCAGCTCGCGCTGTTACTCCGAGAGAACCGTGACAATGAGGAGTAATGTAGTTAGGATTTTATCCCATCTTTGGTGATTAATCTAATGAATGCAAAGTGCAGCAGAAGCTCTATACAATAGGGAAAAATTTATGGAAATAATATGCATTAAAATCATGAGGAGAGGCTAAGAGTTAGAGCAAGCAGCTGTCACTGCATGTGAGTCAGAAATCCATGAGTTGCTCCCTTTGTTCTTAGTCTGCACTGCAATCTGTCATTGAATGTTTGTGCATCAGTAATAGATATCCTTAGCAGTCTGGTTCCAAATACTTGCACACATGATTCCATCCTTATAAAACCCACACCCACACACACACACACAGACACACACACACACACACACACACATGCACTCACATACTCAAAGATTCGCATACCCACATATGTGCAATGAAGCACACACTACGTCTCATGTCATGGTGCAGGATTAAAAATATTTTTGTGTGCTGGATGAAAGACATATCTTCAGAGGTCTGAATCTATGCATTATTGATGCATCCCCTTACACAGAAGAGTCTCATGTGGCTTGCTTCCATGCACACAGAATCTGCACCACATGTATAAGATTCACAAGAGAATTCAGAACAAAAAAAAAAGAATCTTCTCTCGCTATGTGTTTCTTATTGCATTTCATAAATAACTCTGGTCCTCAGACACAAGTGGATTTCTTTTGTCCCACCCTTTGTCATTGTGATATTAGAAAAGACAGGATTTAATTTGTCCATCGATCTGCTTGCTTTTAAATGTTGTCTCTAAACCAAGCAGAGGACCTGTGATTGAGGAAAGGTAATCTGATTCCAGCTCTGCATTCCGCGACGCCCTAATGACCGCTGCCAGGTCTGTCTCCATGATGATGTCTGGCCAAAAGAATGCTGTGAGCAAATGTTCTTTGCGTTGATGAAAATAGATGAGTGTGTTCTCATCTGTCAGAGGCAAAGAGGCTGGTCAGGCCAAATATGAACTTTCAACTGCCTGGCCACCATTCTGTAACCATGTGTCGCATGCATCACAGAGATACTGAATATTTCTAAGGTGTTTTTTGTTTGTTTGTTTGTTTTCTTGCTTTTGTGTGTTTGTTTTTCTGGTATGTAGCTAAAAGAAGAATGTATACGAGTTGAAGGAGTTTATATACGGCATAGCCAAAAAAAAAAAGAAAATATTGAGTTTTGGGTCGCATGTCCACATGTCCAAAAAATAAATTCTGCAAAATAATTCAGTCTATAGATTATAGATATGGGGAGCATGGTGCCTTAGTATTTAGCAGGTTTGATTTGCGCCTCCAGGTTTCTGGTTCAATTCCTACCTCTGTGCTGTGTGTGCAGAGTTTGCATTTTCTCCTCATGCTTCAGGGGTTTCCTCTGTGTGCTCCGGTTTCATCCCAATGCAAATACATGCATTGTAGGGTGTTTGGATTTTCCAAATTGTCTACAGTATGTGAGTGTGTGTGTGTTTGTGCCCTGCAATGGATTGGCACCCTGTCCCTGCCTATTGCCCTGAATTCCCTGGGATAGGCTACAGGCTCCTCGTGACCCTGTGTAGGATAAGCGGTACAGAAAATGGATGGGGGGATATTCTGTATATTCCAGCAAATCCATGATTTATTATCTTCTTGCCTTACTTAACTCCTGGCTCCTGCATAATAAGAATTCATGCCTATAGAATTGAAAACTGGGCACAACTGCCATGCCACGGCTACAGTTATAATTGCAAATAGAAAAAAAGACCCATTTTTATATTCTATTTTATTTTTAATCAAACTGACTTTCATTGCATATGTAATGTAGTTGCTTAAAAAAATTTTTATGCATTTCTCACATCAAGAATGACTGTGTTTTAAATGTTTTCCTACACAATCATAACATTTTTCTCCTGCTTATTGTATGTTTAAATCTTGTTTTTAAAGTTTGGACAGTGTTCTGGAATTTATGGTGTTTCATAAAAAAAACACCTGCACCTTCTTTAATCAGTCTGTTATGTAAATATTAGAAAAGGACTAGAGACTATGATTCCCATCAGCCACTGTACCTCACCTGATCACTTCACATGGCTATTTGCACGTGATTCACGTTTGGGGTTAATGATCACTTCTATATAAGTCACGTTTTGCACTGCATACATTGTCTTTCGTTTGTTTTATTTTGCCATTGTTTCCTGTTACTGCGTTAAGGTTACTGTTTTATGTTTGTTTCCTAGCCTTTGTGTTTTTGTCACTAGTTCTATAGTTCATGTCCTGTGTTTTGTTTTGCTTCGTATTAAACCTTATCTGCACTTGTATCCACCTTCGTCTCCATTACCTAATGCAATTTCCATATTCCAAGGTCACTTAGCTCTATTGCTGATCCATACACCTAAATTGTACCAAGAACATACTACAAATATTTTGTGCACCATCAGTGATCCTAAGTTGTTGCTTTTTTTTTTTTTTATCTCAATCATCCAGGCTGCAGTTGGTGTTATCTATAAAATCCACCTTGGCTTTGTGAAACTCAACTGTCTACACAGCAGCTATAGATCTACACTGGAGATTGCTGATCTTGCAGGTTCGTGGGAAATGTTAGCTAAACCTGAAAGAGATTCTTGGATAAACATGAACAAACACAGCAAGTTTCTTTGTGACAGGTCTTATCATTAAGAAGAAAGGGAAAAGGAAATTTTAAAGACTTCTTCTTTTAGCATTTTCTACCAAAATTTTCTCTCACCATTTATAGCATTATGGACCCCCCCCCCTCCTTAATTCTCAAAAGGTGTCTTAACAGTCAGTATCAGTTTTATATTATATGTACATATGTTTGTGAGGATAAGTTGTTGCCATGCCAACCCTCCAGTTCAACAGTCCAGTAAGTGAATCTGTGTGAAGCGGGGGGTTAGGTACATGAGATTATCTACTATGTACACACTTTCTTTCTTTCCCTGTTAAGAGCATTTTATTCATTTTATTTTGACATCATGAGTTTTCAGCAGTATGTGTTCTATAAAAGACATTTTTTTCTTCCACCTGCCACACTGAGAACCAAATCAACACATCTAGATATACTCTGGGTGCATATATCCTGCAACTTTTTCTATTTCTCTTGGATTGTAGGGATGGCAATTACAGTCCTACATTGGTAACATGAAGCAGCATAAGCTGTTTTGTCATTTGTGTGTAATTGCAGTTAGCTCCATGAAGCTGGAGTGCCAGGACTCTGATGTCCCCTTCCACTTGGTTGCACTTGCCTTTTTAAGCGTTATCTGTGTATTAATGCAAGCAGGGGATTAGGTTTGTGTGAAACAAGGCAGGTTTATCAGCTGCCTGTCCCTTCCCTTCCTCCCCCACCCCTCATACTAACAAAAGCAAGAGAGAGAAAGAGAGAAGACATTTTTTGGCAGTTTTCTGAACAAGCCATTTTTCCAATATTAGCATCTCATCCCACAGCCCGTGGAGCATAGACAAGTATGCTTGACAAGCCTGTCATTCCAGTTAATAATCTCATTCTATGAATTTTAACTTTGCTTACCTATCAGGGATGGATTAGTGTGGAAATAAAAGGCACATTGTTTCAAGTCACAAATGTAATCCTTACTGCCTGCTGCATAGCCATATTTCCACTCCCATTAATTGACATGATGTAAATTCCCTTAATTTTGTATCCCAAACATTACAACTATTTTACCATAATATTCCTAACTTAATCTACACTGCGTTATAAGGATTTAAACACCATGCACTGATGAGCTATTATAATTGTGCCCCCTCAAACACACACTTGATCAGTGGGTCCTTTGTGCACAATTGCTTGTTAAATACAAAATGGCTGTCAACCTCAGAGAGGCTCAAAGAGCTGCAGGCTCTTATGCTAGTGCTTTTAATGAGATTTGATGTTCATATGCGAGGTGTTCACTCTCAGAGGTAGAAACGTGAAATATTCAACAAATGATAATGGTACAACTCAGTATCACTATTTTTTGGTGTATAATGGCATTTAAAGATTTGGATTAAGAAAGCTGACTTACTAAGAGGTTGGATAAACAATACAGAAATATTTCATGGGATGCATCTCAGCTGGAAATACCCCTATCATTTAAATATGTATCAAATAAAACTATTGGTGTAACTAACTCCTACAGATATACCTCATGCAGAGGTGAACATCTTTCACATTTTGTAAAAACTCTTGAAATGACTGTCCAATGTCTAGACACTTTAATTTACACCACTTTCACCAGCTCTCATAAAAGACTATGTAAATGTCAGTGTTCTATTATTTCTTGTTCCTTTGTCCCGTATTGGTGTCACTTCCCCAGATCAATAGGCTGAGGCTCTCCAGTGCAATATTCTCTGCTCGCTCGTTCTCTCTAATTATATATAATATATCTATCTATATCTATATATATATCTATATATATATATATATATATATATATATAAAAAAAAAAAAAAAAATATTATTATACCCTCTTCGTCTGAGTGTCGGACCCCCCAAAAGTCTCTGTGTTGTGTTTGTGTGATGGATGAATGAGGAGGACACCGAGTTCGTGGCTGTCACAGTAGTGAAGCTTTCCTTTATTTGGGCTCATGCACATAAAAGAATTGCAGCACCTTTCCACAAGGAAATAGAAATGTTAGTTACCAATATCAAAAGAAAAATGCATACAAAATTATAAAACGAAATATAGTTTTCGCTGCAGTTACATTAACCTTAACATCACAGGGTTCTCAAACACTAACAAAAAAAATACTTCCAGCATATGACAAGTTAAATGGCAGACGCATCTAAAATACAAAGAATAAAACCCAAAAATACTCAGATAAATGGTCAACAGAATACAATATACAGAAAAAATATATATCCTACCACATGTAATTTACAACACATGAAATAATAAACCATCCATCGAAAATAACTGCACATATATGTTAGTTAACACCTTTAACATCAATATATTTCTTGAAATAACATGGACGGCCAAAATAATATAAGAAATTAAATAAATTTACTAGAGAACAGGCACGACCCTCCACAAGGAAATAGAACTGAATTAACAACAGCTCCACCCATGTAAAGGAGGGCTCACTCACACAATGAATCTCACAGAACACAGTTCCCCCCTGAGGCTGGGAGAAACATTTCACATCTTCCCTGCATGCATATATATATATATATATATATATATATATATATATATATATATATATATATATATAAAAATATATAAACACACACACACACACACACACACACACACACACACACTACTCAACAACGCAAAAATAAAGGTGTCAAATCTCCTGGACGTGAATGAGGAAGGAAAATTGATGAAAGAATGCAACGCAGGATAGCGAATGGTGGATAAACAACCTCAGTCAACTTCACATGCAAATTCAGGCCCCCAGTGCATCAGTGTCAGCTCGAACCATACGTCGTCATCTGAATGAGAAGAAGCGCTGTGGCAGGAGACCGAGGAGAAACCCACTTCTGACACAGAGGCATAAAAAAGCCAGACTGCAGTTTGCAAAAATGTACCTGAGTAAGCCTCAATCCTTCTGGGAGAACGTTTTGTGGACAGATGAGACTAGGGTAGAGCTTTTTGGCAAAGCACGTCATTCTACTGTTTACAGAAAATGGAAAGAGGCCTACACAGTATACAGTCAAACATGGTGGAGGTTCAAGGATGTTTTGGGGTTGTTTTGCTGCCTCTGGCACTGGGTGCATTGACTGTGTGCAAGGAATCATGAACTCTGGAAACGATCAAAAGATTTTGGCGCATAATGTAGGGCCTAGTGTCAGAAAGCTGGGTCTGCGTCAGAGGTCATGGCTGTTTCAGCAGGACAATGACCCGAAACATACCTCAAAAAGCACCCAGAAATGGTTGGAGACAAAGCGCTGGAGAATTCTGAAGTGGCCATCAATGAGTCCGGATCTAAATCCCATAGAATACCTATGGAGAGATCTGAAAATTGCTGCTACGAGAAGGCACCCTTCAAATCTGAGAGACCTGGAGCAGTTTTCAAAAGAAGAGTGGTCCAAAATTCCAGTTAAGAGGTGTAGGAAGCTTGTTGATGGTTATAGGATGTGATTGGTTTCAGTTATTTTCTCCAAAGGGTGTGCAACCAAATATTAAGTTGAGGGTGCCAACAATTTTGTCTGACCTAATTTTTGAGTTTTGTGTAAAATGATGTCAAATTTGCCTTTTTTCTTCTGTTCCAATGCACTTAAAGGTAATAAACATGTGTATACCAAAACATTTGTCATTGCAACACGTTTCTGGGAGAAATGGTGCATTTTCTGGAAAAGTTCCAGGGGTGCCAATACTTTCACCCATGACTGTATATATATATATATATATATATATATATATATGATAATTCTTCACATTGATTTTCTCCATTTGACCTGTATAGCTGTGTGCACTAGATAGGGGTCAAGAGCTTCATCACCAAACCATATAACCAGAAATCAGCTCGTGTAGCATGGTCTGATCCTCTATAGTCTAGACCGACCGTGACTTACTTCATGGTGAAGAAACCTTCACAACAGGGTGTAAAATTGATCTAAACATAAAATCCAAAATCTAATTTATCTAAACTGTCTAACTTGCAAAGCTCAAATAATTAATTATTTTCATTCTAACAGACAACATAATAGATTATGCCCCATTCTGTGAAATTTTGTGATATTATATCTCCATCTGGTGGCTGATCTGATATTCGGCATTATTTTCTTGATTGCTGCAAAAAAGCTTCTAAAATATGCTATTTACTTTTTTATTAATATCATTTAGTAATCAGTTAATAAAATTAGTTTGGCATAAAATGGTGCAATGCAAGTTTAAAATTTCCAAGAGAAGGACAATAATGCTTATATTAATAGTTATTACAGTGACAATAAACATGCACTTTTGGAATATTTCATATTTCTTTTTTACTCCATTTTATTCAGAAGAAAATCTGTCCAAAACCACATTTTGTAATATTCGAAAGGTCTGTGTGACTTGTGTTGACTCCAAACTAATGAAATCTCTACACGAATTCATACTTGTCTGCCCATCTCAGGCTGATCAAACTGTACATGTCTTTCCCTCTTATTGATATATATATACACACACACACACACACACACACACACACACACACACAGTGGGGTAAATAAGTATAGGACACATCTACATTTGTTTTTAGTAAATACATTTCCAATGAGGCTATTCAAATGAAATTTTCACCAGACATCAAATTGAACTCAAGAATAAGAATTCACAACATTAAAATTCATAAATGAAGTTATGTGTAATAAAGTGGAATGACACAGGAAAAATGTATTGAACTTTGTTAGTTAATATTTAGTGGAGAAGCCTTTGTTTGTAATGACGCTTCAATACACTTCCTGTATGAAGAAATTAATCGTCCGCAGTATTGAGGTGTGATTTTGTCCCATTCTTCTAAACATATTGTCTTTAAATCTTGTTCAATTGGATTCGAGTCAGGTGATTGACTGGACCATTCTAACACCTTGATTTTTTTGTCTCTGAATCCAATTGAGAGTTTCCTTTGCTGTTTGCTTTGGATCGTTGTCCTGCTGGAAGGTTCACCCACATCATCATCATCATCCTGGTAGATGGCAGCAGATTCTTCTCAACAATCTCCCAGTAAAGGGCCCCTTACATCGTTCCTTCAATTATATGAAGTCTGCTAGTACCATGTGATGAAAAACAGCCCCACACCATGATGATTCCACCTCCACACTTCACTGTTGGTATAGTGTTTTAGGTGATGTGGAGTGCTATTTCTTCTCCAAACATGGTGTGTAGTATGACAACCAAAAAGTTCCATTTTGCTCTCGTCTGACCAGACTACACTCTCCCAGTATTTCAGAGGCTTGTCCAAATGAGTTGTAGCAAACTTTAAAAAAGCTTCGACAGGCCTTTTCTTTAGCAATGGAGTAACTGAGAAGTTCTTGGGTCATCGAGCACCTCTACACATTACTGACAGTTCAATGTTTTTTGTTCTCTGTTCCCAGGGATACCTGAAAGTCTGAAATTAATTCTCAGCCAAAATGAAGGCTATCATTGTAAACATTTTTATAAATTCCCTATCACCATGATCACAATATTATTTTTCCTCTAAGAATAATTCAAATCACTACTTTATGAGGATTTATTTAGGATTCAGCATTATTCCGCAGCATTAAAAATTCAAACATTTTGACAGTTCAATTCTAATAAGAATGTCATTATCGCAAAACACATAAGAAAACATTCTTGCAGCAGGTGACATCTCATTTTGCAAAGGGTATCACATATTTGAGTCAAGACTTCTAAAATGATGTATGTACATGGTCAAATTTTTAGCTTTATCGATAGGTAACCATTAATGATTCCTTCACGCTCTATTCCTGTATGTATTCATCCATCAGTGTCAATTGTAGGTGTACAGGGTTTTGTTTATTTAATCCCACTCCCGGCATCCCAAAGGAATTCTGACCAATAAAGCGCACTCCTGCTATTATTGCTATTGTTTGCAATAAATATAATTTTTTTTTGCACCTGCTCACAATTCTTTCTAATAAAAACATTACATTTTTCCCTAAATATTAACAAATGCCATGCTAAAAACCCAACATGCTAATAATAAACATGGCCTTTCTTTATCCCATAAGCTTCATATGTACCACATATTCCAGTACAGCTAAAATGTTCTCTTTTTCTAAGGCAGTCCAAGAAAGACACAAAGGTGTCTTTGTGTGTGTGTGTGTGTGTGTGTGTGTGTGTGTGTGTGTGTTTTAAAACCACAGCTTTTATATAAAAAGCTAAAAGAGCCTAAATGTTACCTTTTGGTTAGGTGTGAGCATATCATTCATAAGCTGCATTACAAATTATGTAATTGGAAGGTCCTCAGTGTGTGTGTCTCCCCTATCTCTGAGAAAAGTAGTCCAACACAATGCGCAGATGTCCTAATCGATCCTTCAGTGAGGTAAGAGACAGAACTGTTGTCTGATAGGCTGGATCTAACTGGAGCACAGATAACAGCCACCAGCACCAGGCTGGACCATCAGCGGATGCCTGCCAAAATAAAATAAATGTAAAAAATCATATAATAGCTTACAAAAATTAATGCAGCACATGGAAAGGTAGGGGTATCAAATAATTTTTTTGATCAGGGCACAAGCACAAAACAAGGCATAAGATCACAGCAGCATAGATTTTTGATTAGGGCTGTGCCATACTATCTTTATTGTCCATCACATACCAGTACAATTCTGCCCCATGATAAGAATTTGTCATCCTACGATATTGACGATTTCGTTGATGACGTGTTTACACGATGCAATGTGGGTATCTCACAAGTAGAACGAGTGAGATGACAGACAACCCTCGGTGATGAAGAACAATTACAGTATCTCACAAAAGTGAGTACACCCCTCACATTTTTGTAAATATTTGATGATATCTTTTCATGTGACAACACTGAAGAAATGACACTTTGCTACAATGTAAAGTAGTGAGTGTACAGCTTATGTAACAGTGTAAATTTGCTGTCCCTCAAAATAACTCAACACACAGACATTAATGTCTAAACCGCTGGCAACAAAAGTGAGTACACCCCTAAGTGAAAATGTCCAAATTGGACCAAAAGTGCCAATATTTTGTGTGGACACCATTATTTTCCAGCACTGCCTTAACCCTCTTGGGCATGGAGTTCACCAGAGCTTCACAGGTTGCCACTGGAGTCCTCTTCCACTCCTACATTACGACATCATGGAGCTGGTGGATGTTAGAGACCTTGTGCTCCTCCACCTTCCGTTTGAGAAGGCCCCACAGATTCTCAAAAGGAATTAGGTCTGGAGACATCACATTCAGCTTCAGCTTCAGCTTCTTTAGCAAGGCAGTGGTCATCTTGGAGGTGTGTTTGGGGTCTTTATCATGCTGGAATACTGCCCTGCGTCTCAGTCTCCGAAGGCATTCCGAAGTACATGTTGGCATTCATGGTTCCCTCAATGAACTGTAGCTCTCTAGTGCCAGCAGCACTCATGCAGCCCCAGACCATGACACTCCCACCACCATCCTTGACTGTAGGCAAGACACACTTGTCTTTCTACTCCTCACCTGGTTGCTGCCACACACGCTTGACACCATCTGAACCAAAAAAGTTTATCTTGGTCTCATCAGACCACAGGACATGGTTCCAGTAATCCATGTCCTTAGTCTGCTTGTCTTCAGCAAACTGTTTGTCAGCTTTCTTGTGCATCATCATGGATATGACGCAGAGCACGTGCACTCAACTTCTTGGGTCATCCATGGAGAGGCCTGTTCTGAGTGGAACCTGTCCTGTTAAACTGCTATATGGCCACCGTGCTGCAGCTCAGTGTCAGGGTCTTGGCAATCTTCTTATAGCCTAGGCCATCTTTATGTGTAGAGCAACATTTTTTTTGTCAGATTTTGAGGGAGTTCTTTGCCATGAGGTGTCATGTTGAACTTCCAGTGACCAGTATGAGGGAATGTGAGAGCGATGACACCAAATTTAACACACCTGCTCCCCATTCACACCTGAGACCTTGTAACACTAACAAGTCACATGACACCGGGGAGGGAAAATGGCTAATTGGGCCCAATTTGGACATTTTCACTTAGGGGTGTACTCACTTTTGTTGCCAGCGGTTTAGACATTAATGTCTGTGTGTTGAGTTATTTTGAGGGGACAGAAAATTTACACTGTTACACAAGCTGTACACTCACTACTTTACATTGTAGCAAGGTGTCGTTGCTTCAGTGTTGTCACATGTAAAGATATAATCAGATATTTACAAAAATGTGAGGGGTGTACTCACTTTTGTGAGATACTGTAATTCCCAAAAAAGGAGTGGCAAAAATATATAAAGTGGCTGGCTTGGACTGAATACATTATTAAAAGTGTGGATAAATATGCTGCCATATTGAGATCCTTTAATTTTCTTTATAAAGCTTTGTTTTCTCTGCAAACCTAAAAATGGACACTCCCTTCGAGCCTCTAACATGGTTAACTTGACCAGCCATTCCTCATGATACAAGCAAGACATGCTTTAAGAAGTTCATTCTACCATTCTATTTAAGTTCATTCTATTCTAACGGTAAAAGAAGAACTGGTTGGCATAACACTGCTTTACCCACCCCATGAAAAATTTCAAATCAATATTTTTGTGATATCATCATAAACAGAGGGACAAGAATATAACCTCTAGCATGTTTTACTTCAAATGCCAACTGTCCAGAATACACAACCATAGTTTAAAAAAAAAATAGTCAAGTGGATAAAGCATTAGGCCAATCCAGTGATCTAAAGGCAAGAAAACAATAAATGAGAAAATGATCAGTGATGAATACAGAAAGAATATTTGAGAATCAAAGGCCAGTTTGAGCATATTTTAGTTCCACTTTTTAAGCACAACAACTTCCAGTTTAACCGATTTTTAAATCAGATAAAATAATTTAGTCTTTAATTAATGACTATTTGGGAAAAGTAACCTTATTATGCTGACATGGGAGAACATAATTAGTGTTATATGGCTTAGGGTTATGTGAAAGGGGAAAATAATTTTTTACATTTTGTGCATGCATGTTCAAACCTGAATGTTATCCTCTCTCTCAGGCATGTCTCCATATTGGTGGTTGATCTGCTCCCGGATGCGGCTATTGAGCCGTTGGTACCACTCCCTGGCCTGCTGATACACACTGTCATGGAGGCGTTGCAGCATTTCAAGCTCAGCATCATGTGCCTATATTTAGCCCAACATACAAATGTGCACACATTGTACTTAAATTGACAGTATAACAGCAGCCAGATTCAGCCAGTGAGCAACTTTCACTCCCGTTATTGAAAACATTACTGCTTAGAGATCCTGAAATAAATATTTCAATAAATTTGACTAAATGCCAGCTTGCATAGTATAAACTAGATTGTAATTTAAGCTCAGATGTGAAACACTGTAAAAGGAGACCTTATGGTCTTGCAGGTACTCAATGTCAGCTGTGTGGTAGCCATCCCGCTGGCCTCTCCGGAGCACACGGAATCGGCTTCCTCCCACTGTTTCGACGTAAGAGCGGCCATCAGGGAGCACATTCTGGTCCACAATTTCCAGCATGCAGCCAAAATCTGCAAACCTGAGCCATACCAAATACAGCAACCCAGACATGTTTTGACTTGCGTGTCATTTTGTATTGACCTAATTATTTAAATTATTATTGCATTTACTGGGACTTTTATGAAAGACAGTTACAGTTAGAAAACAATACATTATATTACAGTTAGAAAACAATTACTACAGAATAAAAAAAAATACAGTTCTGATCTGATTAGCAAATGCTTCTTGATATCACAATTAAACAAACACATTAAGTAAGCTTTTCAGGCACACATTATGTCTGATTTCAGAACATTACTATGTCTGCAGATTCTCTAGAATTTTCTTAATGATTGAACACCATTTAAATAGACATTCAAAAGATTTTTAAAAAATAGCAAATCAAATACACACACATACAGTGCATCCGGAAAATATTCACAGCGCTTCACTTTTTCCATTTTGTTATGTTACAGCCTTATTCCAAAATGGATTAAATTCATTCTTTTTCTCAAAATTCTACAAACAATACCCCATAATGACAACATGAAAGAAGTTTGTTTGAAATCTTTCAAACAAACTCATTGTGCTCATTTAAGTATTCACAGCCTTTGCTCAATACTTTGTTGAAGCACCTTTGGCACCAATTACAGACTAAAGTCTTTTTCAGAATGATGCTAGAAGCTTGGCACACCTATTTTTGAGATGTTTCTCCCATTATTCTTTGCAGGACCTCTCAAGCTCCATCAGGTTGGATGGGGAGCGTCGGTGCGCAGCCATTTTCAGATCTCTCCAGAGTCTGGGCTCTGGCTGGGCCACTCAAGGACATTCACAGAGTTGTCCTGTAGCCACTCCTTTGTTATCTTAGCTGTGTGCTTAGGGTTGTTGTCTTGTTGGAAGATGAACCTTTGCCACAGTCTGAGGTCCAAAGCACTCTGGAGCAGGTTTTCATCAAGGATGTCTCTGTACATTGTTGCATTCATCTTTCCTTCAATCCTGACTAGTCTCCCAGTTCCTGCTGCTGAAAAACATCCCCACAGCATGATGCTGCCACCACCATGCTTCACTGTAGGGATGGGATTGGCCAGGTGAGGAGTGGTGCCTGGTTTCCTCCAGACATAACGCTTGCCATTCAGGCCAAAGTGTTCAAGCTTTGTTCAAGCTTTGGTCTGAGAGTCCTTCAGGTGCCCTTTGGCAAACTCCAGGTGGGCGGTCATGTTCCTTTTACTGAGGAGTGGCTTCCGTCTGGAGACTCTACCATTCAGGTCTGATTGATCTTGAGTTCTGCAGAGATGGTTGTTCTTCTGGAAGGTTCTCCTCTATCCAGAGAGACACACTGGAGCTCTGTCAGAGTGACCATCGGGTTTTTAGTCCCCTCCCTGAGGTGTCATGGCAAAGGCTGTGAATACTTATGTAAATGTGCTTTTTTTGTTTTTTTTTAATTTTTAATAAATTTGCAAAGATTTCAAACAAACTTCTTTCATATTGTCATTATGGGGTATTGTTTGTAGAATGTCGAGGAAAATAATGAATTTAATCCATTTTGGAATAAGGCTGGAACATAACAAAATGTGGAAAAAGTGAAGCGCCTGGAATAATTTCCGGATGTACTGTGTGTATATATATATATATATATATATATAATTTGACTGGTTATGCGGTGTTCCAAGAGTACTTATATTTAGTATAATGGCACTGTGACATTTCACTGTGTGTATCACTCCACTCGTCTGTGCTCAGTTCGTAGCAGTTAGCAATGTAGCATTCGTAGTTCATAGCATTATCCACATCAACGGTGGACATGGCAAAGGATACTTTTCAGGAATATAATTTTTGGCTTAAAATATGAAAGCTTGTCAGTCGAAGATGAAAAGGAATAAGGGAAGCCAATTTTCCTGGAAGCACCTTTAACAGGAATGTACAAATCAATGTGTTAGCTAACCAGCATACTATAAAGTGAATGTGGCTTCGTTGGGCTTTATTTTGGTTGTGGAGCAAAAATACACCGAACATTTGGCCATATTGTGTCCAAAATGTCAGAACTGTTGTATAAAAGTAATATCACACTCACAATCGCGCGGTTATACTTAAAATCGGTATGGCTGTGGTTACATACAGTACATGCACTGCGGGCTCACTCCTAGAGCCGAATCAAAGTAGTGCTGATATTCAGTATTACTCTTGCTCATGCAATATTCCTTAAATATATAGTACAAAGGTTTTAGGCACATGCAGTGAAAAATAATTAAATTTAATGTTTTACTTTTTTTTTTTTTAAATACCATAAAGAACAGTAAACATTAATAAATGAAACAAAGTCTTTTGTTTCATTTGGTGTGACAATAAAATAAAAATAAAAATAGTAGTCTCCGGTACAGTGTGTGCAGTTTTATAAGGAAATTATCGGGAAAGTTTTACTGTGCATCTTGCGGAACCAGTTACAGATCTTCTGGAGACTAGAGTGACTGTTGCACTTGCTTCTTATTTTTGCAGCAAAACCCAGCAGTCTTCACTGGGTTTTTTTTTTTTGTCTGAAAAGTGGTCTCTTACATAATATGCTGCTTTCTTTAATGACATACAAAAAATTTTCTGTAACATTTCATTTTGTGCCAGAAAACTAATGTTTGGGAATCTAAAATGTTTTTTGTACTGATTTGACAATGTGGAAGTCATATAAAAATCTATAACAAAGTTAGTACTAAAAAAAGGGTGCTTAAAACTTTTGCACAGTACTGTATATTTTTAAGATAATCAGTGTGTCAACTGTCTCTGTATGCTTTTCCAGTGTAAAATCTGATTACCCTTTTCCGTGTTCATAGCTGCACATGCCAAATTTCTTGGTGCCAGTCTCTATGCATCGACGCATCATCAACCTGTAGCGTGGCTCAAAAACATGCAGTGGGCATGGGATACCAGGGCAGGCCACAGTACACACAAAGATTGGAATGTCTTTGGTCAAACTGGACAAGAAGAGTTTGTGGGAATAAAAGGTCACAATAAGGTGAAGAATGACAGAAAAATATTTCTGATGACAGTTTACAAATTATATACTGACATGTAATGATTAGGAGGTGTTAAAACCTCTGATTTTCTTGTACATCATTTGTCTGGCTTTCTATTAAAAAAAAAATAAACATTTTTTTTACCAAATGAAAAAATATCTATGCACACTTGTTAAAATGGCAGGTCTTTGTGAGATATACATATATGCATACACACAGTGGGGGGAAATAAGTATTGAATGCATCAACATTTCTTTCATTAAATTTTTTAGTATATTTCCAATAAGGTTATTCACATGAATTTTTCACCGGACATCAGTATTAACTCTGCAAATATAAAGAATTCATTTAAAGTCCATAAATAAAGTTATATGTTTTGAAGTGGAATGACACAGAAAAAAGTATTGAACGCACCAAGAAAAAGCAGTTCTCCAAGGCAAGGTAAGGAAAGGAATCAGCTGAAATCGTTAAGTAGTTAGAAAGTATACTTCCTATCTGTGCAAAGTGATGTCAGCTGGGTTAGTAAATTGATGGTCTATAAATTTTCGTTACCAAGGTTCACACAAGAAACATCTCAAGATGGGTAAAACAAAGAGTTCTCCAAAAGACCTTTGTAACCTTATTGTTGTGAGACATATTGATGGAATCGGATACAGATGTATTTCAAAACTTCTGAATCTTCCAGTAAGCACCATTGGGGCCATTATCCACAAGTGGAAGCAAAATCACTCCATCATCAACCGGCCATGCATAGGAGTCAGAAGAACAGTCAGAAGAGTAGCCCAAGAGCCAAGGACCACTCGGAAAGAGCTCCAGAAACACTTGGAGGCAGCAGGCACCATCATCACAGAGAAAACATATGGCAATGCACTCCAGCGTCATGGCCTCTATGCACGCTCACCCTACAAGACCCCATTACTAAAGAAAAGGCATGTCAAAGCTTGTTTAATGCTTGCTACAACTCATTTGGACAAGCTTATGAAATACTGGGAGAGTGTAGATGAGTCAGATGAGAGCATACTTGAACTTTTTGGTTGTCATACTACACACCATGTTTGGAGAAGAAATAGCGCTGCATGTCACCCTAAAACACTATACCACCAACAGTGAAGTGTGAAGGTGGAATCATCATGGTGTGGGGCTGTTTTTCATCACATGGTAATGGCAGACTTCATATAATTGAAGGAACGATGAATGGAGCCCTTCATCAGGAGATTCTTGAGAAGAATCCGCTGCCATCCACCAGGATGATGAAGATGAGATGTGGTGGACCTTCCAGCAGGACAACGATCCAAAGCAAACAGCAAAGGTGTAAGAATGGCCCAGTCAATCACCTGATTGAATCAGGTGAATCCAATTAAACAACATTTAAAGACAATATGTTTAGAAGAATGGGCCGAAATCACACCTGAATGCAGCCGATTAATTTCTTCATACAGGAAGTGTCTTGAAGCTGTCATGACAAACAAAGGCTTCTCCACTAAGCATTAAATAAATTTCAGTTAGCGTGTTCAACACTTTTTACCTGTGTCATTCACTGTATTATACATAACCTAATTTATGGACATTACAGTTTTTTATACTTGCGATGACAATTATTCCAATACTTTAAAAATTTTCCTGAACTCTTAATACACATGCACACATCCATCTGTGTAGGCTATACAATTAACACATTTCTTGTTGCTTTGACACAAAATGCATACAGTTAACACAAATTTAAAATGCTTGAACTTCTTTTACACACAAGCTCAACCAAGACCAAAACAATGGATTTTTACTGCCAGATTTACAAATGCTTGCACACTGTATGTCAGAACAGATAACATAATTTTTCTAAACCTAACTTATAGACTAAAGTCAAAGTGAACAGCTCTTTTGTTCACAGTCTTTGGGAACATTGCAGCAATCATCATAACAACCATTTCTCGGACTCTAGCTAAACACAGTGTCCAAATGAAAAAAATGTGCAAAGTTCTGTTTGAAAGGAACAGTGAGCGCATCAGAGAAGTCCGTCGCCAATACGTCCAGGTAAGGTTATTCAGTACAGTTATTACTGTACTATACATAGTGTGTTTTGAAGTAAACTACTCTGTAAACCTGGAGTACAGTAGGACATACAGTAGGTATACAGCAAAGCATTTACACACAACATGACTGATTCATTAAGAGTCATGGAGTTGAAGGCCATTCAAATCCCACATGAAATAATCTACCTTCACGAGGCTCGATTCAACTTGGCGAAAAGGAGTTGGTGCAGAACAAACATAATTGGCAAAAGGGCCACAGTTACTGTGCCGGGACAGAGAGGAGCCAACATCACCATGTGTGCTGCAATCTCCAACAACGGTACACTCCTGCATAAATGTGAGATTGGCCCCTACAACACCGACCGCCTTCTCCAATTTTTAGAAGACATTTACGAAAGACAGGTGCCAGAGGCAGAAAGGGGACAGGTGGGAGATCACGTACCAGTATATGTCATCACATGGGACAATGTGGCATTCCACCATTCCCGTGCAGTCACGGCCTAGTTTGATGCCCATCCGAGAATGATTTCCCTTTCCTTGCCCCTTGCTCCCCTTTCCTCAACCCCATTGACAAATTTTTCTCAGCATGGTTTTTGACTATCGTCCACAGGACCAAACGTCCCTCCTGGATGCAATGGATGCTAGATGCCAAGACATCACAGTTGAACACGATAAGGCATGCCAAAAGATTATTCTCAAAATGCCTTGGCAGAGAAGCTCAGGTGTGATGTGGATGAGAACATGTGGCCAAATGCCGAAGACTGGGCAGATTAGAAGTTTACTTTTTTTATTATTATTATTATTCCGTGGCTTTTTCTATTTGTATATTTTGTATTTTCACACGATAAATGGCAGCTATATTGCATATTTTTGTTACATTGCAGTAATGTCCTGTTGCAAATAGAGCCTTTACTGCAACAATTCCCTCTTTGTCTTCTTTTTTTCATAAGCTACGCCGAGATTGGTCATTCATTATTTGTATTGAATTTCTGCAGCGAAAGAAACAAAATGCATGCATTTACTAAACCCAACAAAACAAAAATGTAGAGAGGCTTCAAAAGAAACTGCAGTGCAAAGCACAATCTATGATCAATACAATATACTGTCTATTGTACTGTATAAGGGAAGACCTGACACATATAAAATAATGCAGTTTCTGTAATTCCATCTGATGTTCGTGTTTTTATGACATTGTGCTATGATTGACTAAGTGTTCCTGTTGGAAGAGAACATATGTTAGTGCTTTGGTAGACATAGTTTATTGTGTTAGTGTATTATTATATTTTGAAAAAGAGTGTTGGAGTTTAGTTGACAATGTGTGATTCTGAGCATGAAATTAACCGTTTTGCCAATTGTGTGTTGTAGGTGTGTTTGTTGCGTTAAAGGTTCAGTAAAATTGTAAAAAAAATAAATAAATAAATAAATAAATAAATAAATAAAGAGTTCTGAAAAAATTGTCATAGCAATTGTAAAAAACTTTAATGTTTGGATTGCTTTATATGTGTGGATTTCTTAAGTTAATACCAAAGTCAAGTGAATAGCCTCATTGGAAATATATTTTTTGAAAAAAAATGTTGCTGCATTCAATACTTATTTCCCCCACTGTATATGAATGGCCTAGTCAGAGCTCAGATATAAATCCTATCAAAAACCTGTGATAGATACAGAGGATTGTGATAGATACGGAGCATTTTTCAAGGATGAGTGGAATCAAATTGCCAAAACAAAATGTGCTAAGTTGGTAGTGCTGTATTACAAGCAAAAGGTGCTTTAACAGAGTATGATTTAAGGGGTGTGCACACTTGAGCTATCACACTTGTGCAATTTTTTTTTTCTCTTTTTTTTTAACTCCTAAAGCATTTATATTTCTATTTTGTTTAATCACTTACAGATGGGAAAAGATCTGACATTATTTATCTTGGTTTAATTTTTGGACATAACAAAAACCTGCTATTTTAACAGGGGTGTGTAGACTTTTGCATACACTATAGGTCTTTTTTGATTGTATTGTCTCTGGCTCACTTGGAAAGCTCAGCCATCTCAGCATCATGCACCAGTTTCCTCTCAGCCAGCTGCTGGGGGAAGAGTCGGGTAATAATCTCCTGCAGCAGAACCGTGGGGTTGTACTTTCTATTCTTGAAATACTAGTACAGGAAGTGAGAAACAAAAAGGCCAATAGTTAAAAAGAACGTGCTTAAGGACATCAGAAAACATCTGAGTTGCGCATGTAACCCTGTTCCCTGAGAAGAGAACGAGACATTGCGTTTAATATAACACTATAGGAGCATCTTCGCGTGCGACCAGCAGCTTGTGTAAAATCATGCCTACTTATAGGCCTGCCATGATCAGGTGATATGGCAATTAAGTTCGTCGCGTGAGATATATATATACATATATATATATATATATATATATATATATATATATATATATAATATATATATATATATATATATATATATATATATATATGGGGCACCTGTGAACCGTGCGGTCAGCCTCTATTATCTGAGGCAAAGACGCAATTCACAGGCCTACCCTGGTATGACAAAGCTACGCAACATCTTGTTCCCTTCTCAGGGAAGAGGGTCACATGCATCATCCAGACGTTCCCTTTCAAAGGGAAATCCATATTGCGTTTAGCATAACACTATGAGAACGAGAATACCCACTCCGTCATACCGCGGGTACAGCCTGTTCAAAAAGACCCAAGCCCAAGGATCAAGGTGTCTGCAAGACACTCGATCCTGGGGCGGAATGAATATCCGGGCTGTAAAATCGAATGATTTTGTGTGGTGTAGAACACCCTGCAGCAGCACACACATCCTGTAAGGATACCCCATTGAACAAAGCCTTCGAGGAGGTGAACCCCCGAGTGGAATGAGCTCTTATGACCAGAGGCGGTAGCAAGACCGTGCGCCTCATAAGCGATAAAGATCGCTTCCATTATCCAATTAGAGATGTGCTGCTTTGACACAGCATCACCTCTACTGTCGCCACCAAGCAAACCAGCAGCTGCTCCGACTTATGCCACTGGCCGGTGCTTTGGACGTAAGTACAGAGAGCCCTTACTGGACACAGCAGGTGCATACTCTCGTTACAGTGTGAGGAACAGAGGAGGGCAGAAAGCCTGCAACACCACTGGCTGGGC
Organism: Ameiurus melas; assembly: GCA_012411365.1. Classification (NCBI taxonomy): domain Eukaryota; kingdom Metazoa; phylum Chordata; class Actinopteri; order Siluriformes; family Ictaluridae; genus Ameiurus; species Ameiurus melas. Next base: position 23,546,540 of record CM022754.1, on the reverse strand, counting down.
AGCAGATGTAAGCACTTTAGGAATATAATCTGGCCTAGGATACAGGACGGCCTTGGCTAATCCAGGGGTAAAGTCAAGGCAGAAAGGGGCAACAGAGAGCTTGTAGATCTCCTACTCTATATAACTTATACTCTATGTAGATCTATATATATATATATATATAACGCGCCGCGCGTAAATGCCATGTCACCTGATCATGGCAGGCCTATAAATAGACATGATTTTACACAAGCTTCAGATCCCAGTTGCGCGCAAGGGCGCTCCCATAGTGTTATCCTAAACGCAACGTGGAGTTCCCTTTGAAAGGTAACTAAAATGAGACAGACGTAGGGTATTATTAACTCTACAAACATGATTTTTATACCAAGTGACTAAATGTAAAAACCTTATCAGTGAGTGTTTGAGGCTTTAAGCTTGCTTGAGACTCACTTCCTGTAGTGCTTGTTTACAGAGTGGACAGCGGAGGTTATGGTCAAGACTTCTCTCAATACAGTTCTTGCAGAATGTGTGGCCACATGGTGTTGTAACTGGATCATAGAACAGCCTGAGGACCAAGAACCAAGTAACACAAACACACACAAAAAAAAGCATACATAATGTTGTCTGCATCATACTGAATACATTTAAAATACATAACAGCATTATGTAGTGTCAGTAAAACATATATACTGAGATATACAGTACTATGTGATAATAATACTATGGTAATTATGACTGCAGTGAACAATATATTAACTAATCAATGTGAAGACAGTACACTACTAGTGGCAATAATTCCAGAGGTTATTTTGGCATATAACTGCACTGACCTGATGCAGAGGGGGCACTCAAAGTCGGATACAGTCAGGGGGGATGTCTGCCAGTCCACTACCAGATGCAAGAACACCAAAAAAGATAACCTTGATTCCATCATAATACTCAACACGTAGACAATGAAACTGTGGGCAGTTCTAGCAAATGTGATGAGCGTTTAAAAGATCAGTTTAGTTAAAATGTTGTGAAATTTCATCATCCTTGTGTTCATATGCTCAGGTTTCTGTGTGCGCAGAATGGAAATTCATTTCTTATCTCTATGCACACATTTCATTTTAAACTTTAAATGACTATCCAAGTAAAATGGCTATCCAGGTAAAGTGGCTATCCAATCTTCCCACCTCTCATCTGTATATCCTCCTTCTTTACCATCACCTCCTCACTCTCTTGGGCTGTGGAAAGGAAAGACACAGGCTGGCACAGGCTAAAGCAGCACTCAGGACTGGAGTTGTGCTTGATTTGAGATGTCGTCTGCTGGAGATGGGAAGATAGACTAGTATGTATGAAGCCACTCAGAATAAAAGTTTGTTATTAACTGGCAAATTTGGTACTGATATAAACCTTTTGTTTGGGTGTTAATACAGTCAGTTGTTTTACAATATGGAAATCATTTTAATTTGTCTGTGGCTTCTTGTCATTTTTAAATGCATTTTTCACACACTCTCGCTGCGGTCATCCACACAGACGGCTACAAAGCATTGATTGCCTCTACCATTTCATGGCAAACTGTTTTCTTTTGCACTCTTTTGTGTTCTGAAATACTTTCTAACTTATATATACTCCCAGCTTTCATTCTTAAGAAGACTTCGGAGACTATTTTGAGAATAATTCTCAGAACCTTAATACATATCAGCCCTGGTTAATCAACATATTAAATAAGTGCTTACATCAAACAAGCTTGTTTTCATTCATATCCAACTTTAGGTAATTTTAGATGGTCATGTTCTTTTCTAAATACCATATTGTCATGGCAATCGCATATGGCAATCGCATAATGAAGAGTAGAGTGGAACTGGCACGAAGTACACTACATTAATATCCAAATGGTACAATAGCCGCCAGTCCTTTTTTTTTTTTTTTACCTGCTCACAGTTAAACTTCTCGTTCAGTTGGTTCCAGGGTAACTTCAGGCCCTCAGTTGGTGAATAACCAAAAGTATTAGTTTGTGAAGTGCAGTTTCTAAGATAGTCATTCACAATTTGCAGGATCTGGGGCACCTCCTCTGGTGTGGGCATACCCTCCATCTCCAAGATCTAAACATCAACAAGAGAAAGCCAACATATATCAAGTAATGACAAATGTTTGACAGATTCCTGTTTTGCTACAAGCTGAATAACAGAATGCATTATAAGTGTGGCAATAGTTTGATATGGCAGTAAACCATATACTGTTATAATGAAATCTGAAATAGCAATAATTATATAAAATTAAGCTTAATGTATTGGGATAGATAATAATTCTCACAGCTTAGAAAATACCATTGATCTAAATCATATTTACATGACATTGCAATGGGCAATCCTGCGTTTTGTAGCAATGCAAGTATTTCTGTAAACAAATTCTCAAATGCTTGTATCACTGCTGTTATGTAACATATCAATTCGTGTTATCTTTTTTTGTGGATGTGAAATTGTAGGTAAACACCATTGGTGCATTCTAATGGAAGTGAATACATGTTTTTGACATTTGGAGGTGTGTACAGTATATTGGGTCATGAGATTAAGATAACACATAATTAGGGAGATTAGAGTGTTCCAGCAGCATGCATAAAATATAAGGCACAACTACACATAAGAAATAAAGTAAGAATAAACCACAGATAAGATAAAGTAAAATAAATATGGAAATATTGAAAAATTCAATAAAATGTATAGTTAAAATATTCAATTGTATGCATAGCAGAGCTATAAATAGTAAACCTATGTAGTATATATCATATACATCTATGCTAAGGTGCAAGAAGTACAATGTATTGTGTTGCAGTTCTATACAGTGTAATAGTTATGTATACATACATATAATATATACATATATTATCCATAGAAGAGATAATTATTCATAGAGGAGGTATTATCCACCGATGAGTGAAGGTTGACATACAGTGAGGGAAAAAAGTATTTGATCACCTGCTGATTTTGTACGTTTGCCCACTGATAAAGAAATGATCAGTCTATAATTTTAATGGTAGATTTATTTGAACAGTGAGAGACAGAATAACAACAAAAAAATCCAGAAAAACGCATGTCAAACATATTATAAATTGATCTGCATTTTAATGAGGGAAATAAGTATTTGACCCCTCTGCAAAACGTGACTTGGTACTTGGCAATGACTTAGTAATTACCAGAGGACAAATGGGTGAAAGTGTTGTGGTCGGCTGAGACCAAAATGGAGCTCTTTGGCATCAACTCAACTCGCCGTGTTTGGAGGAGGAGGAATGCTGCCTATGACCCCAAGAACACCATCCCCACCGTCAAACATGGAGGAGGAAACATTATGCTTTGGGGGTGTTTTTCTGCTAAGGGGACAGGACAACTTCACCGCATCAAAGGGACAATGGACGGGGCCATGTACCGTCAAATCTTGGGTGAGAACCTCCTTCCCTCAGCCAGGGCATTGAAAATGAAAAGTAATTACTAAGCGTTCCTTCCTGCAGCGGGACAATCTCTTGCTCAGTGTACACTTCTGTCCCTATAGTTTTTATGGAGTGGGTGGAAGTGATTCTTCATAATCACTTACACCTTTTCCAAAATCCTCCATTCTGCCACCATCGCCACTGTGTCCAGTTTAGGCCCCAGGACTGAGCCATCATTTCTGATGATCTGGTGAAATGCTTTGCTGAAATGCCACTGAAATTTCCCACTTTTGCAGTGGGAAATATGGAATGGATTTTTAGCATATATCATACAGTGTATATAAAAAGTCTACACACCGATGTTAAAATGGCAGGTTTTTGTGATGTAAAAAAAAAATTAAACCAAGATAAATCACGTCAGATTATTTCCCACCATCAATGTGAAATTACAACGTTTTTAAATTTTGTCAAATACAATCAGAAACATTTTAGGGAAAAATAGGCCAAATAATACATTTACAATAACCTGGTTGCATAAGAGTGCACTCAGTCTTATAATTGGAGATGTGGCTGTGTTCAGAATGAACCAATCACATTCAATCTCATGTTCAAAAGTAATTATCATACAGCTGTCATCAATGAATTTATTATGACTAACCCCAAATATAGACCAGTTGTTTCTGTAGGATTTTCTTCACTTCTTTTTGGTTTTATCTGAATGCTGAAGCTATGTCCTGTAAGCTTATCGAAAGAGAGGGGCATAAAAGAATTTCCAAAATATTAGATGTTCCATGTACCATGAAGGCAATCATCAACAACTGAGAAAAATGGGGCATTACAGTGACATCACCAAGAACAGGATGTCCCTCCAAAATTTACAAAAGGACAAGACAAAAACTTACCAGGTAGTTTGCTAAGAGACCAACGGCAGCATTAAAGGGGCTGCAGGAATATCTGACAAGTACTGATTACTCTCTGCATATGACAAAAATCTGTCATATTTGTCACATATCTTGGCTATTGGGTAGGGTGGCTAAACGGAAGCCCTTTCTCACTAAAAATATCCAAACCCAACTAAATCACCATAAACCATGTGGCAAAATGTGTTCCAAACGGTATAATAATTCCATAATTACAAAAGGAACAGTGCTGTGAAAAAATATTTGGCCCCATCCTGATTTGTCATGAACAGTGACCTTCACTGATGCAAGAGAGGCCTGTAGGTCCTTTGATGTTGTCCTTGGGTTTATTGTGGCTTCCTGGATGAGTAGTTGATGTGCTCTTGGAGGAATTTTGGAAGGTTGGCCATTTCTAGGAAGATTCACTACTGTGCAGTTTTTTTTCCATTTGGAGATAACGGCTCTCACTGTAGTCCTTTGAAGTCCCAGAGCCTTTGAAATAGCTTTGTAACCCTTACCAGACTGATGTATTTCAATCACCTTCCTCCTAATAATTACCAGAATTTCTTTCAATTTTGGCATAGTGTGTTTGTGGGTAAAACTTTTTAACCAACTTCATGCTGTTGGAAACACATTTAATTGAACAGGGTTTGCAGTAATCAGGCCTGGTTGTGTCTAATCCAGCTGAACCCCGTTATGAATGCAGTTTCATAGATTTGGGGAATCAGTAACTATGAGGGCAAATACATTTTCACCAAGCCCAATTAGTATTGTACTTGAACATTTTTGTTCAGTAAATAACTATCATTTAAAAACTGTATTTTTAAATTTTATTTTAATTTGTATTTTTTATTACTCTGGTTTGCTTTATCTTAGATTTTGTTTTAATTACTGAAACAATTTAGTATGAGAGATACTTTTTTCACAGCACTGCACGTTTGGTGCAAAAAACGAAGCACATCACAAGGTGAAGCATGGTGAAGCCCACCACCCCATGGTGGTGGCAGGTGGCATGGTGATGCTGCCACCATCATGGGGTGGTGGGCTTCACCATGCTTCACCTTGTGATGTGCTTCTTTTTTTCAACAGCCCGAGCTGGGGCTTTCATCAAGGTGGAGGGAATTGGGCTGTGCACCGGAGATGCCCTCACAATTTGGTAGATCTAAAATATTTTTGTAGGAAAGTGTGGGGAAAATATTGCCAAGATGTGCCATGCTAATAGACGCTTACCCAAAAAGATTGAGTGGTGTAATAAAATCAAATGGATCTTCAACAAAATATTAGTTACGGGTGTATTTTTGCAACCAGGTTATTGTAAGTTGTTTTGTTTTTTTTCCCTGTTTTTCCCTAAAATGTTTCTGATTGTTTTTCACTTAATTTTTATATGTTATAATTTCACATTAAGGGTGGAAAAAGTTCTGACAAGACCTATCTTAGTTAAATTTTTTACATTACAAAAAGCTGGCATTTTAACAGGGGTGTGTACACGTTTTATATCCACTGTATATTGTTTTTATACAAAGGATGTGAAGGAAGACACTAAAAATGATTTTTAAAAAACTGTCTCATTCAATATTCCTTTTAAATATCAATATTTCCTTCATGTTTTAATTACTAACAAGAGACTACAAAATGACAGTGTAAATCTAAATCCCCATTTAAACACTGTATCTGATCAAATAAAAAAAATACAACAACAACAACAACAACTAGGATATCAGATTGTATTGTTACCATATACTGTACATTTTCATAACATTTCACTTTTTTCACTAATTATGATCAGTAAAGAGCTTAATGGTAAACGGTCTGCACTTATATAGCGCTTTTTTAACCTTAGTGGTTCCAAATCACTTTACATGGTGTCTCATTCACCCATTCACACACACACACACACACACATCAATGGTAGCAGAGCTGCTACGTAAGGTGCTAACTAGCCATCGGGAGCAACTCGGGGTTCTGTTTAAGTTGGTACGATCTGTGTTAACATAAGCATGTTTACATCCCATACCTTCCTAATCTTGTTCTTAGCCGCAGCAAATTCAGGTTGTTGTTTTAGACAGTGATGGAACTGCATGAGCGCTTCAGTCAGTCTCCCCATCTCCAGCAGCACATTCCCTTTTTGGAAGAAAGCCTAACCATGTACGAAAATGTTTACGAGAGGGTCAGATAAGCAAGCCTTAACAGAAAATGTAATGCATATAACACATTCGCATATTACATCATTGTATAGCGTCACTAAAACACACTTGTCCACATGCTCATGTTTTTGGAGTTTGCTAAAGACCAATAAATCCAAAGCCTTTGATGATGAACTTACTGAATGACATTTCTGATCACTACTTTTAAATTTTTATCAAAAATTATGTATTAAAAACTGTTCATTGACCATTGTACTGCTGCACTGGTATGTGCGGTTGTTCAAAACAAGCTACTACCTATTGAAAATAAGACAAGCTAATGGCAGTACAACAGTCAAATTACCCTTCCTGCATATTTGAGCATCAGATGTGACAATAACATTTGTGTACAAAAACATACATTATGTACGAAAACAGTCATAATTAATTTTTACATGACAATTTTCCAACTTCTCCTTATCCCTAATAAACAGGCTGTATGCTCAAGTGAAACGGGGCACACTACACCACTGCCTATAACATGGATAGAACTCTCTAGGAAACTATGGGATATAAATAATGGCTTGGTCAAATCTAGACAAAAAAATAAACCTCAGACGGTCATTTTGAATGTTTGAGTCCTTATATAGATACTCGTATATATCCTGACAGCCAGGAACAGGACAGTGTTCAGTCCAATAAGAGAATGGGCAGGTAAATCTTAACATTTTTGTTTCATGTTGTTGAAACAAGACTTTGTGTTTTTATTGTTTGTATGTTTTAATGCCACTAGATGGCAGAGGCATTATGTTCTCTTTAGCAGATATCTTAAGAAAGAATGGTTGAAGTTTGTAGGCTTCATAAGGAATTATCCCTGTATCCAGCAGTGAGTGATACATTTCAAACTTAATATGTATGCAAACTACATTTAGCTCTTTTATTTCAGATAACTAAGGAAAATTCATGTTTCCTGAATATTAAAGGACAGGGGTGGTTTAAGACGTGAAATAAAAAACTTAGGAAAACTTATTCTAGCGCAGAATTCCTATTTTATGATGCATTGCTAATATACAGTACATCAATATTTATTTTCAAACTTAACAGTTAAGTGAATAAAACTGTATGAAACAATTACAGCCTTTCATGAGGATATAGTGATGGCAGATTATACTTTCAACTAATGCTGCAGGTACTAAATGCTCATATATGCTTCCTCTAAATCAACAAGTCAAAAAATATTTCCACTGAGAACACACTCAAGTTTTTACCTCAGCCCAGTTGGGCCTGGCAGAGCACAAATCTTCCAGGTCAGGGAGCGCTTCGGAAAAGCGCCGGAGCCCTATGTTGGCCTCTGCCCTCCATGCTTTCATTCTCAAATCGTCAAAAACTGAAGAAAAAGTTGAACATAAAAAGACACAAACAACAACAATATATACATTCTGTTTAGATTTCTATTTTGTTTTCTTCTTAGTTTTGAATGTTACATTATTCAAAATGATGGCAGGTGCCTACAGGCATGTTCTCAATAGCATATGCTCACAGACGTGTTCCTCCCACACATGCAGAAGAGAATCACTGCTGTCCAAGTGCAGCACACACCTTTTATTTGGAGTCGGACTGTGTAAGCAATCTATGTAACAGAGTTAAGTGTAACTATCCCAGGGTTTAGGTTCAGAAACATAGAGATGGATACATTAAGATATGTTCCAGAGTAGGACAAGGGTGCTTAACAGATGTTGTTAAACATGCAAAACAAGATTACAAAAGCAGTGAAATACACAGTGAGTACAGGACATGGGCATGCAGAGCCCTGCCTGTCATTGGAAAATAAAACAGGCTGTGTATGAGCGTGGAGTAAAGGACAGACTTCACTGAAAAGCTGCTTATGCATGTATAATTATGTAATCATCATGCACCCATTCATATTTCAACACATCAAAATCACTCAAAATTAAACACTTGCCATAAAGGCCCAATTAGGTTTTAAGCAGCCCAGCAGATGGCCTGATTAAAGCAACAATCTAATTAGGTGTTAATAATATAATTGTTATATCACTTATTGTGCACTACTTGAATGCCTGGTGACTTGGATACCTGGATTGCTCATTTATTTACATTTCAGTAAATTCAGTTTAAGTACTCAAGAAGCCAAATAAGAATGTGGGGAAACAGAACTACTTAACATACATGGCCAATATAGGGCATTATTAATATCCGTACTTATCTGAGTAATTTCACCAAAAAATAAAAAAATAAAAAAAGCAGCTACATTCTACCATAATGCCATAGTGACATCAGATTATAGGTCATGTCTGTAAACTGTTAAGCAAAGTGATGGTAAGCTTTTTGCTTGCTTACTTGCAAATGCTTTTGCTTGCTAGCTTGCAAATGTAGGACATGCATGCTTCCTTTTTTTCTACCCCTTTCTTTTTTATGAACTGATATACCTGGACGGGTTTGGAATTGAATTTTATTTATTTTTATTTTTTTAATTGTACAAATACAGTATGTAAATACAAACCATAATTACAGCGATGAAGAAAATGACCACACTGAAAACCATACATCTCACCACCCTCCGTTATTCTGTGTATGTGTTCTCAACCTCAGCCAGCTTAAAGATGCAGTGTGCAGTTCAGACATCCACTGCGTAAAGTTGCTGATGTCAACATGGCACACTTAGCTAGCAAATTTAGACCCTGAGTCAAATATAACACAAAAATTAAGCAGCCTAAATAACCTGCTAGCCTTAAACACTTTAAATGACAAGTCTTCCTCCCCATTCCTTGTCTACACCAAGATCCATGTTCCAATGCTCACAAAGGATCTGGTAGACAGGGAGGCTTTTCCGCTGATGTAGGTGCACAAACAGTGCACCCAGCACTAAACCACTATCACAGAGTTTATGCCCATGAATGGCAGGGGATTGCAACAAGGTGATGTACAACTGTAAACATTGCTTAGGCAGCAACTAGTGGGTCAGTGTTCACAATATCAAGAAATACTGCTTTTGCTTTCACCTCACACCACCAGGGTCCGCGGTACGCTACCCGCCGGAGACGTGTGTAAGTTTGCATGTTCTCCCCGTGCTGCGGGGGTTTCCTCCGGGTACTCCGGTTTCCTCCCCCAGTCCAAAGACATGCATGGTAGGCTGATTGGTGTGTCTAAATTGTCCATAGTGTATGAATGGGTGTGTGAGTGTGTATATTGGGTGATTGGGTGAGTTCATTTACATTTATATGATTGTGACCTGCGATGGACTGGCACCCTGTCCAGGGTGAACCCCGCCTTGTGCCCAATGTACCCTGGGATAGGCTCCAGGTTCCCCCGCGACCCTGAAGAAGTTGTAAGCGGTGGAAGATGGATGGACCCCTTTCTTTTTTATGAAATGATATACCTGGACGTAGGGCTGCACGATTATGGCCAAAATGATCATCCCGATTATTTTGATCAGTATTGAGATCTTGATTATTTATCACGATTATTAATTGATTTTAGTGACAACATATTTTTATTGCACTTTCACATTTATTAAGTTTTCTCATGCCACAATATAACGCACAAGTAGGCATGAGAAAACTTGAGCTGGTGACACCTAGTGGTCACTTGCCTGTGTCAAACGCATTGACGAATTATAAGCTACATGTTGTTTGTGTCAAACAAGGTAGTGTGTGGGGGGAACCGAGAGTTCTTGACTGGTACGATTCTGTTTGTTCAAATCCTGGATGAAGTGTCCCTGTCCACATCGTTGTAACAGCCATTTAAAAATGTGTGTGTGTTTTTTATTGTTGTTGTTTTTTGGGGTTGTTTTTTTTTTTTTTACTGTGTTGCGTTTTTAACATCTGTCTGACTTGGTTTTGTAACCTGCAGACTCCTCTTTGTGAATATCTATAGGTTTTTTTGGTCATGAAAAATGAAGACTAATACACGCAAAACTGTCCAAATTCTCTCTCCGCTATGTAATAACCCACAACATCTGGCCATGTCTTTTTTATTATTATTATTATTATTATTTTTATTCGGAAATTTGGTTGGATTTCACGTCAGGTAATCAACAAGGTATCCTGAGGCGAGCAATGACTATGGATCAGTACAAACACTATTGAATCCGTTCAGTTTAATAAACCTACATAACAAAACTGACCGGAGAACAGCTCAAATGATATATTAAACACTGGTTTATAGGTTCACCTGGAGACCAACACCCCCTAGCGGCGAACCATGGGAATTTCGGAACATTTCGAAACTGCGTGACGTAACGAAGCCGCGTTTGCTGAGATCACGTGACTTGCCCAATTTGATACACGCGCCGACCCACTGAAGTTTCAGGATGCGGTGTTTTGAAAGGAAAGCGCACGTCACTAGTTATGAGGAGTGAAACAGAATCCACGTCTTGTGCGAAACATTGGTGTTGTAGTCACTATGTGGTGTTATCAGTGCACCATGACCATGTCCCACACTAACCTTTACCGGCCTCTATCCTGTCCTCAACCATCCGTAGAGCTTTCGGAAAGTCGCGAGCCCTCAGCGTCTCCTGTATGTCGCATCTTGTCTGGGTTTCCTCGGGGCAACATTTCTCAATTATACAGAAGAGCAAAACGTTGTTTTTGGTGTTCTTTGCGTCCCGCTGCTTTAAACTCTCCAAGCAGACTGGGCATCTGGACGGAACACAGATTCCCGTAAGGCACCGGCGGCAGAACGAGTGACCGCAAGTCACCGTCACCGGTTCACACAGAACAAACAGACATATGGGACACTCCAGCTGCTCCATGGCGCACTGGCGGACTTCTCAAGTAAACCCACAGTGAAGTGTGAACGCCTCAGTCCTTTATAGAACAGACGCCGGTGTGGCCAGCGGAGGAAGGTCACGTATCGGTAATAAACGGGGTTCTCGGGAATAGTAGTGGAGCAGCCGAGGTAAGCTTTTAACGCGACCTAGAGACTTTTTCATGAGCAATAAAGGGATCCAGTTTGGGGAAATGTCCCGCTGTCGTTCACATCTCGGTCTTTGCTGGGGTGAGAAGAAGTCCCGCTCTCCGTGAAGAGGCTCTCACCGCTGCAGTCCTTCCCCGTGTTCCACCACAACGCTGGGGAGAACGATCAGTCCAATGTCTCCGTGTGGATATTCGAGTAGATCATCACCATCTTTTATTTGCCGCTGGCCGCACTACAGGAAATTCTGAGCTCTATAAGCTATATTCACCGAAGTTACATAAATAAAACCACGTGAGGACGAGGCACGGTTCCGATTGGCTGCGTGCTGCGCCTTGTTTCATAACCAGTCTTTTTCAGAACACTGTTTAATAACGTTCAGATTCCGTTTAACGAGTTTACTTTAACAAACAAACAATACGAGGCCTGTTTTTAGTTATCCACGATTCAGTTATATATATAGAATATTGGTCAGGATGTCCAACAAATCCAGGACATTAACTAGGATGGGCATATTGAGCTTCTTCAGCTTCCGCTTGTGGTCCAGCTGCATTATTTGTGTAAAGGCATCGTGTAATGTATTAAAACGCACGAGTACCAGTCCTTACTATATTATTAGGTTGGGAGTTGAGTTAAGTAATTCAAATGCACTCTTGTTTTCACTTGCATTTTGGTTTTCCAACCCGTCAGGCTTGACCCAGAACGATGCACGCCATTGTCATATCAACATTATGTAGATAGAACAGTCATATTTGCATGCTTGCATAAGGATAGTGAATTTATATCACGTGATTTCAGTTGTGTAACTGGTGCAGATACGAGTGATAGGTGATCATTAGGATTGTAAGTGAGGGGAAATGGTTCAAATGGCAGGTTATTGTAATGTTAAATAACACTAATAATAATAAAACAAGATTGACTGGTGGTTGGAGCTATAGGTTATTCCCTCCACCATGATTAAAGCCCCAGCTCCTGCTGAAGAAAAACAGCCCCATGGTATGAAGCTGGGGAGTGTTCTTTTGGTGGGTTTTGTTTATTTGTTGTTTTTTTCTTTTGGTATATGATCTCATCAGACCATAACACAATATTTCACATGGTTTGGGGGGAGTAGATGTATTTATTTTATTTAATTATTATTATTAGTTAAAGGCTTCTGTCTTGCCACCCTACCCCATAACCCAACCATATGAAGAATTTGGGAGATTGTCGTAGGGAGCTAAATGTACTTGCCCGAAATTGCAGCAATTATTTTAATGTTGCTGTAGGCCTCTTTAATTGATGGCAGGTGTATATTAGTTAGTATTTAACATGAGTTTGAATTTGATTGGTTGATTCTGAACACTGCCACATTCCCAGTTATAAAACACTTACACAAGCTGGGTATTGGAAGTATTTTGTTTATCTTTTTCCCCCCAAAAAAACATCTCTGGGTGTTTGTCACTTGATATTGACAATGTTGAAAAAGGTTCTGACATGATTTAACGTCATTTCTTCTTCTTCTTTTTTTTACATCGCAAAAACCTGCCATTTTATCAGGAGTGTGTAGACTTTTTATATCCACTGCAGGTTTTAACCTGCAAATAATACAGGTTTGTGCAAAGGCAGCATAAAACCCGGAGGTAGACTTACTATTAAAGTAATTAGAAATAAGTTTTTATTAGAAACGAGAAATTGACAATTTCTGCAAACAAGAAGATGGTTTAAGAAGATGTAAACAAGATGAAAAAATACCTTATTTTTATTGTGTACAGAATTTGGAAGAACATTTAATAAGAAAAACAGTTCCCCTCCAAAGCTTGAATGGCTTTGCTACTGTCTGTGCTGTAATACATTTTTTTTTATATCAATTTGATATTTACCCCAAAACAAAAAATGAAAAAATAATAATGATAAATTTACAAATTTTACGTCATTTCATCAATGATACTGCACATTGTAGCATCTTTATCCCATACGTTTTCCTTTGTAGTAGCGGGTACATGTTTGTCTGTCTGTTCTGCCATGCAGCTAGCCTCCACATCCATGGGCTCGTTTTTCAGTCTAACATCCGCCCCTGAACCTGAAACCACTGCTCCGGCCATGCTAGAGGTGTCAGGCTGGGGCAAATCATCAGGCAGTGAGGCAAGGCAGCTATGGATCATCTCGACAACACGTTCAAGGTGTTTCTGGAAGCGCTCCGCTGTCTCCAACCTCTGTCTCTTCTGTACCTCCATCATCACTCGCAGTGTCTCACGGGCCTGATGTGGCCGATACTCATTAATCAGGTGGTGCATGTGGACAAACAGAAGTTTCAAGTCCTCCAATTTTTCTTCACGTTTAATGCTGCCTGGACTTTTGATCAGGATGTCCAGCAGGTCCAGGAAGTTAATTAGGATAGACATATTGAGCTTCTTCAGCTCTCGCTTGTGGTCAAACTGCATTGGGTGCAGCCTTTCAATGCCCTGGCTCTCCAGGGGCCGGATGATGAGGTCATCACACTGGAATGGATTGCCAAACATCATGTAATTATCCCGAATAGGAGGAGGTGGTTTAGGGGCCAGTCCTTTCCGTATATTGTCATCTGTGTATTCTTTGATGTACTGCATCGGTGGCAGCGGGAGGGCACTGACCTGCTGTGGCTCACCCATTCTGAGGGTCTGACAAATGTACAAAAGAAATTAGACATTGTTTTCATGACTTATATCAGTGGTGTCAAATATACAGCCTGATGGAACTTCTAATCCAAATTAATTTAGAACACATGTTCGAATTTACAAGCTTCTTGTAGACTGTAACTGAATTTTAAAAACTGGGGGAGGAGGGAATAGCTACAGTTTTTACATCATGGGCCAATATTGAGCAGGATAGGGCTGAGTTATCTGGACAAAATCTTATATCATATGAAATGGATAATTTCATATCTTACGAAGATATGTACACAATGTATTATGTTTTCTATAAAACTGATGACAAAATTCTCTATATGAAATAACTGCATGCATTCATGCCTGCTTTTTGACCATTCTGTTAACTAAACACTAGTGAAAAGCACTTTTTCGTTTCTGCTTTTATGTGGAAGTGACATTGAACAGAACTATCACAAATGAGAACAAGAAATGCTTGTTTTTGTTTTGTTTTCTTTTTTCAGCACACTGCTAGTAGCTCCTAGCGCCGACCTTAGTGAAATAAATCGGCTGCCAAAAAGTAGCTTTGCACATATAATTTGCAAGATATACAGTGGGGGGAAATATTGAATTTTGAACATTTTTTTTTCAGTAAATACATTTCCAATGAGGCTATTCACATGAAATTTTCACCAGACTTATTAACTCAAAAAATCCAAACATTAAAGTCTATAAATGAAGTTATGTGTAATAAAGAGGAATGACAGAAAAAAGTATTGAACCCGCCAATTGAAATTTATTCAATACTTAGCGGAGAAGCCTTTGTTTGTAATGACGCTTCAAGACACTTCCTGTATGAAGAAATTAATGGGCCTCAGTATTCAGGTGTGATTTTGTCCCATTCTTCTAAACATATTGTCTTTAAATCTTGTTCAATTGGATTCAAGTCAGGTGATTGACTGGACCATTCTAACACCTTGATTTTTTTTTCTCTGAAACCAGTTAAGTGTTTCTTTTGCTGTTTGCTTTGGATCGTTGTCCTGCTGGAAGGTTCACCCACATCATCATCATCATCATCCTGGTGGATGGCAGCAAATTCTTCTCAGGAATCTCCCGGTAAAGAGCTCCATTCATCGTTCCTTCAATTATATGAAATCTGCCAGTACTGTGTAATGTAAAACAGCCCCACACCATGATGATTCCACCTCCACACTTCACTGTTGGTGTAGTGTTTTAGGGTGATGTGGAGTGCTATTTCTTCTCCAAACATGGTGTGTAGTATGACAGCCAAAAAGTTCCATTTTGCTCTCGTCTGACTCATCTACACTCTCCCAGTATTTCAGAGGCTTGTCCAAATGAGTTGTAGCAAACTTTAACCAAGCTTCAACATGCCTTTTCTTTATTAATGGAGTCTTGCGGGGAGAGCGTGAGCAGTGAAGTGCATTTCTCACATTGAAAAAAATACTTTTTTCCCCCCTCTGTCATTTTACTTTATTACACATAACTTTATTCATGGACTTGAATGTTGTGAATTCTTTATATTTCCAGATTTCTTGAGTTAATACTGATGCCTGGTGAAAATTTCATGTGAATAACCTCATTGGAAATATATTTACTGAAAACAAAATGTTGATGCATTCAATACTTATTTCCCCTGCTGTAGATAAGAATATATATATAATAAATAATTTTCTATTGTATATACCAGTCAGCACAAGATTTCACTCACTTTTTTTGGTGATAGTTGTGGCTAAAAATGCTTGACTTTTGCTGCAGTTTTTTTTTTTTTAATTTTGCGATGTTTTTGTGCTGTTTTTTTTTTTTTGGCAAAAAACTACTTGAATTGAAACTGCAATTGCACAGAATCGTCTTGCACGGTCTTTCACAGAGATGCTAGTTGGTAAATGAGCCCTATTAGCTGTTCTCATGTTCGATACACATGAATCGAAGAGGTCTTTGGCTGAATGCTCATTGATGACGTCACATGACGCTTCTCGGGCCAAACCTGCAGAAACTTGGAAAAATTGCAAGCGCCTTCGAATATTGCAGTTGGATTGAGTTTGTGTATCGCCATACGGCACATCCCAAGGGTAGGAAACTCAGGGCTATAAACTCAGCTACTGTTAAAATGTTGTAATGATGTGTAATTCTTCAATAGCAAGCTAAAAATGTGATATATAATCTCAATGTGTAAAAGTTGGGGGAGATTTTTGCTTTGGCCCGCTGGACATTGCACCATGTGCAACGTGGCCTGATACCTAAATTGAGTTTGACCTCCTTGATTTATACATAGCTGTGTAGTAATTATTGAGTTAGTTTACAAATGGCCTCTTTTGGGGTAACGTTGGGGTAACAAATGTATGTTAGTAGGATTCTCTAAAAACTAAAACCTTCAATTTCATACATATTTAAACAAAAATAAGTACTATGGTAAACACCTTACTACAGTAAACATTCTGGTGAAAGGAATACGTGTTTTATAATAGTAGCACTTATTAGCTTTGCACAGAACATGTCTCTATACAACAATACCTCTACAAATGATCTCCCAACACTTACATTTCACATGTAACTGGAATGATCTATATGTATATAGCCAACTAAATCACAGAGTGATATACATGGACATATTACGACTCCAGGACTTGGGACAAAAGCGGGAGAGTTATTATTTTATAAGTATTATTTCGATTTCCTAACCGTAACGTGACATTTGTTATATTAGTAATCGAATTTAATGCACAGTACTCAAAAAGAACGTAACCACCCTTAACCCTGGTTTAGAAGCAGCCCTGTGTTAAGAGACTAAATAACGTGAAGACTCACAAGTCAATTCTCAACTGAAACCTACAGAACATTCATTTGTAACATGGTTTTTGTTGGTGTTGATAAATCATCAATTAGTAAAATAATAGCACCCGGCCCTGTGCTTCTAGAATGCCATTTGCTAAGCTAAACGGTACTAAACCATGTTAAGTCGCTAGCGTTAGCTCAGCACACTTCCCTTATTGTTGGATGCTAACGTGAGGTATCTCACACCTAGTCACCATCAGTCATGTTCAAAGAGATCCTAGGAATGTTTCAATAGAAATCAATACGTACCAAACCAATACGTTTCCAAACAGTATATGTATCGCCTGCTAAAACTTGTAAGGAAACATAGGAACCTGACGCTTTCGTGTTTGCACTGCGTGATGAACTCCTGTAACGGCCCCTCTGATTGGACAGAATGATCTTAGAAACGGAAAATGTCATTGGTGAGATTTCGGTCAGGGGCGGGTTTAAAACAATTGTTAGGCTGTGTGTGTTCTATCGTGCCGTGAGAAACTGAGAACGTTATAATTTCTTTCTAACTAATAAACTATCAAGATTAACACGCATAGCATTAGCTGTTGATGAATCTACTGACTTGAGTGATAAAGCCCAGCGTTATCTGGTGTATGGTACATGTATGTACACATAGAAGAAGGAATTCCTTGAAGACCTGTTAGGTGGAACACCACTCGAGACACATACGAGAGGAAAGAACATATATGTTCATAAAGGAGATGCTGAGAAAGTGGGGGATAGATCTAAAATGAGTGGACTATTTCATCTTAGATAGGGCCCCTGCCATGATAGGAAGAGAGAGAGAGAGAGGAGCTGTGGCATGGCTGAAAGAGGAAAACCCTGATCTCACATCTTACCATTGCATCATTCATCAGCCTGTCCTGTGCGCCCGTTTGTCAGAAGAGTATGCTGAAGTGATGAAAACAATGATGAAACTCATCAACTTCCTCAGGGCATCCTCATCTCATCTACATCGCCTGCTGAGAGTTCCTGAAAAAAGTTGATTCACATGCAAACGACCTACTGCTGCACAACACCGTACGATGGCTCAGTAAAGGCAGGGTGTTGGAGCGCTTTTGGTCCATTCTAAAGGAAATAACAGCTTTCAAATTACAGCTCAAGAATCAGAAGGCAACACAGTTGTCACTTTTTTGCAAAACGAGGACAAAATGGATATTGTTGCTTTTTTGGTAGTCATCACCTTAATGAGCTCAACATGAAACAACAGGGCAAGAACAATTCGGTTTGCGATTTGATGACAGCTGTTCGTTCCTTCCAGAGGAAACTGGAAGTGTTCAATGAAGAGCTTCAAGGAGACTGTGCACATTTCCTAAAAGTGCAGAAACGGGAGAGAGAGATGTTTCCCCTCATGTTGACTTCATAGATAAGCTGATTGGGAACTTCAGAAATTGCTTTGACAGCTTCAGCCTTGGACAGCAGCTCCATCTTTTCATTGAGAATCCATTCCTCATCACAGATGTCATGGGACTTTCAAAGGAAGTGACACAGACCTTCAAGTGGGCACATGCTGTATCTCTACAGATGGAACTGATTGATCTGCAAGCAAATGTTGCACTATGAGAGCACTTTCAGCTAATTGATCATGACACTTTCTGGCTGCAAGTCTGAGACCGTTTTCCCTGATCTAACCAAAGTAGCACTGACCATGTTTGGCTCCACATACAGTTGTGCATCTTCATCTCCCCTATGAACAACATTAAAAATAGGTACCGGTCTAGACTTACCAATGAGCACCTACATATGTGCATGAGAATGGCACTTACATCATTCCAGCCAAGGTTCAAATTACTGGTAGGGCAAGCAAAAGCCCATTTCTCTCACTAAAGAAGAGAGATGGAGAAGTGAAGTTGGAGAGAGTAGGAAAGATAAATATGAAGCCTGTGTTTTCTTATTTGTTCAAAAATCAAAGTGCTTTTTTACAGGTAATTTTTTTCAGAAACAGGCAATTTTGGTCTTGGTCTTGTTTTTCTTAAAATGAGAACATTTGTGGTAGGCCTATTTTTATTTATAATTAGGCTGCATATTTATTTTACCTCATGTTTAATGTGTCTGCATTGAAAATGTTCAATAAATATTGTTCAAATGTTATTGAAATGTAGTACTTTGTTTATTATTATTAGCTATACATATAGCTAATAATATATGTATATACATATACAAGAATGACATATGCCACCAAATCATAGTCCAAGTTAGACATTTTAATGATTTGGACCTTTGGGAGGAGAAAATGTTAGTCGCTTGGAAATCTAAATGTGCACCCCTGAACTAGTGTGTTGTTGTAGCTAACTAGCTTCCAAAGGTTAGATGAAGAGAAGTGAAATAACAGCAACACTAATGTCCTTTGAGACGTTAGTTAAAGTGTTGAATAGGTACTTAACATTTAAGCTTAAGTGGACAAGGATGATAAAAAAAATAAGCACTGTCTACACACTTGCCTTAACATGAAAAAATAGAAAGAAACGGTTATGCCAGTTGAATTTCAAACAACCTGACTCAGCTGATGAAGTACGCTGAAGTAGATCAGAGATGATTGACAAGACAGGGGCACTTCAGTGGCCAATCACACTTCAACTAGGTGCTCTTCAATGATCCTCCACGCCTACTTAGATCAAAAGATGCAGGCTATTTGACGGTACCTCGAATAGCGAAGGCTACAGCAGGGGGAAGAGCCTTCGCTTATAGAGCCCCACAGTTATGGAACAGTCTTCCTATTAGTGTTCGGGACTCAGACACAGTCTCAGTGTTTAAGTCTAGGCTTAAAACGTATTTGTTTACTCAAGCCCACCCTGACTAGATTCTATTTTACTACTTTGCAGTCGTAATAATCTTTTTTTTCTCCCTCTCTCCTTTTGCTGAGCCCCACGCAATTTTATGGAGATACTAGAGATCCAGATCCTTTCTGCTTCTGGATGGAGCTCAAGTCTCGAATCTTCTTTACTGGGACTGCGGCTGCTCCTAAGGCCATACAGACTTCATGTACATCCATACTGTACTATTTCACACTGTCTGTTGTTACCCAGATAATGATGGGTTCCCTTCTGAGTCGGGTTCCTCTCAAGGTTTCTTCCTTTAAACATCTTGGGGAGTTTTTCCTCGCCACCATCGCCACTCAGTGTCTTGCTCATTTGGGATAAATTCACACCTTTAATATCGGTACACCATGTTAATATTTCTGTAAAGCTGCTTTGAGACAATGTCTATTGTAAAAAGCGTTATACAAATAAAATTGAATTGAATTGAGTTGAATCTTCTGGCCCCACCCCTGGATCAGCGAGTGCTTGGAGGAAATGTCAATTCGTAAATTAACCTAAAATAACCATTTGGGAACATTTTGTATAGGTTCTCTTTAGGTTGTTACATTAAAAGGCCTCCCTGCAACTTTTGGGAAGATTAGTTTTTAGTTACAAAAGAGAACATACACAGGACATTCCTAGAACGTTATTTTTTATTTCCCAAAAAATAACCAACCAGGAACCATATGCCGATATTAGGGGAATGTTCTGTGTTTTCTGGGATTTGCTAAGTAGTTGACATTATCTATCATTTTAATCAAATATGTGTAAGTATAAGTATGTAGTTTTCCAACTGAAGATATACTGGTAAACAACAGTCAACATTTACGCTCAACACATGCTATTTTTTAATAAAAAATTTTTTATTAAAAACGGTGGGGGTGGGGGGTATTATATAATCTATAAAACATTTTTGGAGATATGTCAAAGTGAGTTGCAAAACTTACAGAACACTTTCCTGTGTTCTGTTCTGTTTCCTGAAAATAATTTGTGGAGCTGTAAAATGAAAGCTGTCTATCCGTTCCCTTCATTAAAATAAATTGTATTGCAGCCAGCCACCAGAGGGCCTCAGAGACATTTTGGCTTCACCTTGTAATCCCTCTTCCGACATCCACCTACATATTCAGTCATTACACTACAGTCTTGTTAAAATTATTCACACAAAAGAAAAGTTTTCCTCGCTTCATAAGAGCTGCTACGACTGAGCAGAACACCTCTCAGCAATTGGTGTGAACATATGTGCGGTGTGTAGGCATGTAGCACTTAAATAAAGAGTTGAAACAACTGTCTGAAACAGCTGTATTTGCTGGCATTGTTCACTATCTCACCAGATGTTTTGAAACGCTGCTACTTATACTTCCTCATTTGTAACACAGAAATGTAAAAACAGGTCCATTACACACAAACATGAATTCAGAACAACACTGTTAACAATGGTTATGCATTGGATTAAAAAGTATATGTAAAGCTGGGCCATATCAGCATTTTATTAAAAAAAAAAAAATAGCTATTGAATAACGTAAACTAAAGCTATTCATTTTTATGTATTATTATCTATTCAGCTACTTAAAACCAATAACCTAGGCTCTGGCAATTATAGGGAAAATGTAGGGCCTATCACAGAAATAAAATTTCCTGATGCTGAGGTCTGGATTCCATTTCAAAACAATCAAAAGCAGTAATTCCTAGCAGTGCCTTTTACTCCAGAGAAGCCTTTGATATTATTGGCCCTTGCATAATTAAATGAAATTCCCTGGACATCTCTTTTGGTAAGGGGGAAGTTGAACAGTTCTTTGTCAGATTTCACTGGCAGGTACTGCTTCCTCCCAGATGCATAGCCAAAGCCAGCTAATGCGCCTATGCAAAGTGGTCTTTGGAATGTTCCAAGCCCTTGCTAAAAAGCGAACATTTAATGTTTGCCCTCTCTCAACTATCTCCTGGAGTTCATTAATGGCACTCCTCATTCTGTCCTTTCTCCACTGGTTGTATTGACATCTTCCTTTCCCTTTTCTTCTCTTTTATTCTACATTTATTACATTTACATTTATTCACTTAGCAGACGCTTTTATCCAAAGCGACTTACAAATAAGCAAAGCGATATATCAAGCAGAGAACAATACAAGTAGTGCTACTATACAAGATCCATTCATTTAATACCAGAGGAAGCAAAGTGTACAGAGTAGAGGTGTAAGTGCGTTGTGTCTGGGGTTTTTTTTTTTAATTTTTTATTCTATATCTTTATCCTTTCTTTGCCTATCCTCCTGCCATACTGTCTGCAATGCAAAATAAAGACTTGCAGAAACGTTCAGTAGAAATGTACAGTAGAAATGTTCAATAAAAATGAAACTGGGGAAAAAAAGACTTGGTATGGATATACATCTAGGCCTATGAACCAATTTCCTCCCTCAGTTTCTGTGTAATTTCTGTGTAAGCGTGTGTGTGTGTGTGTGTGTGTGTGTGTATGTGGTCCATATTAGCTGAAAATTGTGGTCCATTTTAGCTAGCTGGTTAACCTAAAAATGGGTCACTACTTAAAATGACTTTGTTTTCACAAAAGTCAAAGTTTCTTTTCAAAATTTTATTTGAAAAAGCCTGTCAAAACTTTGTTCATAGACTATTTGCTTTATTGGTGAGCTTACTTATAATTGGTTTATAACCCTTATTAGAGATGAATGAAATTTACTATTCCATGCTCATATAACACTCTGCCCCACCCACTTTAAGAACCTTAGACCAATCAAAACTATTGTTATATGTCAACTAGTGTTGTAACAACAATGTAAAATCAGTTATTGTGATTGGCTGTAAAAACTTAAATGGCCATGATACTCCAACCGTTCCAAAATGATGTGATGGTCTAGTACTGCAGCATGCAGTTTGCATTGCTTTCACCCCTCTTTGTAATTCCAGCCTTCTCTCTCACCATTTGGTCAATTTGGTCAAGTCTTGCAGCAACTACTGGCCAATTTCCTGCCTCTCAACCATTAGCCTACTCTCAGCGTGCATGTGAATGTGAAGCACTGATTTACATTACTTGAGAGTAGATGTTAAACGTCATGCTGATTTTAGGCCAGCGAACTTGGCTCTCACCAAGATAAGCACCAACTAAGACATAGCTTCACAGTAAACTGATGTCCTTATGTGTCTCCATCCATTTACGCTTCCTTCCCTATAATGTCCTTCTGTCTGGTGTTGATGGTTGAAGTGTAATGCTGACTTCAGGGATCCGCTTATTTTGGATTGAGCTAAGTAGAGTACATCTATGGGGTCTTCAAGTGGCACCTTCCATCCTCTGTGTTTCGTTGACTAGCCCATGACACGTCAGGAGAGCTCGACGGTGATTCTGGCGTCCCAGAGTCACCCCCCTCCGTCCCCCACTCAACTCAGCCCAGCTAATTTACCGGTACCTCTCTTTCTTTCTATTGTGTTTGAGCCAGAATCTTTTCGTCTCAACCACAGCCAGTTGCTGCTCCTCTCTGCTGCTTCAGATAAATTCTTCACTGTGTGACGCAACTCTTGGCCATTGAATCCGACATCTCTAAGAAATCGGGTTGTAGTGTACAGCGTCATATAGGCTAGTTGCTTGACAAAAGCAGCAAATGACAGCTGAACTGAGTTGAAACAATACCCATGGCTATATAAGGTCATTATTAATTTCATATTATCATATTACTTCGTATTACATTGCCATTCAAATGTGTAAATTATGGCAGAGGGTACACTTTTGGCAGCATTTTATTTTATTCCATAGACATTCACAAGAATTTCGGGAAAAAATGTAAAACATGGGCAGAGTGAAACCAATTTTATTTATATATATTTATGTGATACTAATAGCGTGTCTTTCTCAGTGTATTAAAGTTTGCATTCACGGTGGTTAGCACGTTCGCCTCACACCTCCAGGGTCCGGGGTTCGATTCCCGCTGTGGCCATGAGTGTGCGGAGTTTGCATGTTCTCCCTGTGCTGCGGGGATTTCCTCCGGGTACTCCGGTTTCCTCCCCCAGTCCAAAGACATGCATGTTAGGTTGATTGGCGTGTCTAAATTGTCCATAGTGTATGAATGGGTGTGTGAGTGTGTATGTGATTGTGCTCTGTCCAGGGTGTACCCCACCTTGTGCCCGATGATTCCTGGGATAGACTCCAGGTTCCCCGCGACCCTGAAGCAGGAATAAGCGGTAGAAGATGGATGGATGGACATTATTTTCATATTGTGGTTTACATTACTAATGACATTTTTGTGAATTCATTTGTAACTGTAACGGAATACATTTTTAAAGTAAGCTTCCCAGCCCTGACTATTACTAACAATGTATTATTTGATTTTATTTTACAGTAAAATTGGTTAACATTAACTTGTGCACTGAATGATTAAAACAACAAATTCGTGCCAACACCATTCCTACTGCAGCTGAGCTGTACAGATCACACAGTGATTTTATTTTGGCATATTGTGCCAACACCTGACACATTTCTAAATAATGTTTTACACAAGGGTTTGACGTGCATCAGGATACACAGTATCTCACAAAAGTGAGATATAAGTCTGCACTTATATAGTGCTTTTATCCAAAGCGCTTTACACTGTGCTTTACATTCACCCATACACACACAGTAGCAGAGCTGCCATGCAAGGTGCTAGCTTGCCATCGGGAGCAACTTGGGGTTCAGTGTCTTGTCCAAGGGCACTTCGACATGTGGAGTCATCCGGGCTGGGAATTGAACCTCCAACCCTACGATTAGTGGACAACCCGCTGTACCACATACGCCACAGCCGCCCACTCATTAATGTCATTAATGTCAAAACTGCTGGCACCCAAAGTGTCAATATTATGTGTGGACACCATTATTTTTCAGCACTGCCTTAACCCTCTTGAGCATGGAGTTCACCAGAGCTTCACAGGTTGCCAGTGGAGTCCTCTTCCACTTCTCCATGACGACATCACGGAGCTGGTGGATGTTTCACCACTTTGGGTCCAGTTTGGACATTTTCACTTAGGGGTGTACTCACTTTTGTTGCCAGTGGTTTAGACATTAATGGCTGTGTGTTGAGTTATTTTGAGGGGACAGTAAATTTACACTGTTACACAAGCTGTACACTCACTACTTTACATTGTAGCAAAGTGTCATTTCTTCAGTGTTGTCACATGAAAAGATATCATCAAATATTTACATAAATGTGAGGGGTGTACTCACTTTTGTCAGATACTGTAGGTGTCGATTTTAACTCTAGTTTCAGTGCTGTGAGATGAAATGGTGCAGTGCAGTGGAGCTTGCAGAATGCAGGCGGCATCTCTGCAGGTGTGAATCTGCCATGAATGCTAGTAAGTGTGAAAATGTTTGGTATCTGGCTCTACGGTAACAATTTCTTTGAGAAGCACTTGTGCTCCTGATTACAAAAAATTGGGAGCACAGTCAAAAATTTCGGAGCACGGTTGAAGCTTAGTTTTTTAGAGATGTGCCACATCACATTAATGTGCCACAATATAACACACAAGTAGGCATAAGAAAACTTGAGCTGGTCAATTATGACAGAATTTAGGAACATTGTGTGAGCCATGACAAATTTATTTACCTTCTGATAAACTAAATATAATATTTTCAGTTACTTTTACAGACTGTATGTTAAAAAAAACCTGTTCCACCTTGTAAACAAATACAATAAACCTGAATGTTCAGTCTTTGAAGTCTGCTCCTCTTAAATATATTTAAAGCTACACTGTTAGACATTTCCCACTGTCATGGTTCTGGGCTGGAGCCAGCTCTCTGTATATTGTGTAGATATCTGTATAATCTCATATAGGATGTGATTGGGTGAGTTCATTCACCTGTCAGATGGAAACCACTTTAGTTTAATGGTGTTCATTACTGATGCTCCGATCAGGATTTTTACGCCCGAAACCGATCCAGATGCCGATCTTTTTTCTTGTTAAACTTTAATCAGGAGGTCTGTCATAAACAGTTTAATGTAAGCTCTCTGCTCATGGTCACTGATAATTTAATTAAAATAATAGCAATGACAAATACTGTTGGTTAATTTATAAATAAACAAACAACTTTAACAAGAGAGTCCTAATTAAAATGAGACTAACACAAAAATTATCCATATTAGGGAAAAAAAGGCTAATAGCTTTCTAAGGAGATAGCGAACTAAGCTTAATGTTAAATTGATATTAAGTGCAACCCATAGTAATTAAACATTCTTTCATTTCTCATTTTATTTATATTTTATGAAGCTATTATAAAAATGATTTATATAAATGATTTATTTATAACTAAGCACATTTTCTGTTTTTACATTTTATTAGTTTTGTTTGTTTGTTTATGGGTTTTAGATGCGTTCCCTGGTACAGTGTTGCCAGGTTTGCTGATAATATTTTTTGTAGGTTTTATATCAAAACATGGACACTGGAGTTTACTTTTTGGTAATATCTGCCAACCCTGAGTTTAAATGAAGTGAATGCGCTGTCTATTAGAGTTGGTGCAGAGTGAATGAGTGCGGCCGTGTACTGTATGTTTACAGACTGAACTGTTGCTAATCTTGATAATGATTGGTGAGGAATTGTTTAATAAAGACGTTTAAATTAAACCCACTGTGTAGCATTAATATTATTATTAATTTACTCTGCCTTGTCTACACTAGCAGGTTCAGGACATTTTGTGGGATTAATAAAAGATGGTGGTTGTGAGATCAGGAAGTTGAGAGAAGCAGATGATGTACAGAGTTACTTTCTTCATTATGGCTTCTCTGCAGTATTTACACACTTGTTCGGTTGACAGAGGAGATAAAAAGCAGTGTGAAAGTAACTGTTGATGCATTTATTCAGATTGTGTTATACAACTCCGAAGAGGTCACTCGCACTGGTGCGAATAAATATTTATTCACAGTCGCACAAAATACTTTTCAGTCGCAAATGTGAGTGAAATGTTCACACTGTAAAGCCCTGCTACCATCCTTTTACTGTAGGCTATATTATTATTTTTGTATATTTCGCACGGTCTGAATTAAATGAGGCAGCGTGCCATTTTTGGCAGGGGGCCTTGAATTTGTGCATTAGAGCATCGTACCATTAGATACTCTTCTTCATGGCTTTGTGAGAGGCAAAATCTTTGATGATCCATAGAATAACCAGTACAAATACTGCATGGTTCATTTTTTTGCATTCCTGCTTTCTGACGCTATAATTAGGATATTTTGTGTTTGTCAATTATGCAGCTGACACGAATGACAGTCAACCAGGGGCCCTCTGAGGTCCTCAGTGCCACTTAGCCCCTATTATAATCTGTTTCTGCATGAAGTGAATTTCAGTTAATGTTAACACTGGAACCTGCTCTGAGAGTAGAGATCAAACTCATTCAAGCGTTCAAGAGCAGAACAGCAGCTCGCTGAGGAATGCATGATGTAATGCTAAATCACAGTTATTTTAACTGTAACAATAACACTTAGCAAAATTATTTCAGCATCCTGTACACGTTATATTTAATCACAGGAATTAGAGTAAGTGTGGTTTCAATTCAATTCTATTTTATTTGTATATTATAGCGCTTTTTACAACACACATTGTCTCAAAGCAGCTTTACAGAAATATCAACACAGTATACAGATATTAAAGGTGTGAATTTATCCCGACTGAGCAAGCCACTGAGTGGCGACGGTGGCAAGGAACAACTAAGATGTTTTAAGAGGAAGAAACCTTGAGAGGAACCCGACTCAGAAAGGAACCCATCCTCATCTGGGGAACAACAGACCGTGTGAAATAGTACAGTATGGATGTACATGAAGTCTGGATGGCCTTAGGAGCAGCCGTAGTCCCAGTAGTCTGGAATTAGAGAAGATTTGAGCTCCATCCAGAGGCTGAAATGATCTGGATCTCTAGTATCTCCATAAATTCGTGTGTGGCTCAGCAAAAGGAGAGAGGGAGAAAAAAGATTATTAGGACTGCGAACTAGTAAAATAGAATCTAGTCAGGGTAAGCTTGAGTAAACAAATACATTTTAAGCCTAGACTTAAACACTGAGACTGTGTCTGAGTCCCGAACACTAATAGGAAGACTGTTCCATAACTATGGGGCTGTATAAGCAAAGCCTCTTCCCCCTGCTGTAGCCTTCAGTATTCGAGGTACCGTCAAATAGCCTGCACCTTTTGATCTAAGTAGGCGTGGAGGATCATAGAAAACCAAAAGGTCGCTTAGATATTGTGGCGTGAGACCGTTTAGTGCTTTATAGGTTAATACAAGTATTTTATAGTTAATGCTAATGATTTAATGCTAATGAGTTAATGATTTTACAGGGAGCCAATGCAGTGTGGATAAGATCAGGGTGATGTGGTCGTATCTTCTAGTTCTAGTTAGGACTCTAGCAGCTGCATTCTGGACTAACTGGAGTTTATTTATATTCCTACTGGAACATCCAGACAGTAAGGCATTACAGTAATCTAATCTAGAGGTGACGAATGCATGAACCAGTATTTCTGCATCATGTAGTGACAGTATGTTTCTTATCTTAGAAATATTTCTGAGATGAAAGAAAGTTATCCTAGTAATATTATCTACATGAGCATCAAATGATAGACTGGAGTCAATAATCACTCCGAGGTCTTTAACTGCTGTACATGATGAAACAGAAAGACCATCCAGAGTAACCATGTGATCAGAAAGATTACTTCTAGCTACACGTGGGCTTAGATATACAGAAGTTAGTTAACATCCAATGTCTAATGTCCTTTACACAATCCTCAACTGCTTCTGTCTGTCCTCTGGCTTCGCTGAAACATACAGCTGTGTATCATCAGTATAACAGTTTCCTTTTTATCACTCGAAATCTGGCTATTGCTGAATAGTAGATTTGCTGTAGTTTTGTTTGAATTAAATTATTTCATGTGCCATTCAGGCTATTTCATCTGTTAAAATCCTCACTTGAATACATTTATTTTAAATGTCACCACAAGCAAAGATTAACCTGAAAGACTTTTAACAATGATTCTCCTAAGAGCTTTAATTATCACAATGATTCTCCTAATATATTTTAAAGAAATTTTAGCTTTAAAAAAAAGTGGGGAAAAGGTGATTTTTGTCGGTTTCTTCTGAAACAATATTCTGTCCAGATTTCTTTGGTTCTTTGGTTTGAGTTTCCTTTCAAAACCTTGGCCTCCTGGTTTTCCCAGACCCATTGTTTATTTACTGGCCTCACTACTGCCCGAAATAACCATTTGCAAACACATGGAGACCATGTGAAACACCACACAGACAGCAACTGGAGCGCAGGATCGAACTAGGAACCCTCTAACTGTACCTCTCATATAAAGGCACTTCACTCTATTGATTTCCTTAATGTGTGCGTGTGCGTGTGTGTGTGTGTGTGTGTGTGTGTTCGCATATAGTATATGCCTCACTAAAGGAAATGGTTCTTGCAGTGCAAGGTTTCACCGGAAACCCACAGCATATGATGCAAGCTCACATATGAACTGGTTACTAAAACAGATATAACAGTTTATAGCATTATGCCTCAAGCTCAGCAGTGTTCCTCCAACAATTTCAGGCTAACATGTACCCACGTGTTATTTTAAAAGGAGTCTTATACAAGAAATCTCAGCAAAAACGAAGAACGTCCCCTTGCAATTATAAGGAAAGATATTTTGTGCTAAACACTGAGGATCTGACCTACTCTGAACGTCGGCCTGGGGTGAGTAAATGCAGTTTTCTGACAGCATATAGACCTTTCTTAAACGTTCACTAAAGTCTATATTTATAACCATGATGTACATAATTTGTATTACAATATGATAGTCCCGTGTATGTTTTTCTGTGTTTATGCACAGGATCAATTTAACCGTGATTTACTGCTGTAATATACACCCACAAAAAGTTGGAAACTTTAAATTGGCACTATGTGATGAATAGAATAATAAAAATTAATATAACATTTTTGATGGTGTTTTAGAAAAAGCCAATTCAGAAGGGCTGCATCAAGCTTTCCCGTATTAAGTGTGTAGAGACTGTACGCAGTGACCTTCCCATTCCCTGTGAATACAAATATCCTTTCCAGGTGAGAGTGCTGTAAACCATTGTATAATATCATGAGCATTTGTGATGGAGCTCAGCAAAAGAATAATAAAAAATAAATAAATCTAATTTACTGAAGATTTTAGAACTACAGTGTGTCCAAAAGTCTCCATACAGACAGAAGACTATGTTTGCCAGCACCATGTCAGTTGTGCCTTCGTCAATGGATGTTTGTGGACGTTCACTTCTCAGTTGGTTTGCAACACTTCCAGTCTTTTTGAATTTGCTAATAAGTTTGGTAACAGTGTCATGTGTGATATGCTTGGCACGTTTCCTGTTCCATCGCAACCTTGCGACAGCTTCCTAATCCAGCCATGAGAATGATTTCTTCTTTCATCAAAGGCGTCTTTAAAGGCTATCTGAAAATAATAATATAATATATGTATGAAATACTTTGGAAGACATTTTGCTACAAAAAGACGTTTTAATTTCCCGTATGTATGGAGACTTTTGGGACCACCTGTAGATTAGATTATTTGGATTAATCTGGTGCTGATAGACATTATAGAGGAACAATATGAATAAATAATCCCTCTTCCCTCTACATAAAAGAGACACATGTCATTAATTTGTTATACACAATGTATCTATGTACATTACTTTTTATCATACTAATCTGTTATTCCTAGTCAGATTTAGTTGTCGTGTAAATATGTGTATGAAAAATAAAAAACCCGCATTGCTTTTTTGGTTTACTTACAGGTTGTCTATGATAACTACTACCTTTATGTGTTTGCACCAGACAACGACTGCAGACTAAAGTGGGTCAGAGCTCTTAAAGAGGGTGAGCAGCTGTTCAAGAGTGTAACATAAACGAAACAGAACTTGTATTATGACTATATATAATTAACTGAATAAAATGATCTTATTTTGTATATGAAGAGACAAAAGGCAACAACCTAGCTTTGAACTACCATCCTGATTTTTGGGGAGAGGGAAGATGGCGGTGTTGTAACAGGACAGAGAAGTTGGCAGCTGGGTGTAGTGACTATTATCCTAGTGGATGCGGTACAGTAAAACACAGTTGCAATGAAAATTATACTTGATTTTGAACAATAATCATATATTCATAAGAAAAAATTCTTATGTGAAATCACATATATTCTATAAATCTATCCTTTCTCAACACAGCATCCAAAAAACCTTTGCCTCCAACACCAGACCCAGAGGTAAATCTAATGTAACATGTAATCCTATTACTGTGTAAACCATATGGAGATTTTGCCCTTTTGAGACAAACAAAAGTACAATTGATTTCTACAATGCGTGGATATCGTGAATTATTTCTGTGCTGATTTATTTTTTTCTCTGTCTCATAGCGGCGGTTCTCTAGCCCAGAAACACGAATTGTTGTGGCTCTGAAGAACTTTATCCCTCAAGAGGACACAGATATCCCACTGCACAAAGATGAGGAGTACATTGTAGTGGACTGTTCTGAGACTAACTGGTGGACTGTCAGGGATAAAGATGGGTAAATATGCAGCAGATATAATTCCTCTATCATGTCTGTCTGTTGCGGTATGAATTTTTTTTTTTTAAACTATAGACTTCTCAGTTGGAAAAATGCCCTTGATTAGGACATGCCTACTCATACCTTCCTAAACCCAAATGACCTGTCCATCAGAAATGATGCAATTATTAATAATAACAACAATGTTACTTGCATTGCTTTATTTGATTTTTCTAGACTTGAACATCCAGAATATCAACAAGAGCTTATAGCTGATTTTAAGAGGAAGATCTCTAGTGATCTCTAATCATAATCTGTGGACAGTGTAAAATATTAGCAAACTTTGTGTCCACTTGAGTGTAAACAAAGAGAAAATAGATGTATTCAATTTATTCAAAACAGTGTTTTCCTGGCTTAAACCTGGAAGATTATTTTCTATGAGATCACATTTTGTTTGATCAAATTATATTTTCTGAAAACGTTTTTTTACGCATTTTTAGAGGTGTGGCTCTACAGTGAATGGTATGAAGAATAAGCAAACTAAATAATGTAAAAAATGTATTTGAATTATTGCCTCTTTCCTGAGTCTATAAATGTGTCTGAATTATAAATACACTTTTAGGTTTATTAAGGTATTGAGATTATATGTTTTTTGCTCTTATACTTAAAAAAAAAATATTTTGTGTATAATGACTAAAAAAACCAAACACAAAAACAAACAAAACTAGTATAATGCTAGACCACTGGCTGATGGTCTTGCCTATGTTGTTTTATTATGGACCACAGTGTTGTTGATGTATTGTATATTGCAGCCTGATATCGATGCGCTCCTGATCAGCTGTAATAAAGAGTTTGCCACCTTTTCAGCCTTATAATGAAAATGCTTAATGAATCAAATATAAGAAGCTAACATTCATATTAATATATGAATGCATTTATTAACAAAACCTTTTCATTTCTTCAATTTTTTAAAATCAAGAAGTGTAGCATCTTTTCACCAAGATATAGCATTATATCAAAGAGCTCTTGACATTTTTAGATTTGTAAGTGAGTAAAGGTTATTTTATGGGAGGTGACCCTAAACCAGAAAGATATGAAAAAAGAAAATGTTTTAAGTTTAAGGGCTGCAGATTTTCTGCACTCGTTTCTTCACAGTATTTCTCTGCAAATAGGGTGTTACAATTTTGTATTTTTTTTTTTTACTTCCTCACAATAAACAAAAAAGCATTTTATACGCTGAATACACTGAAAAGGGTGTCTTTAAAGGGAGATTGCAGTGCTTTTCGACTTTTAATCTCTATTCTTATCTGTAGCATATCCTTAATTACCAGAAGCATGAAGCGTGTATAAAACTCAAAACCACAGCTATTACACTTTAACAATGGGATGAGACAACCGTTTGAGAATGTTTAAGAAAGCTGTTCTTGTGGACTTTTATCCAAATTTACAACAGAGTAAAACATAGCTAAACGTTATTTAGGTCAGTTGGACTTTCCCAAAGGTTTTGTGCGATTCATGCATGATCAGACAGATCAGACCATGCATAACCATATATTCTCCTTGATGAAAATTATCACTCAAAGAATGTTATAAAAATTTACAGCTGAATTTATAAATACTATTGACTCTTCAGTTGCTGCTCGTAGCCTTTAATTGTAGCTGAGTTGTAGCATTAAAAGGAAACATGTCGAAATTCTCGTCTGTGGTAATCACAGATGCCGTAGAGATGAGGTACATTCATTAGGTTAAATAGGATACTAATTAAGATTTTAGGTTGAAAAGGTGTTGGAGGATTATTTTAAAGGAATTCAAAGGTTTTTGTTGATTTATGTTGCTGTTAGAGTAGATGTCAAAACCATAAAGTTCTTATACTGAATAACCATGTTGGCAGAATCTGTTTTATTCATGAGATGATTGGAGTTATATATAAACTAGCATTCTATATGCATCCATAATCAAATCAGCACTTGGCAATAGAAATCTCCTCATTGT
Organism: Ameiurus melas; assembly: GCA_012411365.1. Taxonomy (NCBI): domain Eukaryota; kingdom Metazoa; phylum Chordata; class Actinopteri; order Siluriformes; family Ictaluridae; genus Ameiurus; species Ameiurus melas. The sequence goes on along the minus strand of CM022754.1, from coordinate 23,513,449 downwards.
CAATGAGCTGAAATGAGAAGTTATTCATTGCTAGTGGGTTTCAGTGTTAAGGAAGTAAAAAAATTACAAGACGAATCTTGTAATGTGTCTTTTAATGTGGTTGTGTTAAACCACAAATTAACATATCTCATATACTGTATACTAACACTTTTTTTTTATACAAGCTGCCCTTGGGTCACCAAAACATAATATTTATTAAAACTTGTGAACGAGATGATCAATGAGTAATGACATTGTATGTGGGTGTAAATGTATGCCATGGATGTGTACCACTTGAGGCACTGTGTACAAAAACTCATCCTCTCCTTTTTGCTCTTTGTTTATTGCTCTTATTTTCTCACAGAAATGTTGGAACTGTGCCTTGCATTTATATTAAAGAGAAACCTTCAAACAACATTGAACACTTTAAGTAAGAATTACATACATAATCACATGCCTAAAACCATATCTAAAATTTCAAAATATTAATGATGAAATATTTTTGGCTCTTTCCATTATTAGCTTATACATATGTCTCAGATTGAGAAACATATTCCGGATACTTTACTTGTCCTTATTTCTCTTATAGGTGGTATAACAAAGATGTAACTCGGACTGAAGCTGAAGAATTGTTACTTGCAGTGGTAAATACACAAAAATTAGGTTTTTATTTTATATTAACAAACTTGATCAAATGAATGTAAATGATGGTACAGTATGATGTACCTTTTTTTACAGTGTGCCGTTTCTATTGGGTAATTTTCACATAAGCGAGGAACGTTTTTTGTGTTTTTGGCTGTTCTGCAAGCCTGCAGTAGTTGCAGTTGCAGAGTGTGCATGTAGGGTTCAAACAAAGATCCAGAACCTTTAAACCAGTGTGGTTGTGAGGTTTCCTGTCAAGGCTGAAACACATGTTAGGGTTTGAATGTGAAGACAGACAATTTTATACTTATATTTGTAGTTCCGGTTCTAGTATGTGTACTGTACTGTATTCTAACTAATTCATTACTGTTAATGAGAAACTAACACAAACTGTAGCATAATAAACATTTCACTGCACACAGAATTTGTGTTTAAAGGCAAAGAAGATGCAAATGTAACCAATGTAATCTATGACAGATACTTGTATTCTTGTGTGTTATTAGGATAAGGAGGGTGCTTTCATGGTGCGTGACTCCCGGCATGCAGGAGTTTACACAGTGTCTGTATTTACGAAAGCTCCTGGGTAAGCAACACCATTCCAAATGAAACTATTGTATCAGTTTGTGTTTCTATCTGTCTACTTATAATACTCCTTTTCTGCAATACAATAGAGAATTCAAACTCCTTTAAAATCATTGTCATAATTGTATTGTAACTCATATATTCATATATCTCTTCAATATCACATTTCTGCAGGTCAAATGGGGAGAAATATCCACGGGTCAAGCATTATAAGATCAGAGAGACAGAAGATGAAGAGCCCAAGTATTACTTGGCTGAAAAATATTTATTCAGCACCATCCCAGAGCTCATTTATTATCATCAACACAATGCAGCAGGTTAGTTGCAAATATCCTGTCACACCGAGTCAGGATGTGCTGGTAAAAGCTAGCAAATAAATTCCAAATTCGAAAAGCTTTGAAATGATAGCTCTCTCTACAGCAGTTTGGTCAGCAGTCATAGAGTTACTATATTTTTAATCATTTTAATTCGATAAAAGAATTTACTCAGTCAGGAAGTTTAGATCTACAAGAAGATGATGATTTTGTTTACAGTTACAGTTAGTCATTCACTTAGTATATACTTTTGTCCAAGCTATTTAGTAATAAGGCAGAGCACAATCAGTTTATACTAACTGACCAAAAATAAAAAACAGATATATTTGTAGCAAAAACAGTTAATTATGTTCAGAAAACTGTTTGTATGTGTTCAGATACTGTTTAATTGCATGATGTGTGAACCAGATACAGCATATAAACGTGTGTTCTATTGTGCTTGTCACTGTGGTTGGTAGGTTTAATAACACGACTGAGGCACTGTGTCTCCCAAGGACAAGGGAATTCTCCTAGGATTGAGGAGCTTGCATCAGGTAGTGATTCATCATTTCTTAATTAATATAACTTCATTAAATTCCTAATGTAACAATAGAAAATAGAAACATACATGAGTAGAGGTGTGAGGCTATAGTCAGGTATGCATGCATGTATGTCAAACAAGATATATATATATATATATATATATATATATATATATATATATATAAAATATTTGACAATTCCGAAAAAGTTGGGACAATATGAAAAATGCTAATAAAAACAAATAAGAGTGATTTGTAAACATATAAATACAAGGTACAACTGCATAGTTTTTTGAAGATAAATGTTTGTTTTGAAATCGATGCATGCAACACCTTCCAAAAAGTTGGGACAGGGGCAATTTATGACTAATAGCAATGTGACAAGTAGAAATAAAAAGGTGATGTGAAACAGGTGAGACAATAGTCTAATCATATATATGTATATATAGTATATATAAGGAGCCTCCAAAAATGGCCTAGTCCTTCAAGAGCAAGGATGGGTCGGGGCTCACCAATCTGCCAACAGATGCATCAGCGAATAATCCAACAGTTTGAGAACAACATTCCACAAAGGTGGGATTTTGTGCATCTGACCTTTTACACTGCACAATATAATTAAGAGAACCCTTTGATAGTCAACACCATTCACCGTCACATCCACAGATGCAATTGAAGGCTTTACTATGCAAAGCAGAAGCCATACATCAACACTATTCAGAAGCACTGCAGACTTCTCTGGGCTCGGTCTCATCTGACATGGACAGTAGCACAGTCGAATGTTTTGTGGTCCAAAGAATCATTTAAAATAGTTTTTGGACAAAACAGTCATTGTGGTCTCGGGGCCGAAAAGGAAAAGGAGCATCCAAGCTGTTGTCAGCATCAGGTCCAAAAGCCACATGGTATGTGAGTGTGTCAGTGCCCATGGCATGGGTAACTTGCACATCCATACACATTAATGCAGAAAGATATATATATATACATGTTGGTGCAATATATGCTGCCACCCAGATCAGGACAATGCCAAACCAAATCTGCCCGGATTACAAGCACATGGTTGCATTAGCAGAGAGTGTGGATGCGAGCATGACCTGTCTCCGATTGAGAATGTGTGGCATTTTATGAAGCACAAAATAAGGCAATGAAGGCCTTATAACTTAAAGTTGTGCTGCTGAAGTAACTTCACAACACAAAATTCCTTGGTCTCGCCCATTGTTATGAATGACTAAGGGAATTTGGCCTATGTGTGTCCTCATATTTATACATATTTATAAATCATGGTTGAACGATTTCCTGTTCCTAGTCACCCAGGTGTACTAAAAATATATATCAATATAATATATATATATCAATTGATATATATATATATATATATTTTTTTTTTTTTTTTAAAAAAAAAGAAAATTATATTATATATATATATATATATATATATATATATATATATATATATATATATATATACAGACACATAACACTTACATTTTGTAATAACGTTCACAGTTTAAATTAACAAACAAACAGGTCCGTCACATGGAGAAAGTAAGTACACCCTACATTTATCACACCTTCAACTCCATAAAATTTAAATCAGGTGTTCAAAATTGGGTGCCAGTGATTAGAGGTCTTATTTAAACTTGAGGTCTTATTTAAATTTGAAAGTTACTACAAAATGTCTATTTTATGTGTCATTTGATAGAGTGTATCAACTTAATTAATAGGCACTGTTTCAAAAAGGATCAAATGTTTGTTTGTCCAAATATATTGGAAAAGCCATCAATTTCCAATTAAAACAAAATCTAAGATAAAACAATGGCAACTGAGGCAACAAAAAATACAGTTTTTAAATGATAATGTTATTTATTTAGATCTAGAAATGATGAGGTAATTGAAATACATCAGTCTGGGAAATTTACAAAGCTGGGATAGGCTCCAGGGTCTGTACATAACAAATAAACAACAAATAAAAATGTTATTTCCACATTGTTTTCATAGTCAATATAAAATATTGAATGCTTAGTCTTTTTAAAACACAGTATTTCATCATTTAATGATTTTTAAGGTGTAAAAAAATACTGTGATATATTATAACTGATTCACTGGCTGGTGTAGTTATGTTGTATGATGTTTTTTAAAAATGAATTTTACTTTCAAAAAGTGTTTACTCTCATGGTTTGTGTGTGTCTGTGCCTTCCAGAGGAGTGGGAGTTGGACATGGAGGACCTCATTCTCGGGGGGGAGCTGGGCAGTGGTCAGTTTGGTCTGGTGTTAGAGGGCTTGTGGCATGGTGAGAAGGTGGCTGTCAAGACAATCCGTGAAGAGGCCATGTCTGAAGAGGAGTTTAAAGAGGAGGCAAAGGTTATGATGTATGTGACGATGTAGTCATTCACACCAACTGTTTCCACCACAGAACATAATAAATGTTAAACTGATTTGTCCACATATTAGTAATAATAGCAGTAATAATAGTTGATCCTGTGATTAAAATGGAAAATCAGGAGGGCCCACGCCAAGGACAAATATAGTAGTATTGAAAAAGTGTAATGAAAAAGTGGAAATGAAGGCTTTATAAAAAATAAATAAATAAATAAATAAATAAATAGATAAATAAATAATATAATAATAATAATAATAATAATAATAATAATAATAATAATAATAATAATAATAATTTGTAGTTTGTAGTTACGATTTCAGTTTAAAACTCTGCATTGCTTGTTGAAACCTGCCTGCTGTCCAATGTGATCACATCACTACTTCTTATATCTAATTCTGTTCACTACTTCCTGAACCATAGGAAAGTGTCCCATCCCAAGCTGGTGAGGTTGTACGGTATGTGCACACAGCAATCCCCCATGTACCTGGTGTTTGAGTTTCTGGAGAATGGTTGCCTGACAGAATTCCTGCGCTCCAGAAAAGGTTGTGTTTCACAGGAGACACAGCTGGGCATGTGTGTAGATGTGAGCGATGCAATGGCTTACCTGGAGAGCTCAAATTTCATTCACAGAGACCTGGTAAATCTTAGTTTCCAACAATTGCCCTTCAGAAGACATTCAGTAACCATGAAATCTAAATTTGTTCCTAAACGTGCTTTACAGGCTGCAAGAAACTGCCTGGTTTCAGGAGACCTTGTGGTGAAAGTCTCAGATTTTGGAATGACCAGGTAAGAAAGCAAAGTTTTATTATCGTAGTTTTTCTGCATGCTGAAAAGCAATAAATAAATACCACTGCATTCTCACACACCCTGTACCCTTGCTATTGCGTCATCTTGCAGGTTTGTACTGGATGACCAATACACCAGCTACACCAGCAAATTCCCTGTAAAGTGGTCGTCTCCAGAAGTGATCCGATATAACAAGTTCAGCAGCAAGTCCGATGTGTGGTCATTTGGTGAGAGAACAATGATGACACAGTTTCATATTTTTAAACCAAAGAAAATAATTTGAAACAACAACAACAACAACAACAACACAAAAAAAAAAACAGCTAAAGACCCACCTTTTCCGTGAACACCTAACCAACTCCTAGAAAGGGAAAAAAAACAACCAAAAAACCCCAAACACAAGCACTTACACCTCTACTCTGTACACTTTGCTCTCTGGTACTCAATTAATGGATCTTGTATATGCTACTTGTATTGTTCTCTGTGATATCGCTTTGCTTATTTGTAAGTTTTGTAAAACGCTGCTATTTATATGGTGTAGGGTTTAAAAAATTATTTATTTTTATTTCACCTTAATTCACCAAAACTGTTCTCATAAACTACTGAATTCTAACACCAACCCTATTAACAAATACTTTTTATATAAATAAAAAACATTTTCTTAACCATATGTTTTAAAGCCCTTACATTTCTGTGTTAAGTTTTATATTTTATGATAATTTATTGTTCAATAACGTAACTAAATAGGTATAAACTGTATTTGATAAATGTACACATACATATTTGTGACACTGACCTCTTATACCTTGAGCACATCTTTCCTTAAGTAAAGCGTGAAAAACTAAAGAAAAAGAAATAAATAGAGTTGTACTTTGTTATATTCTCTGGCTCAGGTGTGTTGATGTGGGAGGTGTACAGTGAAGGCCGACTGCCCTACGACTGCCGAAGTAATGCAGAAGTAGTGGAATCCTTAAACGCAGGACTAAGGTTATCAAAACCCCGACTCTGTCCAGAACCTGTTTACCAGCTAATGCAGTGGTGTTGGAAAGAGGTTTGTGAACAAATTTCAGTTATGTACTCTATAGACATTGTTATTATGTGAACATTATTCCTTAGACTTTTGTGTTCAAGTGAAATTACACTTAAACATAAGTTTAATTTAGACATGGGGTGAGTTACATGACAAAAATATCTTATCACAATACAAATATACACTAGAACAAATAATGTGTAAGACAATATTCAGGTTTTCTAACCAATAGTCAGGATAAAATTACAAGAAATTACAAACAAAGAAAAAAGGAAACATTTGTTACTTGAATAGATTTGACTATATCAATACCAAAAACATAATCTTAGCAAGTGAAAACAGGCAGTATAGGCAATGTATTTAATATCCCATGTTATACCACAGCAAGTGTTAAACAACTGTAATACAAATCAGCACAGCACTGATCATAGTTACAACTTCTAGGCAAATCATAGATTTAAGCCAATGTGCTCATTCTAATACATAATATTTTTCTATAGTTACAACTTACAAAATGAGTTTTATGTTGGATGCGCAACATAAACAGATTTAGAAAAATGTGTGTAATTGTTGATATGCTGAAATTAGTTTGTGACTAAACATTTACTTCACATTTTGGAAGCAATTTCTCATATCAACATTTGGTGACAGTCAGAAGTAAAGCTGTTCCTTTATGTTTACCAGCATGGGAGATTTCTTCTCTGCTGCTTTGCAGTCTTTCAGTGACAAGCTGTGTTTTGTGTCATTATTTTTAAAAGAGAAAAAAAAAAAGCCTGGGGAAGGAACAACTGTTTTCTAACTATAAATATATAATGTATCATAATGATGTACTGTTGCTTAAACAAAAAGTTAGTGTTAGCAAATTGCTTTGGTATAAGGAATAAAACACTACAGGACATGCTGTTATAAGAAACTAATAAACTTCAGAGTAACGCACTACCTAGGTGTTTATTATTTTATTATATCAGCCTACCCGGTGTTGTTTTATTCCTTACTTAATAAATGCTTATAAAAGATGGGTGCCTTCCTATTGAAACTTATAATTAATAGAGTGCACAGTTTGCTGCTTGTGGGCATTCATATGACAGTTAGATTTGAATATGAAGAATTAAAAGACTTTGTGAAATCAGATTTCTCTGACATATCTGACAGAGCACTCCTTTGATGAATAGGATGTTGTGCGGCGAACTTGCAAGTGGACACGCACCCTAAGATATGATCAAGAGGATCTTTAGCTGTAATTAGATGACAATAAAACATCAAATTTTAAACCACGGTGGATCGTAGCCTGAAATATACTGTACTGGCACAACATTAAATAATCTGCCATCACAAGAACCAACCAGAGGCTGACACGACGTTCCTAAATTTAGCACCTTCTAAGCAGAATCTTCAATGAGCAGCTCATGAATCATGTTAGGTTTAAATTCAAATAATCTATTATTATCTTTGAACAACTTCCAGAATTTCTGATATCCCTCTCTCTGGAATGCAAGCGACATCCTCTAATTGGTTAAGGCTGGCTAACAAAAGCAAGGAAGAAAATTGAAGTATGGGGAGAAGTAGAATAACTTGGCACAAAAATGTATTTGTTTATTATATATTTATTCTCTTAAAAATTTATAATAAGATAATAAGCCTACATGGTGTAAATATTTTTTTTTTTTTTTTTAGAAACCTGAAGACCGACCGTCCTTCGTCCTGCTCTTGCATGAATTGGCTTCTCTGGCGGACCACTGATTTAAGGCTATTGACATTCCTTATGAAAATATAATGTACAGTCCATCATTTTATTTATTTGTATATTCTATTTATTTATTTTCCAAAAACTTTTTTTCCAATTATTCTGTATGATTTTTCTCTCCTGCCTATATGTGATGGAATAACCTGTGGATAGTTCATGTCTTTTTGTGCAGTCAAATGTCCTGATCTCCTTTTCTCCTTTAGGGGGCACTGTTAAGTAGCCATCTATTTCCAAGACAAAAAGCTCAAGCCTTGGGCTTATAGAACTATTAATTCATTGCATGTTTATATTTGTCTATAGCAGGGGTCTCAAACTCAAATTACCCTGGGGCCTCTTTAAGTACGGTCATCTCATAGGTGGGCTGCAAGAGCATTAAAGTACTCCAAGAAAGTGCAATATTCTCAAAATGTCCTTTTTAAAAAAATTACCATTACCAACATATTTTATGAAACAAATGTAGTAGTAATAAACATAACCATAACAATGGCTTATCAATAACTTGGTACCAATTTCAACATAAATGTAATAGTTCACACACACACACACACACACACACACACAATTTTTGTTTGGTTTTAATTCTTGCCAGAAACCTGATAGCGCTTCTTCTCACACAACTGAGATACATTTGCCCCGATGGAGGTTGTAGTCGGAACCCTAAGTACAGCTTCAACATGGGCGTCAGTAATCCTGGACCTGTTCTTGCATTTATTAAAGTTCATTGTTGTGAAAAGTTTTTCACACACACATGTGCTTCCAAAAAGGCACATTAACCGACTGAACATTTTTAACAGTTCCGGGAAGGATGGAGGTAAGTCTCTCAGCAATCGTTCAATGAGATCTTCTTTTCCCTGTGCCTCCCTGAATTTAGTTTTTAGTTCACTGTTACACTGCAAATTACTAAGTTCCATTTGCAAAAACTTGGGACACTCTCCACATCAACTGAGAAGGGGTCTGCAAACAGCTGGAAAGTGTCACAGTGTGCCCTGAAATCAGCAAAGTGCTCATCAAAATCCTGCAGTAGGTTGTCAATAACAGATGTATACAGTGCCTTGCGAAAGTATTCGGCCCCCTTGAACTTTTCAACCTTTTGCCACATTTCAGGCTTCAAACATAAAGATATAAAATTTTATTTTTTTGTGAAGAATCACCAACAAGTGGGACACAATTGTGAAGTGGAACGAAATCTATTGGATTTTTTAAACTTTTTTAGCAAATAAAAAAGTGAAAAGTGGTGCGTGCAAAATTATTCGGCCCCCTTTACTTTCAGTGCAGCAAACTCACTCCAGAAGTTCAGCGAGGATCTCTGAATGAAACTTTAGTCTCGTCTAAAGTTTGCCACAAGCCTTTTTATGGATATCTTTGAGAAATGCCTTTCTTCTTGCCACTCTTCCATAAAGGCCAGATTTGTGCAGTGTACGACTGATTGTTGTCCTATGGACAGACTCTCCCACCTCAGCTGTAGTTCTCTGCAGTTCATCCAGAGTGATCATGGGCCTCTTGGCTGCATCTCTGATCAGTCTTCTCCTTGTCTGAGCTGAAAGTTTAGAGGGACGGCCAGGTCTTGGTAGATTTGCAGTGGTCTGATACTCCTTCCATTTCAAAATGATCGCTTGCACAGTTCTCCTTGGGATGTTTAAAGCTTGGGAAATCTTTTTGTATCCAAATCCGGCTTTAAACTTCTCCACAACAGTATTACGGACCTGCCTGGTGTGTTCCTTGGTCTTCATGATGCTCTCTGCGCTTTCAACAGAACCCTGAGACTATCACAGAGCAGGTGCATTTATACAGAGACTTGATTACACACAGGTGGATTCTATTTATCACCATCAGTCATTTAGGACAACATTGGATCATTCAGAGATCCTCGCTGAACTTCTGGAGTGAGTTTGCTGCACTGAAAGTAAAGGGGGCCGAATAATTTTGAACGCACCACTTTTCAGTTTTTTATTTGCTAAAAAAGTTTAAAATATCCAATAGATTTCGTTCCACTTCACAATTGTGTCCCACTTGTTGGTGATTCTTCACAAAAAATTTACATTTTATATCTTTATGTTTGAAGCCTGAAATGTGGCAAAAGGTTGAAAAGTTCAAAGGGGCCGAATACTTTCGCAAGGCACTGTATTTATCACCACTGAATGATGTTCCCTCCTCCACAAGAGATATGCATGATGGGAAATGGCTGTTTTTTTGCAGAAAGCTGACATCTCCACAATCTCAACTTTATTCACGTTTTCATAAGCTGCTGTGATGAGCTGATCAGGGCCCTGGAGCTTCCGGTTAAGGATGCTTAGCTCATGTGTTATGTCCACTAGGAAGGCAAGATCCATCACCCATTCTGGATCAACACATTCATGAACATCCATTCTGCCATCTTCCATGAAGCTCTTCACCTCTGTTCTTAACTCAAAGAATCTTTTCAGGACATTTCCCCTGCTGAGCCAGCGCACCTCAGTAAAGTAAAGTATGGATAGGTGTTCACACTTGAAGATTTCATTTCGCATTTCCTCAGTAGAAGGGTTGCCAAATCTTCCAAACCCAAACCGAAGTCATTTAAAAATAATATGCAGTAATATTAGCCAATACCAAACCAAGCCGTCAGATGATATCTGATATAATGGTCAGGCTCAAATTGTTCAATAAAAGATATGGCTGTGTGGCATTTTATCTAGTTTTGCTCATCTAATCGCAGTAATTGCTTTTAACAATTACACAAACGAAAAGAGGGAGTTTTTTTTTAAAACTACAACAACAACAACACACACACACACAAACAAAATAAAACACGAGTTTCATACAGAGTATGAATTTGAATATTAAAAACCTGTCATTCACATACAGACCTTGGCCTAAGTGCACAAGGCTGTAATCTCAAATATACACTCAAATATTACATAGGCCTACAGTATATAATAGCAGTCTGCCTGTATGCCTATTATACATTTTGTTACTAGAACATGTCTAACAGGAGTTTCAACCTCATAAGGAGATCATTTTCGAGACATAGCTGGTGGGATTTCTCGATTTTACGATTGCAAAAATTAACGCAAAATCAAGCAAACGATGCAATATTTGGAGGAGCTTGACATTTTTCAAAATGACCGCAGATTACAGCCAAGACATTTCATGACAACATGCATTCAGTCAAAATCCTCCTCGATTCTCATGCGTCGAACATGAGTACAGCTAAAAGATGTCATTTGCCAACAAACATCACTGTGAAAGACCGTGCAAAACAATTTCATGCAATTGCAATTTCTCCCATTTAAGTAGTTTTCCATAAATCAACAACAACAACAACAACAACAACAACAACAAAACAACTGCAAACTGCATCGGAAATTTTAAAAATAGCCGCAGCAAAATCAATCATTTTGGCAGCAAGAATCACCAAAAACTGCACCAGATCGAGTACGGAGTGATTTCTACATAGACCTGTAATTAATATGGTCTATGCAAAAGACCAAGCAGTAGACAACAATCAACTAGGTGTTAGCAATCATTAGGTGTTATCAGCACATGCTGGATAATTCAAATCTATCTCTAATCCGTGTGAAAACCACGAACCTTGCAACACCAGTGACTAGGTGTAGTCTTCTGGTGTTGTCACAGATCCTTCTAGGCAAGATGTTCACACTACAAATGTAATGTGGCCATGTGTGTCTCAAACCACCTCCGGAAGAGATGTGCTCACGAGACGCATTTCACACCGTTCAGACATGTAGGCCTACTTCTGGCCACTTCTGTCTAGACATATTTATCTCGTAAACGATTCAGTCTTTCTGAACGAGTCACTACGGTGAACGAATCAGTATCGGTCACTGATGCAGGAGTCCTTCCTTTGGTTCAGTTGCTTCTGACAGGATTTGCAAATAAAACCACGAAACTTAAACGTTTAAGCCAAAACATTATATTTCCATAGTCTACATTACTGACTTCATGATTATCAAACAGAGATTGTATGTATGTTTCTTATGTATGCTTGATTTGACGATCGATTTGAACCCATCCATGAACGTGTGTGTGTGTGTGTGTGTGTGTGTGTGTGTGTGTGTGTGTGTGTGTGTGTCAATCAAGACTAAGATTCACTCCTCTGATATAGAATCATAGTTTGACTACGTGCCAAAAATAATTCTGCTGAACACATACATGTAAGCACATTGTAAACCAGCTCAACAGGTCAACAATGATTTGCTGGACGTTTCATTCCAAGCCTTAACGGGGCAATACAGCCGAAGAGGCCGCTGAACAGAGACAAATTTGCATAGGGTTGTTGCTGTGGGCGTGGCCTGGTCCCACTCTGATTGATGATTGGTGGACCTAATCCTCCGTCTGAAGCCACAAATACCTCCGGTGGTTACTGTGACAACAGCAAGCGGGAGGAGAATGTTCAACAGCAGCAGCAGCAGCAGCACGCCAATGTTCATTGTAAACACTCTGAAAACAGAATACATTTTTAACTCCTAATATACTGAGAGCTGAGCGATAACCAATCAGCTATTCCTTTTGTTCAAGGATTTGTTTAAAGGGCTACATCATGGATTCACTTCCGGAAACAACCTACCAATAACATAATGCCATTGGCTCAGAATTAGGCTATATGAAATATAAGAAACAAGTGTTTGGATACTGTATGAAAGAATGAAACGACGTTAATTATAGTTGGCAGTGCTGCAGGTCTTGAGGTCAGGGAAGGCAGTGGTACTGCAATATACACATTCTCAGTGGTAGCGTGAATATAAACACTATTTCAGCATATAATCCTATCAGGATTTTGGTACAGCGCAAACGCTCAGACCTCGAAAGAGCACACACATGATGACTCACACAGAGATGTGCAGAGTCTGATGGAACAGCGGCCGCCGCTCTAAAAAAAAAAAAAAAAAAGGGGGCCTGTCGCTTTAAGGAAATGCACTTGCAGCCATTTTCTGCTCTTTGTGTGGGGCGGATTAGCGGACAGCGACCGAGCTGAGAGCATCAGTTGTCGGATACGGAGCGGAACGCCGTCGCCGTGTCTTTACGCCGCTCTGCGATCATCGTCCAGTCGTTTGTGGTGCGGACATGCGATTTGCAGGTACGACCATTAAGACCAGTGGTTTTTTTGTTTGAATGATAAGATGAGGCAGGGATGTGGGCGCAGGCACGAGACAGCGACGATGGCAGCAACCTGCTAGTGGCGGTGTAACGCTGCTCTCCGTAACGTCACTCGGCTGTTCCAGGGCTCAATATCAACGTTGTAGACTGCGAACGAGTATCGCGGATCGTTTTCATTACCCGCTACGAGTATTTCTCGTGGCGTTTCAGAGAGCGTGTGAATGTAAGATTGGGTGATGAAATGGAGCATCCACTGGGTGCTTCGGTGCGCGATACTGATAGCATCCTTCCCCCTTATGGGTGGGGTGGGGTGAGGGGAGCACTGTCGCTGGAGCCCTGCTTCTCTCAGACACATCATGTTAAATCCGTGTCCTGTTTTTGTTTCGTTGGTGTAATTTGACATGTTTGTCGTTATTTTTGGGGGCTGTTTTTTTTTTCTTTCAAAAATGTCTTTTCTGTCGTTCCTTTTTCAAACATCGAAGGTATCAGTGTGATCAGGTCGCTACGGATGCTAAGCCAGAGCTGCTAGCTAATTTAACGCTATGGAGCCTCGAGAAATACAGAAATATAAGTGACGGCCCTGCAGAACAAACTATAACAGATAACAGACATTGTGAATTGTTTAGCATTTCTTCAGCCTGTCCCTGTGATTGGCTACACACCTCGAGCTCCCGGTGCATTCTGGGAGACAGATGTAGTAGATAGCATCTAGCAGTTGGTAATGGCTGACAAACTGACCGAATACTTATGGAGAACATATAGAGAAATAATAGAATTTTTTGTGTGTGAATTTAAACCCAGGTATCATTCCATCACCATTTATATATATGTATATGATATATACATACACACACACACACATATATGTATGTATGTATGTATATATCTTCTTCAGTGACAGTTTGACTATTTGGCCTCTTTCAGCATATCCGATACAGGCTAATGAAAATACATGCAGAGTTTCTGGACAGGAGACTTTTAGGACAGCTCTGATGAGAAATAAACAATGTTTGAACACGTTCGTACCTAGTTATCGACTGCTTTATCATGGTCTGACCCGACAATATGAAAAGGTAGCTTGCTAGTCATAAGTGAGGCATCCTGCTTGTTGAGGGATTGACTGTGATTTCTCCGACATCTGTCTCATGTCAGTGATGTAGTTCTGTTCAGAGTTGTTCTCTGCCATTCAGCCTGGATACGATGGACATCCATGTAAAGGCCCTAACACACCAGCTGTCAGTCTCTGATCTGTGGCCAGCAGTCACCTGTTGTTTTCGAGACGTATCCCAAATCACTGGCACTGTGCCCTTCATAGTGCCCATGCAGCGGATCATCAGAGGCCAGCAGTAATGGACTGCTTTCTGCTTGACTGTTCAGCGGAACAAATGAGAACTCCGTGAAGACCTTTTAAAAAGATTACCACCGATGTGAAAGTGGCTAGGCTAATTTGTTTGGCCATATCCCAAACCACAACCACATGCTACCTTGGGTTGTCGCAATCATAACATACATTTGTTTTGAATCTTTTTAAATAAATTTGATTTGAATTTGTTTAAATCTATACCAATACAGTGTGTAGCATTGTGATTTTCAATACCAGAATAATAATTTAGCCAAAAATACGTAAATAAAAATTTGGAGGAAAGCAGCCAAGCGTCAACGAACACCCAAAGTTCAAACTGTTGGCGCTACATACACATATCAAGAGTAATATCCTTTTAGTATATTTTTGAAATCATGTGTTAGAGCCACTTACCTGTTGGGACTCGGGAAGCAAGATAATAAGTCACTCCTCGTGAAAAGCAGGTTCACGTGACATCTAAGACGCGATGTTTGTCAACCAGATTTCTCCCCAGATTAAATTGAGAAATGTGAAATTCATAACTCGTTTTGCATTCGGATTGTGTTGTGTGTTCTTGTCCATCTAATCTACAAGCTGTGCAACATCAGTGCAAGTATCAGTGCACATGCTGCTGGAGCCACTGAGCACATCTCGCTCAACTAAGTCACATTGACAGTGAAGTACAGAATGAGAAAACCATCACATACAAAAACAAACACAAACACATGCTCACCCTTGTCATCTGATGATGCATTCTCAATCTTTAAATAGGTTTGGTTGTATCACATGGTGTTAGAGGAAGCATTTTGTAACACAACAGTCTATTCAAAGGTTCAGAGGGTGCCATACTGGGGGAACAAATGCATCTATAACAGCCAGTGATACTCTGGTTTTGTTATGTCATAATTGTTTGTCATAATGGTGAGGAATATGGACTGAGCAGTGTAGAGGGCCAAGGTACACAAATGGATGTATATTAGACTTATTCTAGTCAAATAGAGAAACCAAACAGTCTCGGTTCTGGCCCAAACAAATCCTGTTAGTGGTATCCAACAACAGCAACAAAGTTAGCCAGCGTTGGTTCTTAAGTGCAAAATCCAAAAAAGCAGGATGGTAGTTAAGTTAAATGCAGAGCACATAAGTTCAGAATGTGGAGAGTAAATGAGTTGAATCATATGAAAATGAATAAATAAATGAAAACGAAGTGAATGTGGAGAGTAGCTGCTCCAGATTAGGTCTAACTGGTGGAGTACTTTCCACTGCATGACTCTATCCTCACCTATGATCACAAGCTGTGAGCACTGAGCGAAAGAACAAGGTCGCAATTACAGGCTGTAGAAATGAGGTTCCTCCGCAGGGTTGCTGGGCTTACACTCTACCTGATGGCGTGAGAAGCTCAGCAGTCCAGGAGAGCTTTAAACTTTAGAGCCAATAGCTCCTACAAATTGAGAGGAGTCAGGTGAGCTGGTTTCGACACCTTACAAGGAAACTCGCCGGTCAGCTCCCACTAGATCTTAGTATTATCAGGCATGTCCCACTGGTCGAAGACACCAGAGCAAACCCAGACTCCACTGGAGAGATTTTATCTATCATTTGTTTTGGGAATATCTGAGGATCCCCCAGGAGGAGCTGGAATCTGTGGCTGGGTGTAGAGAAGTCCGGGCTGACGTTCTCCAGCTGCTGCCACAGTAGGAGCTAAATGAATGAATAGCTAAAGTAGTGAATGTTATGGGGTTTTTTTTGTAAATATGCCCATGTTGGTCAGCTTGTAGGGGTTCTTTGGCCTGGGTCAGTGGCTGTCAGGTTCGGAGTTTGATTTTGTTCACTATTTAAGAAATGAGCTGCTTCTCTATGAATGTCCGTGACAGAAGGACCTTTTTTGCATATGACTGTTTCACTTTGACTCTGAGACAATATTAGAGTTCAGCCATATGTTGTGATTGTTTAGATAATGTATGGACTATTTTCAGAATATTGCTTTTCAATAACCAATTGATTATAGCTGGTCCTGTCTTCCAAAATTGATTTGCAAGTGACTTTGTCATCACTATTCAGAAGGTTCTGTTGTATACATAATCATTAATAGCTCATTTGATCTTCTGTGGTCTTCTCTGGCCTTTGTGCTAAAAGGCAGCCAAGCATTGGACAGCTGACATTGGTGTTACCAGTGTCAGTTCTGCTCTCTCTGTAATGTCCCTGTTTAGGACACTTATCCTGTCTGGGCTATGTTGCCAAGAATCCTTTCTTGAACCTCAATAAAATCAACACACTAGGTACAGGAAAGTCACTGCTACTATCATTTTTCTATGGCTTTCACTTTACCTTCAACATTTCGACAAATGAGATTGAGCTCAGTTTGGAAGTGGCTACAAGCAGGAGTATACTTCTGTTTTATCATTTTTGTACTCATCTTCATAACGCCATTTGTTTACATTTAAATGTAAACTTAAATGAAGTTCACAGCATGAGAAAGTCTTCATACAGTTGAGTGGCTTTGTGAGATAACGTGCATGCATCAGGAAACCCCACCTTCTGCACAAGTGCATGACACAGCACACGTTTAACTTAACACTGACTTTCACATGCGTCTAGTTTCGTTTTAGTTCAAGTTCTAAATTGGCCATCTCAGTATTTGATTCTATTTTTTTTTTATTTTTTATTTTTTTTTTTTTAAAAATCAGTGATATATGCAGGACATTATTCATCTGTATGAAGTGCCTACGAGAGCCATGATTTCTTTCTGTATGTTTACATATTTCCTTTTGAAACAGGAAGTCAGGGAGGGAGTGTGTTAAAGGGCTTGACTGTTTTACTGCAGAGTGATACGTGAATTTTATTTGCTGCAAATTGACAAATTATAAGCTGTACAATTAAAATAAGAATATCTATAAAAACAGACATTTTCTATGCACATATATAACATGGAGTCACGATGTCGGCGACAGCAACGAAAGATATGCTAGTTGAGATTTTCTGAACTTTATTCAAATTAGGTATGACACAGTAAAGTGACAAATTCGAACAACTGGCTCAAACAATACTTCGGACCAATCATATGATGCACATGGTACCGCATTTTCTCAAACCATTTTCTCTTTTTCTAAAACTTTAGCTTCTACCTGCTTTTAGTACCAGTGTACTGCTTGATTCATTAAAAAAGGTGTTTTCATCATATAATGTAATATATGTTTTATTAAATGTGTACAGAGATTTGACAAAAATAGCAAAGATCATTGGTGTCTCTGTAGAGTGTGCTCATAATAGCTAAATGGCACACTTATATAGCGCTTTTCATCCACCCATACACTTACACACCAATGGCCATGCAAGGTGCTAATTTCCCATCCGGAGCAACTTGGGGTTCAGTTTCTTGCCCAAGGACCGGGAATCGAACCACCAACCCTATGATTAGTGGACAAACCCACTCTACCACCCGAGCCACAGCCACCCAATAGGTAATATGAATCCTGGCATGTAACACATCATTTTCACTTTATTAAATTATTGCAATTCATTTTAAGTACCGTAATTTCCGGACTATAAGCCGTTACTTTTTTCACACGCTTTGAACACTGTGGCTTAAACAACGATGTGGCTAATTTATGGATTTTTACGGGCTAACGGGTTTCATGCCGCCACAACATTTAGCCTCGTCACATCGGACCAATGAAATGACCCAACAGGTCACAGTGGACCAATGAAATGACCCAACAGGTCACAGTGGACCAATGAAACTGTTCGAATTAAATCTAACGTGCTCACACTACATTCTTCAGATCAGTTGTTCTGCGCTTCATACACACCCCCTCATCAGGGAAAACACAGGAGGAAATGCAGATTGGTTGACGTCATGACTCCGCCCCGTATTGTCATGTGTTGTTGAGTCACGTGTGTTTTGGTATTGCCCGCAGCTGTTAGCAGTTTGGCTGGTGTGTGTATATACACCGGGAGCCATGACACACACAACGCGGGTCATTAGATATAGAGTTAGAATTAGATAGAGAATATAGTTAGAGTCTTTGTTCATGCCATGTGTCTTAGTTCTTGTTCATGTTTCCTAGCCATAGTCCATGTCTGAGTTCATGTCAAGGCTAGTTAGCTTATAGCATAGCTTATAGCCTAGTAGCTTGTAGCATAGCTTATAGCCTAGTAGTGGATAGTATAGCTTAGAGTTGTATAGACTTAGTTTAGAATATAGATGTAGAAGTGGTTTATAGAGTATAGATATAGAGTCTTTGTTTCAGGTCATAGTTAATGTTTAGGTGAGTTGGTTTAGTTAACTTAGTTCATTGAGTTGGTCATGGTTCTTGTTTCTCTTGAGTCTGTTCTCCTCTGTTTCAATAAAAGGTCTCGTTAGGCTTTATCACAGCAACAGCTGCTGGAAAACCATTAAGTAATTACACAAAGTGAATTGGCTTTGTTCACGCAGCAGTGCAAATCTCATTTTTATTTTTTTATCATTAAAAACTCTTCTCATTAATCAATATACATATCCTGTAACTACAGTGAAGCCAATAGGAAAGCTATGTAGATAAATGATGAATGTGACAGACCATTTGTAGTGTAAATTCTAAGTAATTAAATTCAACTGTTTGCCCGGTCAGTACCCAGTGAGTGTACATAGTTTTGATTACAAACTACTAAAAACTGAGCTTGTTGATCATTTTTAATTATATAAAATAAAATTCTTCATAATTTCAATGCCGTTAAAATAAAATAAAAATCTGTAAAGGTTTAAAAGGATTAACATGTTTAACTCATCCGCTAACGGCTAGCGTTTTGAAATGCTGTTTAACGTTAATTAAAAGATAAAACTTTGATATCATAGCAACGTGTGTTGTCACCAAATTTATCATGACATCAGTATTGTCATATTGTCGAGCCCTGATTTGAAACAACATACAAAAGAGTACTACATCATTCCATGTTAATCATGGTGATAAGATCTTGCACAGATTTCTTTAGAGGAACCATTTTTAATCGGTTGAATTGCTGGATAGTGTATAGTATAGTGCAGTAGTACTGACATTATCTGTATCTGTTTAGTGCTGAAAATATCTGTATTTGTTATATGTTTGAATTAAATCCTGCAAGATTTCTACTGTACCTTCTATCTAATGCGCCTGAGTAAGCAAGCTAACTACAGTACTGTGAAAAAGTATTTATTTTCGGATTTCTTCTATGTATATCTCATACCAAATTGTTTTAGATCTTCAAATGAAATACAACATGAAACAAGGACGTCCTGAGTAAATACACTATCATTTTTTTTATTGAAGCAAAAAAAACACCTATTACCCATGTGAAAAACTAATTGCCCTATTAAACTTAAAATCTGGTTGTGACACCTTTAGCAGAAACAACTGCAACCAAACACTTCCAATAACTGGAGATCAGACTTTCATTTACTTTTAGGACTAGGACTTACTCCTGTGCTTTGGATCATTGTCTTGCTGCATAATCCAGTTGCACTTGAGTTTCAACTTACAGACTGAAGACCGGACATTCTCCTGTTAGAGAGCAGAATTCATGTTTCCCACAATTATTGTAAATTGTCCAGGCCCTGAAGCAGCAAACCATGCCCACATCATCACACTGCCACCACTGTGCTTCACCATAGTTATGGTGTTCTTTTTGTGGAATTCTGTGTTTAGTTTACACCAGATATAACGAGACCCCTGTCTTCCAAACAGTTCCACTTTTGACTGATCAGATTCATCAAGGTGTGTTTTGGCAAAATCTGGACGAAGCTTAATGTTCTTGTAGTTTAGCAGTGGTTTTCACCTCACCACTCTTACATTGATGCTATTTTTGTCCAGTGTCTTTCTGATAGTGGAATCATGAACAGTGGCCTTTATTGATGTAAGTTAGGCCTGTAGGTCCTTCCATGTTGTCATTTGGACTAGTTTGACTTCCTGGATGAGTAAGCTGCTTTTTGAAAAGTCGGCCACTTCTGGGAAGGTTCAATACTGTGTTGGGTTTTTCCATTGGGAGATAATGGCTCTCACTGTGGTTCTTTGGAGTCCCAGAATCTTTGAAATAGCTTTGTAACCCTTCCCAGACTGATGTATTTCAATCACCTTCTTCCTCACCATTTATGGAATTTCTTTCAGTTTTGGCATAGTGTGTTACTTGGGAAGACATTTTAACCAACTGCTGTTGAAAAAGTTGTATTTAAGTGTTGCTTTTTAGGGCTGCAACTGCAAATTTTTTTAGATTAATTGATTGATTGATTGATTGATTGATCGGGGGAATTAAACTACAGTTCTAATAATGAATAATTAAAACTCCCTTTCACTGTCCCTTATGGTTTCTGTTACCTCCTCTTACTCGCTCTTCCACTGTGTATCACCGCGAGTGAGGAGCAACGTGGTCTCATTACTAACAGATCACTTCTGTTATAATAAACAACAGAAGTTACACTGATACAGCATATCATGACAATAAACTTAAATTAAACTAAACCTTTTAAGCACCTTGCACTAGTTTCCCCTTCCCCTTACACACAGTGGAGCATTTTGGATACAAACATAAGTCTGTGCTTGTGCAGCACTGTCTGATGTCCGTGGTGTTTAATATAAAATGCTTCCCCGCCTTAGAGAACTTTCTTCCTCAGTCATGTGACGATTTCGCCTCCGTCTGATGGAAATAAAAGGTAACTGACATAAACAGTGAACTGAAGAAATGAATTGTGAAATGAATTGTGATTCTGGGTGTCTGCTAATGCTAGTGTGCGTATGGCATCATGCGCCGTCAACTAGGAAGCAGCTTATACCTCCAGTTAGTAAAAACCCACTGGTGTTCCATTTCAGATATGATATTACCTTTCTAAAATTCACACACTAGACCAGGGGTGTCAAACTCATTTTCACAGAGGGCCACATCAGCATAATGGTTCCCCTCAAAGGGCCAGATGTAACTGTAAAACAGTATAAATGTAACCAAATATAATGTATAATAAATGTAACTACTCTGTAACATATTGTTAAATAACGTTCTGTATTTATTACTTATTGAAGTTACAAATAGTACATATGCATTTGCTTGGCTTGTTGCTCTGTTACTATAAAAACACTCCGTTAAATTTTCAGGTTAAGAAACCCACATTACTCCATTGATCAACGATCAAACGATTCAAGTAAATAAAGAAAAATATGATCAAAACACAAGTTATGACATTAAGTTTGTTTAAAACATTTTTGACACAGTCGAGAGGGTCAGAATAACATACAACCAACCAGCTGCTAAGAACATGTGTGACAGATGTAGCATTTTACACAAATAAATGGCTGCGCACACAGCCTTGCAGGAGTAAACATTTGTCTGCATCAACACATAAACCTGTAAACAACAAATACACTGCTACACTTAAAGTAGTACAGCGACGGGGAAAAAGTATTTGATCCCCTGCTGAATTTGTACGTTTGCCCACTGATAATGAAAATGTCATAATGTTTCCACCTCACTGTAGGTATAATAAACTGAAAATAACAAAATAAGTTTTGTCTCAATTCACAACAATGAGTTGAAAATGACGAGGATACACTGCCTGTCCTTGAACACACCAAGTGGATCCCCTCTCCATCATCCTCATCCATTGATCATGTTCCGAAAACAACAAACACAAAACAAAATGCAGGCACTATCATTAAATTGCGCTCAGTTTAACGATTCTTATTCCTGGTTGAAATACATTTTATTACCGTATATTTTAATTAGGTTTTTAAAAATGCTTACCTATGTTTTCTGGCCGGATGTTAATCCCACCAACTTTTCCCAGGGCAGTCCAGTTTTACCTACTGACTTCTCCACCGCTTCATAAATATCCCGTCCCGTTGTGGTCCCATGCATGGCAGCTTCATCCAAGAGCTCCTCGGTGACAGAGAGGTCCGACTTCACGCCTCTAATAAAAATGGATAGCTGTGCAGTGTCCGTGTTGTCTGTGCTTTCATCATCACCTATTGAAAAAGCTGTGGAACTGCGGGACTCTTCGGCCAGCTGTGTTGACAGGTTTCCTGCTAGCTCCTTGACTCGGTCCGCGATGCTGTTTGTTGACAAACTGACTAGTCTGTATCTGGTCGGGGCACACCTGCTCACACACCTGCTCACACACCTTCAGCATGCACTGCTTCAAAAAGGCACCCTCTGAAAAAGACTTTAAAGCATGGGCAATTTCTTCAGCCACAGTAAAGCTAGCTTTCCCTGCCGCATCGTTTTTCGTGGTGGCTTTGGTGAACACATTCTGTTGCGATCGCAGTTTGCCTTTGAATTCTTTGGCAATTTGTTGTTTTTCTTGAAGGCTAAATTTAGCATACTTGACTCAGTGTTTGGTGTCAAAATGCTGACGTAGATTGTACTCTTTGACGACCGACACCGCCTCATAACACACAAGACATGGTGGTTTTTCTCCTCTAAGCACAAAACATATATTCGCCTTCCCATCTTTCATGAAACAGCCTTCCATCTGCATCAATCTTTCGCTTCCTTGACATTTTGGGATCATTTGTGGATATTTCTCAATCTGCTCAATCTCACTTGTCGCATTAATTAAACTCTGATGTGGACACTGTGATCTAGTGGCGGGATGCCGTCACTTCGCGGGTAACATAATCGCCATGCATTGTGGGAAATGTAGTTTATGGTCAATGCACAATTTAAAGCAACATAGACCTATTTTAAGACAACCTTTTTTTTTAAAGACCAATTAAGCATTCGCGGGCCACATAAAATGACATGGCGGGCCACATCTGGCCCGCGGGCCTTGAGTTTGACACGTGTACTAGACTGTAGAGTATATAATGCATAGTGTAAGTATACAGCACTTCATTTGGGCCAAAACGTCTAGTATTTACTCTCCGAAGAGTGTTTTCGTAACAGAAGTAACATAGTGAGTAATTATATCCTGTGCCGTGCGCAGACCACCTAATTGATGATGAGATTTGTTTACAACGATTTTCATAATCGATTATTATCGATTTTATCGATCAGTTCTTGCCGTTCTAGTTGATTTGATTGAACCGGGTTTGCAGTAATCAGGCCAAGTTCCGTCTAGTCCAGCTGAACCCCGTTATAAATGCAGTTTCATAGATTTGAGGAATTAGTAACTATGGGGGATAATTTTCACACATGTCCAGTTGGTATTGGATAACCTTTTTGCTTCAATATATAACATTATCATTTAAAAACTGTATTTTCTGTTTACTCAGGTTGCATTTGTTTTAATTTCTGAAAGAATTTAGTATGAGATGTAGACAAAAGAGAAGATATCAGGAAATACTTTTTCATAGCACTGTACATTTCAAACCAGTGATGTCTTTCCCAAATTGAGAAACGATTATTTCATTAATAACAGCCTTCTAATAATATTTTATCTGATTTATTTTTTTTCTAGGCGTTGTTACATTTCAGAAAGATAAGAAAAATTTGCTGGACATGTTGCCAGAATCTGTTATAAATTTGGGATGCACTTGTGGTGCTTCTTTGAGTCAAATTGTTGGTCCTTGAAGTAGGATTTTCTTATCGTGCTTATGTGATTTTTTTCCGAGAAAAATCTATTTTAATAAAGATGAAGAATGATCATGTAATGAAACATTCAGAAATGCACACCACTGTTAACTCACCAAACATTCTGGGCTAGTTTGAATTGTTTGTGAGGTTTTTGGGTTGTAGACCCTTGCTGAACCATGGCTGTCCTTCCCTAAAACCCACTGTATGTTCAGTTCATTCTCAGCTATGCTTTACAATCAGTCCAAACACTGTTATAATGTCATGGATAGTAAATATGTGCTATTCTGTATACATCTTGTCCTGTGTATTGTCTGTTTTTGCTCCTTATGTAGTCTTGTGTACTACACTGCTACATTGTTATATGTTGCACAATGCACCTGAAGATATTTTGTCCCTCTGTATACACATTATATGGAGGAATGGCAATGAATTACACTTTACGTGACAAAGTCAGAGTTCAGGTGTGTGATTGCTGTTTTATTATCATGTTATTCAGCAGCTTTCGTACATCATTTCTTAGTTTTGCATACGGCATTGTATATAATTCTTTGAGCTTTAAAATACTGTGCAGTTCTCACAGTTGTGCGATATGAAGAAAGCTAAATCCTACGGTGCATTTAAACCTCTGGGTGCTTTAATTCAGAAGTCAGCATGGTGTGAATAATATCCATGAGGCCTTTTAATAGAGTAAGGTGAAGGAGGCGAGATGTAGCCACGATCGCTCCTCAGGGTCATTGTTCTGTGTATTGGCTTCGTAAATGAAGCCTGCTACAGCCTCTCTGTGAGATCAGAAGCAGACGATGAGGCACATGATGTCTGAACTGGCTTTCAGCAATGTGACTGAAGTACAGAGAGCATATTAACAGACCTTTAACCACAGTGGATGAGCTCATAACACTCGTCTCCATAACCCTAAGTCATTTGATCATCCCTTAAGCATTTGAAAACTAAAGAAGTATTTCGATAGTTATATTGCCTCTAATACTCAAACAGCACTGATGGATTTGGAGAAAAGCCTTTCCATTCAACGAGACCTGTGGCTTCAGTAAACTTTTTCCAAGCGTTTATACTGAGAATGAATCATCATAGTGATTCATCAGCAAATGGAATCCATATATGGAGGAGTAGGAGTAAGACAGGTTTAATGTAACACGTTGCTGCTACTTTGCAATACTGCTGAACTAAAACAATGTCTTATTAAGATGGGGTTTTTGAGAAACGAACACATGTCAGCATGCGGTTGTAACACTAACCACTTGCACACTTTTGTACATTGTTCAATTTATAAGTTCCTCTCTAACTTCCTGTTTCCAGTTTTCTGAATAAGCGAGTTATTGTCTTGTTTTCTATAGTCTCTCAGTTGAATTGTTTCTACACAGTTCTTTTTTTTCAGAAATGTCAAAAGATAAGCTAAACATATGGCAGTATTGATAAGTTGCCCTTGGTCACTTGGTGAAAGTGAAGATCTGTAATGATGATCATTAGAACAGGATTTTATTTTTTTTTTTTCCCAAAAAGTAAGTTATACATCGAACACCTGATGTGATTTTACTCTGACTGTGTTGACAGTTTCTGGTAACTGTGTTACCGTTGTACATTCCGCGTGTGTAAATAATCACACATCCGATCACAGCATGCACTATTTATAATTTGTGCATGAACATCTCATAGTAATATGGACACAACCCGTGGGAACCTGTGGAAGTCCAACCTGAGTCTGACGCTTGGGTGAAGTGATGTCAAACTGAGTGTTTCTAAATTCAGCATGGCTGCTTTTGACAGACTGTGTGTGTCAGACACCACATAACCACGTAGGGCTGCACAATAATGGCTGCAATGATTGAAATCACAATGATTTATTGATTTGATAAAGATATTGATCAATGGTCTGCACTTATATGGCGCCTTTTAACCTAAGCAGTTCTACGAAGTAGGGCTGCACAATTAATCGAATATCAATCTCGATGATGATTTTGACTGCCCACGATTACGTGAACATGATCGACTGCAATATTAATGTTTAAAGTTCGTCCTCCGCTCATAGAAAACTCCACAGCAGATCAAATCAAGCGCTTCCTAAACTTACAGCCAGTCATCACAGAGTGGCGCAGGGATGACATCATTTTGTAACGCCAAAACCCGGAAACGAGTTAACATTTTAGCGCTCGCATTGCCAGCTTCGCTGCGAGCTCCAGCACTTGCACGAGGGAAATTGTGACTATAATACACGTTGTTGGGGACATTAAACGTCATCACGCCAAACAGGAAAAGTCTTTGCAGAGAAACTGGTTCAGGTTTGCTGTACACAATTCCCAAAAAAGAACGTGGATGAAGATTCATCCACAGAGTAAATCTGAATTATGGAAAATGTTTTTAAATCAAGTTTGTAAAAGTTTGTGGGAAGCTTGGTGATGGTGACGTTGAAGTCGAGCGACCGTGCTGTAGATCGTTTATAGCGTACAGTTAGCTGTTTATTTCTGGCGATTGTATGTAGGTTTCAAACTTCATAAAAGTTGTGTTCATTTGTGAAAATGATCTTGATGGACAAAACTTGTTAGTATTGTAAACCTTTGTTGTTCATAGAGATTATTTTTTATAATAATCCAAAAGCCTATGGAAAAATCCTATTGGGTTTTTGTCGAGGGAACCGGTGTGATGATAACTTCCAGGTTTCGGTACAAAATAACGTCATCCCTGCACCACTCTATTAGGTGATTTGGCTGCGACTCTAATTTGATGCAACGATTTGTACATTAGCAGGAATGTAGCACAACATGGAGGTCAAAGCAGCGGTCTGTTTATTTAAATGTGAAAGTGCCATAAAAAAGTGTTGTCCTTAAAATCAATGAATAATCGTGATAAATAATCGAGATCTCAATACTGATCAAAATAATCGTGATTAGCATTTAGGCCATAATCATGCAACCCTACTACAAAGTTCTTTACACTGTTTCTCATTCACCCATACACACACACACACACACACACTCACACACACACACACACACACACACACGCATTAGCCTGTCATTGGAAGCAACTTGGGGTTCAGTGACTTAGCCAAGGACACTTTGGCATATGTCAGGTCAGGGATCGGACCGCCAACCCTACGATTAGTGGACAACCCTCTCTACCACCTGAGCCACAGCTGCCCCATGGTGATTCCATCAAATAATGATTAGGCCAATTTAGGAACATAATCATTTTATTGCACTCAATAATTTGATCATTTTAAATAGATTGGAAAAAAAGCCTGTTTTTTCATATAGTACATTATATAATTCAATTAAATTCAATTTTATTTGTATAACGCTTTTTACAATAGACATTGTCTCAAAGCAGCTTTACAGAAATATCAACACGGTATACAGATATTAAAGGTGTGAATTTATCCCAAATGAGCAAGACACTGAGTGGCGACGGTGGCAAGGAAAAACTCCCTAAGATGTTTAAAGAGGAAGAAACCTTGAGAGGAACCCGACTCAGAAGGGAACCCATCATCATCTGGGTAACAACAGACAGTGTGAAATAGTACAGTATAGGATGTATATGAAGTCTGTATGGTCTTCGGAGCAGCCGCAGTCCCAGTAGTCTGAAATTGGAGAAGATTCGAGACTTGAGCTCCATCCAGAGGCAGAAAGGATCTGGATCTCTAGTATCTCCATAAAATCGTGCGGGGCTCGGCAAAAGGAGAGAGGGAGAAAAAAGATTATTAGGATTGTGAAGTAGTAAAATAGAATCTAGTCAGGGTAGGCTTGAGTAAACAAATACGTTTTAAGCCTAGACTTAAACACTGAGACTGTGTCTGAGTCCCGAACACTAATAGGAAGACTGTTCCATAACTATGGGGCTCTATAAGCGAAGGCTCTTCCCCCTGCTGTAGCCTTCACTATTCGAGGTACCGTCAAATAGCCTGCATCTTTTGATCTAAGTAGGCGTGGCGGATCATAGAATACCAGAAGGTCGCTTAGACCTTTGGCGCGAGACCGTTTAGTGCTTTATAGGTTAATAAAAGTATTTTAAACTTAATGTGAGATTTCACTGGGAGCCAATGCAGTGTGGATAAGATCAGGGTGATGTGGTCGTATCTTCTAGTTCTAGTTAGGACTCTAGCAGCTGCATTCTGGACTAACTGGAGTTTATTTATATTCTTATTGGAACATCCAGACAGTAAGGCATTACAGTAATCTAATCTAGACGTGACGAATGCATGAACCAGTATTTCTGCATCATGTAGTGACAATATGTTTCTTATCTTAGAAATATTTCTGAGATGAAAGAAGACTATCCTAGTAATATTATCTACATGAGCATCAAATGATAGACTGGAGTCAATAATCACTCCGAGGTCTTTAACTGCTGTACATGATGAAAAGTCCATCCAGAGTAACCATGTGATCAGAAAGATTACTTCTAGCTACACGTGGGCCTAATAAAAGTATTTCTGTTTTATCAGAATTTAGTAAAAGGAAGTTAGTCAACATCCAACGTCTAATGTCCTTTACACAATCCTCAACTTTACTAAGCTTCTGTCTATCCTCTGGCTTCGCTGAAACATACAACTGTGTATCATCAGCATAACAGTGGAAGAACATAAGTGTTCAGTATATCTCTATACAAATATACAAAGCTTTAAAATAATTAAATTTGTATTTAGTCACAGTAATTGAGTGGACTTTCTAAATGCTATGTATATACAAAACTAGACTCTAAGTTAGTAAGTAGGCCATTTTTTGTTTTAGCCTTGATGATTATGTCTTGCAGCAAAAATCCAGTATCTCAAAATATTACAATAAAGAATTTATAATACAGAAATGTCGACCTTCTGAAAAGTATGTTCATTTATCTACTCACTGGTTAGGGCTTCTTTTGCATGAATTACTGCATCAATGTGGGTTTGCATGAACTGTAAAACCGGATAAGTTCATTTAACTCTAACTATTTAAAACTAATTACCTCAAAGTTTTTAAGTTGATAAATCAATTTCTTTAAGCCAAATTTACTTAGAGATTTGCATTTGGCTTAAAGAAATGTATTTATCATCTTAAAAATTTTGAGGTAATTAGTTTCCTCTATTTTTTTGAGTTAAATGAACTTATCCGGTTTTACAGTGTAGAGGCGATCAGCCTGTAGCACTGCTGAGGTGTTCTGGAAGCCCAGGTTGCTTTGATAGCGGACTTCAGCTCGTCTGTATTGTTGGGTCTGGTGTCTCTCATAGATTCTCTATGGGGTTCAGGTCAGGGGAGTTGGCTGGCCAATCAAGCACAGTAATACCATGGTCAGCAAACCAGTTACTAGTAGTTTTAGCACTGTGGGCAGGTGCCAAGTCCTGCTGGAAAAGGAAATAGGTATCTCCATAAAGCTTGTCAGCAGATGGAAGCATGAAGTGGACACTAGATTGACTCTTGACTTGAGAAAACACTGTGGACCAACACCAGCAGATGGCACCTCAAATCATCACTGACTGCAAACTTCACACTGGACTTCAAGCAACATGGATTCTGTGTCTTGATCTGGTGATTCATTGCTCTGTTTGCCTGGTCATTGAACCACACTCATCATTAGTTTCAGTTTCGACCAGTATTCTGCCTCCTGACTTGGATTCTCGATAAAGATTAAGCTTGTGCTTACTGCTTACATCTACCAGCCTTGGAAATCAAGACAATTACATTACGCATATGTTATATGTGATAATTTAGGCTTGAAGTTTGCACCATTGTGAAACTTTAGGCTTATAGGCTGTCCTCACTTGTTAGCCGTGACAATTTTATCTATAGAATTAGAGAGTCCAATGGCACTTTAGAGTTCCTATAAAAATGCAGAAAAAAGGACTTCGTTTTTGTATGGACTAACACACCATACACTACACACACACACACACGAGAATACATACTATCTCTCTTAAATACACCATGCTATGTATTTACTAGAGGACAAAAATATAATGATAGAGAGGTACAACTGCCATTTCTCAACTGCGTCACACACAGTACTGCTGTTCAGCTGCTATAGCTTGTGTGTTGTATTCACCGTTCAAACATTAAGCATCTGCAATGTGGAATAGAACAATGGTCAATACAGCAAACATTGAAATGTCTTGGTTAATACACAAGCTTTCCTTTTAATGATGAAAACAAACACTGTTTCTCCTGTAGGTCTGGTGATTTATTTTTGTCCAATTTTAATTTCCTACTAACGTTTATAACATCTGAAATGTCATGTCAAGTTCATCAGACCAAGACAGGCTGGCATAGTCATCCAGTAATCAAAACACTGGTCAATCATACACAGAGAATGCATGGCAGAGAATACATCTTGTATAGGTTTTACTCAATAAAATGTGAATAAATGAAGGAATAAACTCGCATATTTACGAGTGTCTTGCATCAATGCAAACTGTATTTTGGTGTTAAAAATTGATGGTCAGGATTTACTAAACAGGCATGAGGGACTCATCGGATTTAGCAGTCCATACAGGAATTCGCAGCATTTTTGTGATCGTTGCGGCCGAAAATGCTTGATTTTGCGGTGCAAATTTGCGATGCTTATTGTGGAAAACTATTTCATTTGGCCAAATTGCACTTGTATGAAATTGTCTTTCACAGTGATGTTTGTTGGTAAATGAGACCTTCTCACTGTACTCATGTTCAACACACGTGATTTGAAGAGAGGCTGAATACGCTTTGCGATGACATCACATGACACGTCTTAGCCCAAATCTGCGGGAAAAAAATCTGCTGTAATTTAAAAAAAATCGCAAGCGCCTCCAAATATTGCGCCGTTTGCTTGATTTCGCGTTCATTTCAGTGACTGCTTTTGTCTCATTGCATATGACTTTGCGGAAGTTTATTTTTCAAAGAGCTAATTCTTGTATATAGTGACCAACTTATTAATATTTATCATGTATCAGATACTGATAATTATCATCATAAGAATAGTGATTTAAATCAATTCAAACCAAAAGCAGTCTTAAAAAAGTTTTGTCTTTCCGAGATTTAGAGAAGGTTATTCATGTTTGTATCACATCCTGTTTAGATTATTGTAATTCATTGTACTTGGGTCTTCCTCAGTCATCTCTTGCTCGCCTCCAGATGGTTCAAAATGCAGTTGCAAGGTTATTGACCAGGGCAAAGAAATATGATCGTGTCGCCCCAATTTTAGCCTCGCTCCATTGGCTCCCGGTCCATTTTAGAATCCAGTTTAAGATCCTGTTGTTTGTTTTTAAAGCTCTTAATTTATCAAGCTCCTTATTATCTTAAAGATCTTCTTATTCCACATTCATCTAGCAGATTTTTAAGATCTTCTGATAGGTCTTTCTTCTGATAGGTCCCTCGATCCCGTTTAAAAACTAAGGGTGATAGCGCTTTTTCAGTTGCTGCCCCTCGTCTATGGAATTGAGTATCACTGGACATCCCCCTTGCATTTTCTATTATAATTTTTCAAAAGAGGCTGCAAGCATATCTTTTCTTTCTCCCTGGCATTTTAATGTCATTTTAGTATTGTTTTATTGTTGGTTTTCTATTTGGTTTTATTCTGTTTTTGTGTTCAACTTTTTGTTACTCTGTTCAGCACTTTGGTCAGCTTTGCTATGTTTAAATGTGCTATATAAATAAAATTTACCTACTTACAGTCGTGAAGCCCATGCACTTTCTAAAAAATTTTTTTTTAAATACTGTATTAGGCATATGTTAACTAGGTAAGGTGCACAAAGTTATTTCCAACTTGTTAGATCACCTACTAAGTAGGTCATGCCCATCAGTCTAAATGTAATCAAAGTTCGTAAGATGCACTTGTCTTAGTAAAATATGTCCCCCTGTGTTCAGGCTGGACTGCTTTGTGAGTGAACGAGCGCAGCCATGACGACCCACGTGACTCTGGAGGATGCGCTGTCCAACGTGGACCTGCTGGAGGAGCTGCCACTCCCCGACCAGCAGCCATGCATCGAGCCTCCACCCTCCTCCATCATGTACCAGGTATGTCTGCTTTGTGTCTGACTGCACATCAGATATCTACCATGAAGGAATATTATGGGATGTTGAGTTCAACAGACAATTAAATTCTAACATCAAGCATTGCTGTTATATACTGAGTTGCAAGTTTATGAGGTACATCTCCTGCTTTAACACAAATTGTACATTCTGGTAAGCCTCTCACCACACGACTGTAGTTTGTGATATAAATCAGACACAACAGCATTTTAGGTCAGATAGTGTTCAGTTGAGAATTTGAATAGGCAAATTAGATGACCGTACTGATATTGGGTGACCATACTTAATGATCGCTGACTCTTGTGTTGGTTTTATCATCTCCCATATATCTGTCATCCTGAACTTTTCACTCACAATCATCTCTATGATGCAGCAAGAAAGTTGTGAAAAGCGAAACAATCAGCAATTGTGTGAATTAAAACAGCTTGTGAATCATGCGAGCAAACAGTCACACACAATCCGGCACACGGCATGCAAATTCAACACTGGAGTATTATCTTAGAACACCTCACTTGTCAGTGAAGTAAAAAAAAGTGTGTCTGCAGTGGTCAAAGGAGTAAAAAAAAACTGCCTTGATCAGTATGCTGTAGTGTGAAGTGTGATAGTGCACCATTCTTGCACAAATCTCACATGTAGGTGGCTTAAAAGCAATGTACTCTCATTGGCTAGTGAGATTTGGGTGGACCGCTCCCTGACCAGGATGTAGAGACTTCAGTGTCTAGACTTCAGAATTTTGGAGAGCGTTTTTTGGATATTTTTGGATCCCCGCACACACATGGCCCCGGCGGGACTCGAAGCCCGGACCCTGGAGGTGTGAGGTGAACGTGCTAAGCCACTGTGTGCCCCTTGCTTGGTGGCTTAGTGGTTAGCACGGTCACCTCACAGCGCCAGCATTGGGGGTTTGATTCCCGCTGCTGCCCTGTGTGTGCAGAGCTTGCGTGGTCTACCCATGCTACGGGGGTTTCCTCAAGGCACTCCGCTTTCGTCCCCCAGTCTAAAGACATGCATGATAGGCTATTTAGCATGTCCATAGTGAATGGGTATGTGATTGTGCCCTGCGTTGGATTGGAACCCTGTCCTAGGTGTACCCTATGTGTACCGATGTGTAACCTTGTGCCCGATGCTCCCTGGGATAGGCTCCAGGTTCCCCCGACCCTGAAGGATAAGCGGTATCGAAGATAGATGGATGGATGGATTAATATTTGAGGTTTGGGTTGCCTCATACGACTATTTATTATTATTATTTTTTTAGATCAACGTCATAATCCTACTTCTCAGATGGACACTTGAGCTGTTGATCCAAATCTCACTAGGCAATCACTGTTAAGCCCGACCACACATGAGATTTGTGCCAGAATAGCGAACGTAAACTTTGTATTAAGGTCTTAATGTAAGGTCTTTAAGACGTCTTAAACGCCAGGAATGAATTAGAAATATATTTTAGCATGCATATTTAGCCTCATGTATATCTTGATATGATATGTCTGTGTAAGTAGTCTATGTTTACACCTGTATGTATAAATGAATGCTTTTCTTGTCACCCAGGCAAATTTTGATACCAACTTTGAGGACAGAAACGCTTTCGTGACCGGTATCGCCCGATACATCGAACAGGCCACAGTCCATTCCAGCATGGTGAGTAGAGAGCGGCGTTTTCTGTGCTACCGCATAGTTGAACACAGGTCATGTGACCATGGCAGCTGCATGATGAAAAGCACTACATCTGATGCACGCACAAAGCTGCTTTCATTAACTGTCACTAGAGGCTTCACCAAACTGAGAATGTGAGCAGAATCATTTACTCACTCATTCTTCTGATACTAGACGCCAAAAGATTAAAAAACGTAATGAATCATACATTTATGACCCTGACCTCCATTGTAACTCTCGGTGCTGAGTAGGTGATTTTGCATCATTATGTTTTTCCTCCTTTTTAAAATGCAGTGTTAATGATATACTTGCCCTTTGTTAGAAAATCTAAATATTACAAACTGAGTATTATGAACATTTCTTCCGGTATCATACGATATGATATTTTCTCTTTATACCACGGCACTGTTGAGTTCTTGAATCTGATTGGTCAGAAGGTGTTGATTAATTTAATAGCAGCTCTGACAGTAGTTCTGGCTGCAACATAAACGATAGGTTTATACTAATGTGCTTGTTGTAATACGTTATTGTTTCTATAGTAACAACTAGGGACTTGTACTTCGGACGCGTTACATATTGTAATACTAATAATTAAAAATAACAGAAGAACACAATTGTTGATATGGTGACGTTTTCTGTAGGGAGAAGTTTATTTAACATTTACGGACAAAGTCTTGGGTCATAAATTGTAAGGTGGTGAGGAGACAACATGTTTTGTGATCATGTAACAACATTTTGTGTTCATTGACAAATTGCTGTGGAATTAAGAGGAATAAAACATTTCAGGACATTTCAGCTGTTACAGGCAAATAATCAACTTTGGGGTGGTAACAGTGTGGATTTGATTATTTTCCTATAACAACACACCTTGTCGTGTTTAATTCTTTACATATCACTCACCCTGTTTGGAATTTTCTTCCAGTTCCTTGGCTTGAGTTTTTTGCTAGACGGAGATAGTGCCTCACCTTGTTTAGACCACTGCAGTCTGCTCCTAGCATGACACCCTGAGTGTGAAATGGCAGGGTTTTATGATTTCACCAATCAACACTTGTCATTTCTGTGAGCCTTTCTTTGACTCAAGTGGCATGTTTGTGTAATTATATATATATACTGTGTATACAGTGCAGGAAATAAGTATTGGACGCGTCAACATATGTTTCAGTAAATATATTTCCAATGAGGCTATTCATGTGAAATGTGAAACACCAGACATCAGTATTAGCTCAAGAAATCTGAAAATATAAAGAATTCACAGCATTAATGTCCATAAAAGAAGTTATGTGTAATAAAGTAGAATGAAACAAGAAAAAAGTATTGAACACGCTAAGAAAAAGCTATTCTTCGAGGCAAGGTAATGCAAGGAACCAGCTGAAATTCATACAGTGAGGGAAAAAGTATTTGATCCCCTGCTGATTTTGTACGTTTGCCCACTGATAAAGAAATGATCAGTCTATAATTTTAATGGTAGATTTATTTGAACAGTGAGAGACAGAATAACAACAAAAAAATCCAGAAAAACACATGTCAAAAATGTTATAAATTGATTTGCATTTTAATGAGGGAAATAAGTATTTGACCCCTCTGCAAAACATGACTTAGTACTTGGTGGCAAAACCCTTGTTGGCGATCACAGAGGTCAGACGTTTCTTGTAGTTGGTCACCAGGTTTACACACATCTCAGGAGGGATTTTGTCCCACTCCTCTTTGCAGATCTTCTCCAAGTCATTAAGGTTTTGAGGCTGACGTTTGGCAATCGAACCTTCAGCTCCCTCCACAGATCTTCTATGGGATTAAGGTCTGGAGACTGGCAGGCCACTAACCCCCCCAGGACCTTAATGTGCTTCTTCTTGAGCCACTCCTTTGTTGCCTTGGCCGTGTGTTTTGGGTCATTGTCATGCTGGAATACCCATCCACGACCCATTTTCAATGCCCTGGCTGAGGGAAGGAGGTTCTCACCCAAGATTTGACGGTACATGGCCCCGTCCATCGTCCCTTTGATGCGGTGAAGTTGTCCTGTCCCCTTAGCAGAAAAACACCCCCAAAGCATAATGTTTCCACCTCCATGTTTGACGGTGGGGATGGTGTTCTTGGGGTCATAGGCAGCATTCCTCCTCCTCCAAACACGGCGAGTTGAGTTGATGCCAAAGAGCTCCATTTTGGTCTCATCTGACCACAACACTTTCACCCAGTTGTCCTCTGAATCATTCAGATGTTCATTGGCGGACTTCAGATGGTCATGTATATGTGCTTTCTTGAACAGGGGGACCTTGCGGGCGCTGCAGGATTTCAGTCCTTCACGGCGTAGTGTGTTACCAATTGTTTTCTTGGTGACTATGGTCCCAGCTGCCTTGAGATCATTGACAAGATCCTCCCGTGTAGTTCTGGGCTGATTCCTCACTGTTCTCATGATCATTGCAACTCCACGAGGTGAGATCTTGCATGGAGCCCCAGGCCGAGGGAGATTGACAGTTCTTTTGTGTTTCTTCCATTTGCGAATAATCGCACCAACTGTTGTCACAACAGAAGGTTCTCACCAAGCTGCTTGGCGATGGTCTTGTAGCCCATTCCAGACTTGTGTAGGTCTACAGTCTTGTCCCTGACATCCTTGGAGAGATCTTTGGTCTTGGCCATGGTGGAGAGTTTGGAATCTGATTGATTGATTGCTTCTGTGGACAGGTGTCTTTTATACAGGTAATAAACTGAGATTAGGAGTTCTCCCTTTAAGAGTGTGCTCCTAATCTCAGCTCATTACCTGTATAAAAGACACCTGGGAGCCAGAAATCTTTCTGATTGAGAGGGCAAAAAGAAGAGGGAAAATTTCAAAGGGGTCAAATACTTATTTCCCTCATTATTTTCCTTTTTTTTTTTTTTTTTTTTCTTCTCTCACTGTTTTTTTTCTACTTTCAAATAAACCTACCATTAAAATTATAGACTGATCATTTCTTTATCAGTGGGCAAACGTACAAAATCAGCAGGGGATCAAATACTTTTTTCCCCTCACTGTAAGTAATTATACCTTCTATCTGTGCAAATTAATATCAGCTGGGTTAGTAAATTGATGATCTATAAAAAGGCTTTTCATTACCAAGGTGTCACACAAGGAACATCTCATGATGGGTAAAAGCAAAGAGCTCCCAAGACGTTCGAAAACTTATACTTGCGAAACATATTGTACAGACATACACACATGCAGACATGGTGTGGGGCTGTTTTTCATCACATGGTAATGGCAGATTTCATATAATTGATGGAACGATGAATGGAGCTCTTTACCGGGAGATTCTTTTGAAGAATCTGCTGCCATCCACCAGGAAGAAGATGATGATGATGATGATGATGATGATGTGGGTGAACCTTCCAGCAGGACAACGATCCAAAGCAAACAGCAAAAGAAAATGTCAACTGGTTTCAGAGAAAAAAAATCAAGGTGTTAGAATGGTCCAGTCAATCACCTGACTTGAATCCAATTGAAAAGATTTAAAGACAATATGTTTAGAAGAATGGGACAAAATCACACCTGAATACTGCGGACGATTAATTTCTTCATACAGGAAGTGTATTGAAGCGTCATTATAAACAAAACAAAGGCTTCTCCACTAAGTATTCAATAAATTGAACTTCATTTATGGACCTTTATGTTGTGAATTCTTTATATGTGTGGATATATTTACTGAATTTTTTGACGCATTCAATACATATTTCTCCCACTGTATATATGTGTAGATATATAGTGAATGAGTACGTGTGTGTGTGTGTGTGTGTGTGTGTGTATGTGTGTATATATATATATATATATATATATATATATAAGTATATATGTATACGTGTGTGTGTGTGATGCTCTGTAACATCACCCTTATCATCGCCCTCTTATAATCAGTGACTTTGTCTTCAGAATGAAATGCTGGAGGAGGGACATGAATACGCTGTCATGCTGTACACCTGGAGAAGCTGCTCAAGAGCCATTCCCCAGGTACAGATATGAAGCCATTTACCCATATACTTTCTACATAGAGTCATATAAGTTTTATTTAACACACATGACACAGTATTTAATTTAACTGAATGTTCCCCACCCCTACATTTTAGTAAAATGTGTTACTAATTTTGTGTAAGTGTTATCATATGACAGTTTTCATTAACTGATTAGCATATGGCAACAAGTTCCTAAACTTTCCAGACCTCAGTATTATTTCTATGGCGAAGAGTCGAGTATTTAATAATATATATTTGTATTTGCAACTCCCATACATATACATACATACATACATACAATACATGTATTTGTGGGAATGGATTCACCATGGGGCAGCTGTGGCTCAGGTGGTAGAGCGTCCACTAATCGTAGGGTTGGCAGTTCGATTCCCGGCCCACATGACTCCACATGCTGAAATGGGCAAGTCACTTTTATTCCATTGAGCAAGACACTGAACCCCAAGTTGCTCCCAATGGCAAACTAGTACCTTGCATGGCAGCTCTGCTACCGTGAGTGTGTGTGTGAATGGGTGAATGAGACACAGTATAAAGCGCTTTGGAACTGCTAAGGTTAAAAAAGTGCTATATAAGTGCCTACCATTACCACAATGTTTATGAAAAATATTATATATAGATATGTGTGTTATGCTATACATTGTGCAAAGGAACTAATCCATAATTAAATTATTGTTTATTATAAATTTTACTGATTAGTTGTTGCAGCCCTAATATATACACACGCCCCTGTACACCTCCTCATTTATGCAATTATCCAATCAGCCAATCATGTGGCAGCAGCACGATGCATAAATTCATGTAGATACACGTCAAGAGCTTTAATTAATGTTCACATCAGAATGAAGAGAAAGTGTTATCTCTGTGATTTTAACTGTGGTTTATGGTGCCAGATGGGCTGGTTTGAGTATTCCAGAAACTGCTGGGGTGCTTCTCAATGCTCAAATTGATGCTTCCTCATTTCCACACTCGTGGCCCAGAAATGTATCGACGTCAACCATGTTGAAGGACATACTGATTCTCAAGTTGCATGGCGAGGAACAAAGAGTGACGAAGCTTCCAGAGGAGCTTGGAGCTAGAATACAAAGGTGTATCCTATCTGGAAGTGTTTGTCAATAAACCGGATGCACGTATAAATTCCCCAAACAGAACGTCCTTTGATGATGTGATGGAATTTTGTGTGAAATATAATTAAATAATAATAATAATATGCTTACAACGGGTATTGTAATGAATTGATCCGTGCATGTTTGTATATGCCAGGCTGCACAACAGATGTGATAATTTATGTATTGTTCATGAATTCATTGTTGAATAACCCAGACATTTCACATACTATCAGTGCATTTTGCTTTATTAAGAATAATGTTGTTAACCAAGCTCCAACAACATAACAACACATCATGGCAGATCCCTGAAGCGCAGTGAGGTAATCCAGCTAAAAGTCACTGAGATCGAATTTTTTCTTCATTCTGATGTTTGATGTGAACATTAACCAAAGCTCTTGACCTGTATCTGCATGATATTTTGCATTGTACTGCTGCCACATGATTGGCTGATTAGATAACTGCATGATTGCGCAGGTGTAAACATGAAAACTGGTCAGAAAAGTAAATGATAATTAACATGTTATGGAGATATTCTGACCTGCTACATCTAACATTTTAAGAGACTGGTTGCTTTTACTTCATGGTTAAAAGGGGACGTGGAGGTTAATTTTCCTTCTAAATGAATACCCTCTTGTGGGTCTTAGGTGAAGTGTAATGAACAGCCCAACAGAGTGGAGATCTATGAGAAGACTGTGGAGGTGCTGGAACCTGAGGTCACCAAGCTCATGAAGTTCATGTACTTCCAGGTGAGAAAGGAACATGTTCGAAGTTTGTCTTGCATTCTTAGATAATATTCAGTATTTTGGTTTACATGTGGTTTACATTTGGTTTACATCGATTACATGTGGTCCAGAAAGGTAACGTTTATGTTTCTCTGTTCTAGCGTAAGGCAATTGAGCGTTTTTGTAGCGAGGTAAAGCGCTCTGTGCCACGCTGAGCGCAGGAAAGACTTTGTGTCCGAGGCTTACCTGCTTACCTTGGGCAAATTCATCAACATGTTCGCTGTTCTGGACGAGCTCAAGAACATGAAGTGCAGTGTCAAGAATGACCACTCTGCTTACAAAAGGTATGACAGAAATGGTCCTGCACTACACCTTAGAGCGGTAATTACTTGCGTGCCATTCAGAAGCCTGTATTTTTTTCCCCCCCTGTGATTTTTTTTGTTTTATTCTTGTAGAGCCGCTCAATTCCTCAGAAAGATGGCTGATCCACAGTCTATCCAAGAATCCCAAAACCTTTCCATGTTCTTGGCCAATCACAACAGAATCACACAGGTACAGTTGAATTTTTTTGTAGAATTTTTGCTTAATAAGATCTGAGATTCTGTTGATATCCTATGAAACTACAAATATTGGGCCTGTTGCCTATAACTTGTACCTGGTACCTGAGACATCCTCGATCATTTTGTATATGAATCAGTTTACATCTATTATCTATGTTATGTCACGATTCCCCCGTGCAGTAGCGCGCCTGGGGCGCTCATGCTGCTTCCGGGTTGACGTCATGTCTTTGTCCCGTCTCGTCATGTGTCACGTGGGTTATGGTGTCGCCCGCAGCTGTTAGCAGTTAACGAAACATATGTGTGTATATACCGTGAGCCGTGCTTCACACGTCGCGGTTGGATGAGTGAGTATATGTATATCTCGAGTGCGACTATAGCGAGTCTCTGTTTCATGTCATGTTTATGCCTTAGCCTTAGCGCTAGCCATAGTCCTAGTTAGTTAGCTTAGCTTAGTCTATTGAGAGAGTTATGTTTCTTGTTACCGTTTTGGTTTGCTTTCTTCACTTTGTAAATAAAAGTCACCGTTCGTACTGCGATCGCATCCTGCCTGCTTCCTTCACGTCACGGCTCATGACCTGTTACTGATGTCCAGAGTGATTGTTTAATCGCGTGTTTTAATATTCTCGCTCTGCTAGGTTGATCTCTAGTTTGTCCAGCTGTCTTATTCAAAGGTTTTATTGAAGTGCATTGCAGGTGTGTAATGGTTCAAATTCCTCATGGTTCGGTTAGTATCACGGTTATACAGTGTGGTATTTGCTACAGTATGTTCAGGTAAAAAAAAAAGAGTACTGCCAAGTCCGAGGAAAGAATGTATTTTATTTGGTAGCAAACCCTTTAACAGGTTTCCTTAACTCAAAAAAGATTAGTTTTTTTCACTAAATGAACATCCGAACTGTATTATTATGCTACGCACATCAACATAAAGTGCATTTCAAACTCTGTTTATCACTATTTGAGCAGCTCGGAACACTGGGTCACTCTGTTATGTTCTAGGCTACTATCTGCACGTTCTTCTGCATCAGCCAAAAGACTACTTGTGTGGCTTTGAGAAAAGAGGCGTGGTTGTAACACAGAGCTTTCCATTTTCTAATCCACAGTGTGGTGTACTGTCACTGTCAAGTTGCCCTAGAGGTCCAGATATCAGTTGTCAGCACTATATGTTGTACGTTTTCCAGTTCATACTCAGTTGTGGCAGTGTTTGCAGTTTCAGTCTCACCTGCGCACGGGTGTTACCCGGGTGGTGACGGCGTAGATGACTCACCATAGTAGATATTTTGCCCTGAGAGCACGGCACTCGCGTCGAGCAGAGCAATGTCTACGAACAGTGACTGTTTTGTCAAGTTTTTTGGTTTTTTTTTCCGACCATCGCTGCTGTCATTGATTGCAAATCCAAAATGTTCCCAGGCAGGAGGCTTATACAATGCAGGGGGCGGCTCTATCAATGGCCTGTCTCCTTTGCTTGCCTCGTTAAACTGCAACACGTGCAGAACTGGGATGTTATCAACTGATTTACAAACAGTACAGTTGATCGGACGACTACTTTCTGACCCATGTGAGACAGAGGCGGAGTCTATCCATCTACTGAGCCATGCCAGAGCTTTGTCTGTCTAGTCCACGGTTTGTTTTCTTCACAAATACATACGTTATAGATGCGTCGTCATTTTTTTAGATTAACCACAGTGCAAGTACGTGCTGAACCACGGTTAGCGAATCGTACGGTTTGTTTGGTTTTTTTTACCCCGAAACGTTACATCCATGGTGTGTAGGAGTTATCACATACGTGAATGTTCTGCTGGGAATATACAATACTTTATCCACTACAGTACGGTTATTGTCATAACTGGCAATATGTTTGTTCGTCAGTATTCAAAAGCTGACTTAATGTAGGTCTGAAAGGTTTAATGGTCTGTTTGCTTGCAGTGTCTGCATCAGCAACTGGAGGTGATCCCTGGCTACGAGGAGCTCCTGGCAGACATTGTTAACATCTGTGTGGATTACTATGAGAATAAGATGTACTTGACACCCAGTGAGAAACACATGCTGCTCAAGGTGCCGTGCATATGGTTTATCTTCTGCCAGTGCCCATTGTGGTACATCAGTGTTGTGGGAAAAATGCTGCTGAATAGATTTGTGCGTACATATTTTTGGTTGTGCTCTGCCCTACAGGTGATGGGGTTCGGGCTTTATCTGATGGACGGAAATGTCAGCAACATCTACAAGCTGGATGCCAAGAAGAGAATAAACCTCAGTAAAATCGACAAGTTCTTCAAGGTTGGCTTGAAATACGTAGTTAGAAGAACTCGCAAAAAAACCAAAAAACAAAGCCTTTTCAGTTGAGTTTGTTAATATTTGTTTCAATGTTTTCCGCAGCTCCAGGTCGTGCCTCTGTTTGGTGACATGCAGATTGAACTGTCTAGGTATATCGAGACAAGCGCCCACTATGAGGAGAACAAGTCCAAGTGAGTTTCAAATGTTCTTAAAAGGAATAAGAATAAATACATCCTACATGTCATTGCTCCCTTATGGATTGGTTAGTGAGTCATTCAGCGATACAGAAATCGTCAGTGCGTGCATGCAGTGTTCACAAGCATGTTAAAATCGACATGAGTGTTAACATTAAAGCCTGCGATGCTGAAAACATTATTCAGAGGACTGCTAATAAACAGAGATGGAAACTCGAGATGGAACTCGTGAAGAACTGACTTGAAACTTGACTTGGACTTGAAGTCATTTTGGTTTGGCATTCCTGATTCCGTTCTCTCTTTACTGCCCCACATGACGGTATCAAACACCACATTTTTCTATTCATTCCTCATTCATTCCTTCCCTATCAAATATGTGCTGCAGCAGCAAATATCACAACAATTAATTTCTAAACACACCAAGCCAGCATTATTATATACAGTACACGCATGACACCTCTGAAGGCATTACTCATTGGAAAAGTGCTGTTATATAAATGAACAACAAACAATAACGATATAGCCAAGTCTTACCTTGTGATAAACTTAGTGTCATTTAATTTGAAAAGAAATCAATTAATCCCAAGGGAAGCTGTGGTGTTAGACAGCTGTCAGGGGCTTGCTTGCTGTCCATGTTCAAGAAGTACAAATGTTTCCATGTCCTTTTTACACCCCCCCCCCACCCCCCCCAATGTAATACATATAATATACAAGATTACCAAGTTAAATTGCATTTGTTACTGGAAGACTACCTTATCCATCATTGCTTGAGAACTACAGCGAACTATGGAAAGTCAAATAGCTCAAAATACACAGCATGTGTTTTCTCTGCGTTCCAAATGGTATATTTCGCATTGAATTTCTCTGAAAATGTAATGAATGTTCTCTTTCATTGATATTTTATCTTTTAATTTAAAATTCTGTGAAAATTTCAAATGAACATTCATTTTATTCATTGTTGTTTGCCATATTTTATACATGTGAAAAGATATTAGATGATCGAGCTCTAAAGTTTAGTTTAAATGGATTATTATAGTACTTAGGTCTATGTACTGACAATGGCATTTTGCACTAAGTGACATAGAAAGTCATATCTTTCCTGAATGTGCTATGGATATTCTGTTTTCTTGTCATTATAAGGATAACCTTTGGTTCATATGTAATAGTTTGAAAGTACTAGTTTTTTTGATTGTGTATAAAAGTGTAATTAATGATTTAAGTAAAACCTTGTGTGCTTTTATTAGACAGTTTTAAAATAAATGACCAAGACATTCTGTAGAACTAATCAGGTTTGATATTTCTAAATTGATTGAGTCTCATACACTGTTCATTACAATAACTAGCTGAAAGAACTACTGCTAAATAAACAGAACAAAGACTGAGACTTGACTTGGACCTCAGGGACTTGTGAACATGTCTACTAATAACTCACATGTATGCCTAAGTCATACTTCATACTTCAATTTACTTTTCCCTTGAAATATATGTGCTCTACAACACTACTTTAATATCATCATCTGTACTGATAAGAGTTTATAGTGCTCTTCATTTCAGCAGAAGCTTGTGCGCTTCATGGAGATCCATGCTAGTTTTTTTAGGGACAGACAGGGTTTAATGTTTCCTCTTGATGCATGTTTTTGAATCTTCTTAATTGGTCATTTAACTAACAGGTGGACTTGCACCCAGAGCAGCATTAGTCCCCAGTATAACTTGTGTGAGCAGATGGTTCAGATCCGAGATGACCACATCCGCTTCATCTCAGAGTTGGCACGTTATAGTAATAGTGAAGTGGTCACAGGCTCCGGCTTGGACAGCCAGAAGTCTGACGAGGAGTACAGAGAGCTGTTTGACCTGGCTCTCCGAGGTTTGCAGCTCCTCTCCAAGTGGAGCACTCATGTCATGGAGGTGGTAAGTATGTGTCTGTGTGTGTGTGTGTGTGTGTGTGTGTGTAGATAGATACAGCAGTTTTCTAGGCAGTTATTTCTTATGTGGTTTATGTTTCATTTTCCATCACTTTTCCTCTCTCCTGTCTCACTTCCTATTCCAGTACTCATGGAAACTCGTGCACCCCACTGATAAATTCTGCAATAAGGACTGTCCTGGCACTGCTGAGGAGTATGAGCGT
Organism: Ameiurus melas; assembly: GCA_012411365.1. Lineage (NCBI taxonomy): Eukaryota > Metazoa > Chordata > Actinopteri > Siluriformes > Ictaluridae > Ameiurus > Ameiurus melas. Next base: position 23,468,928 of record CM022754.1, on the reverse strand, counting down.
GCTACACGCTATAACTATACCAGTGAGGAGAAATTTGCCTTGGTGGAAGTTATTGCCATGATCAAGGGCCTTCAGGTGCTGATGGGCCGCATGGAGAGCGTGTTTAACCAGGCCATCAGGAACACGATCTATGCTGCGCTGCAGGACTTTGCCCAGGTCACTCTGAGAGAGCCGCTCAGGCAGGCTGTGCGCAAGAAAAAGAACGTCCTAATCAGGTAAGATTACTGTCTTCACATTTTCATGACTGTCAGTGAAAATATTATATCTGCAAGTAATTTTTTACAGTAGAGTAGTGTATTTTTAAAAAAAATCATTTTGGCTTTATACTCAGTGCACTGGATTTGAAATGTTAAACTTGTGTATATCTGGGTGAACCCAATTTTTTTTTATACAAAGTCTCTTAATTTTAGGAAAACATTTTAACTGGAAACCAATTGAAATAAAATTCTCGTATTTCATACTAATGACCCATAGACAGTCCAGTGTTGTGTGACGTCATCACAATGCGCATTCAGCCAAAGCCCGCTTTGATTCATGTGTGTCGAACACGAGTACAGCTGAACAGTCCCTCTAGGATTTTGCAAGCACAGAACTAAACACAAAATCATGCAAACTCTGCAACATTCAGAGGAGCTTTCAATTGTTCAGAATTACCGCAGATTTGGGCCAAGACGACGCATCGTCACAGCACACGTCCGGCCAAAGCCCTCTTCTTTTCACACGCATTAAACATGTTCAGGTAGTCAAGTAGTTTCTGCAAAAACAGCACAAAAAACATCTGGGTTATGAATGTAACCCTGTCCCTACGAAAGGAACAAGACATTTTTATATCATGCGACGCGCTTAATTGCCACGTCACCTGATCACGACAGGCCTATAAATAGCCATGATGTTACACAAGCTTCAGATGCCGGTCACGTGCGACGGTGCTTCCCACAGCGTGGAGCTCACGTAATGTTGAGTTCCCTTTGAAATGGAGCTCTGCAAATTGCATCACAATTTTTTTAAAAGCCACAGCAAACTCATGCACAGAAAACCTCCCTGTATGGGCTGCATAGACCATAGACCAGAAAATTTATTAAAACATGTTATGGCTATGTAATAATTACCACATAATGGTGCTTGTACTTAAATTTACTTGTAGATTGCAAATACCACATCTTCAAACGGCGTTAGACCGTTTGTTAACTTTCTGGAGCAAGAACTCATGACGTGAATATAAAGGTGGCCATCCATCTATAATCCATCCTTAATAAAAATGGTCACAATCCACTGGAACTATACACTACAGCACTATACACTATAAAAACAGTGTGTCAGTGCAAGATGGTCATGTGCTTGCTAAATTACTTTAGTTACTCTGAATAAAAGCAAGACTTCCGTCCATATGGTTGCAATGTTTGTCCTTGCAGCGTTCTACAGGCCATTCGGAAAACCATTTGTGATTGGGAGGGAGGCAGGGAGCCACCAAATGACCCTTGTCTAAGAGGAGAGAAGGACCCCAAAGGAGGTTTTGATATTAAAGTGCCCCGCCGTGCTGTTGGCCCCTCAAGCACACAGGTCAGTTACACTGATATACTCTTTTCACATAGCCACTGCCTACAGATGGTGTAACAGCTCTCTAGAGGTTTTCTAGGATTATTTTAAAAGATTTTGCCCCGTTGCAGCTGTACATGGTGCGAACCATGCTTGAGTCTCTGATCGCAGACAAGAGTGGCTCTAAGAAGACCCTGCGCAGCAGCCTGGACGGCCCCATAGTTCAGGCCATAGAGGACTTCCACAAGCACTCCTTCTTCTACACCCATCTTCTCAACTTCAGTGGTCAGAAATCACTTTCATACTAATACAAAAGAAAAAAACAACAAACCCACAGCATTCCAACCAGTATTTCAAGCTCTCATAAGAGTAAATGTACATCCTTGCATACCATTGTGTTTTACACAGAGCGTCTTTAACACTGTATTGCTATAAAGGTTTCCTGAATAAGTCATGAAACACCCTTGTCATAATTGATTCTCAGAGGCCCTTCAGCAATGCTGTGACCTATCGCAGCTTTGGTTCCGAGAGTTCTTCCTGGAACTCACCATGGGTCGTCGCATCCAATTCCCCATTGAGATGTCCATGCCCTGGATCCTCACTGACCACATTCTGGAAACCAAAGAACCCTCCATGATGGAGTAAGCACTGCAAACATTTATACACTCACGTATTTACACTCACTATCGTATGCCTGTAAAGGAACCCCTTTACATTTTGTTCAGTGTTATACTGTGCTTGGTTACAGATGGGCCTAGTGGAGAGAGGCTGAAACTAGCATAGGGAAAGTTCGATTTCCTTTATTACGTGACATATAGAAACATAAATACTAAATTTGTGGCCCAATCAAACGTGTGGTTTGAAATGTGAAAAACTTCAACAAATGTACAGTTTATGCGTATAAATATAGTTGGCAAAATAGCTGCTGTATTTGTAGAGAGTCTAAGCTACAGCATTGCTAATTAACTAACCAGCTAGCTAGCTTGTCACAACAAAATGAAATGCATTGCAACAAATAACATATTACTCAGTTTGTATAATACTGAAGCAGAGCATGATCCCCTCCCTTTGGAGACTGGGCCACAGGGCAGTATTCCAGCATGATTACGACCCCAAACACACCTCCAAGACCACCAGTGCCTTGCTAAACAAGCTGAGGGTGAAGGTGATGGACTAAACCCTATTGAGCATCTGTGGGTCATCCTCAAATGGAAGGTGGAGGAGCACAAGGTCTCTAACATCTACCAGCTCTGTGATGTCATCATGGAGGAGTGGAAGAGGACTCCAGTGGCAACCTGTGAAGCTCTGGTGAACTCCATGCCCAAGAGGGTTAAGGCAGTACTGGAAAATAATGGTGTCCACACAAAATATTGACACTTCGGGCCCAATTTGGACATTTTCACTTAGGGGTGTACTCACTTTTGTTGCCAGCGGTTTAGACATTAATGTCTGTGTGCTTGAGTTATTTTGAGGGGACAGTAAATTTACACTGTTACACAAGCTGTACACTCACTACTTTACATTGTAGCAAAGTGTCATTTCTTCAGTGTTGTCACATGAAAATATATCATCAGAATATTTATAAAAATGTGAGGGGTGTACTTAGTTTTGTGAGATACTGTATATCGACCAGCCCTAGTTATAAAGTGTATTCACCCACCGTTGGCTGTAGCCCTCACGCAGTTCTACACTGAAAATGAGTGACTTCCATTCTCTCATCTGTCAAGGAGGTGATTCAGGATGTGAATGCTGTTAAGAGCTTTATTAAGAGGCAGCCAGACAAATCCAAAACGTGTATCACAATCGTAGTCAAAACAAGCAAAAGGCAAACAGGATAGACTAGGCAAAACCAGAATCAATGAACAGGACGACAAAAACAGGATCAAAAACCATTAAACAAGATACGAGGATTAAAAGCTTGGCACAGGTCTGGTGGAAAACACAGAAACACACAATACTTCGCACTTCATACAAAGACGTATGATTTGATTAACGTAATCGAAGGTAAAACATAAAAAGCTGTGAATAATGATGACCCATCCTGGGAAACAACCAAAAACAAGGGCGGGGACAGGACAGAAACCAAAACAAAACACACGTGTCAAAAGTAAACAGTGTCACTGACAACCAAGAAGTTCGTGCTGTCGCGCTTCGGGCAGTTCATGCGCTGAATGCTTTGGCACACCGCGTGAGGGAATATTCGTGACAGTCGGAAGAAGTGAAAAGGAGGCATTAAGGATGATTATTTTTAATGCATATTTTACTGTTGGTTTGTTTTTGTTTTTTCAGATACGTGTTGTATCCTTTGGATCTTTATAATGACAGTGGATATTATGCTCTTACCAAGTTCAAGAAGCAGTTCCTCTACGATGAGATAGAGGCTGAGGTAGAGTCTTACATCTTTCTTATCATAATTTAGACATTTCAACCTTATTTTACTTAGATTATAATTGATCAGCAAGGATCATTTTTCTTTTTTGTCTAGGTGAACCTGTGTTTTGATCAGTTTGTATACAAACTGGCTGATCAAATATTTGCGTACTATAAAGCAATGGCTGGAAGGTGAGCAGTCATGATACCACAGTTACTTGACCATTTTAACTATTGGTTTAATATTGAATGTTTGGATATTTTGAATGTGTAAATGTGTTTGTCTCAGTGTTCTCTTGGACAAGCGCTTCCGTGCAGAATGTAAGAACTATGGCGTGATAATCCCTTACCCCCCCTCTAACCGCTATGAGACACTGCTGAAACAGAGACATGTGCAGGTACAGCCTTCACTCACATACAGTACAGGTGTTGAACTTCCATGTCCTTTGAGCGTTTGTCTTAATACTTTATATCTAAATGTAGCTTTACTTATGTTTCTTGTTCGTGACGTGTTTGTGATGATTTTATTATGATTCTTGTGTGTGTGTGTGTGTGTGTGTGTGTGTGTGTGTGTGTGTGTGTGTGTGTGTGTGTGTGTGTCCAAAGCTCCTGGGTCGTTCCATTGATCTGAACAGACTGATCACCCAGAGGATCTCAGCAGCCATGTACAAATCCCTGGACCATGCCATCAGCCGCTTTGAGAGTGAAGACCTCACATCTATAGTGGTAAAAGTAGTGCACTACAGAATGAGTGTATTCCACATGGTGTTTTTTTAAAACATCAATATGATTCTCATCTGTGCTGCGCATATATGTATTTTCCAGGAGCTCGAGTGGCTGCTGGAAATAAACCGACTGACTCATAGGCTGTTGTCTAAACACATGACCCTGGACAGTTTTGACGCCATGTTCCGGGAGGCCAACCACAACGTGTCTGCTCCGTACGGCCGCATCACGCTGCATGTCTTCTGGGAGCTCAACTTCGATTTCTTACCAAACTACTGCTACAATGGCTCCACCAACAGGTCTGTGCAGATTCACTGCAGATCAATAATTCTATGTGACTATATCAGTTGTAATTACTCGTTCATTGTATTTTACACTGCGGGGGCAGATTTGTGCGCACAGCAATTCCCTTTACCCAAGAGCCTCAGCGAGATAAGCCTGCCAACGTTCAGCCTTACTACCTTTACGGCTCTAAGGTACGTTTTAGCACTGTCACACCTGTATGATCATCAAATATGTAGTGTTTAAAATACAGCCCCTGGCTGGCAACATGCTTTTGAATGTTTGAAACCATTGTGATACTAAACATGCTTCATTTAATAAACATTTACCGGTAACCAATCTCCAATTAAGGTCACATCTGCAAAAAGTTTGATCTCCTACCCATTAGAACTGTGTGGGCGTGTCAGGTTGCTTACTGATTGACAGCAGCATCTTTCTGGTAACATAATCAACTCCTGAACATTGTTAGTGCTAGAAAAGCATGTACTGTAGGAATGACAAGGTGGAGATTCCGTGATGCTTTTGTTTCCACACAAGTTGTGAGTCATTGTGTGGCGTGTTGATATATTTTACATCTCTCTAGTGGCATAGCCCTGGAGTTGGTGTGCACTTTACTGGTACTTCCCTTTCCAGCTAGTTTAAAAGGCTGTTCAACAGAGAGCTCAGCATTGCTACAATCAGAAGCATCTGGTTTAATAAAATGAAATAAAATTTCATCAAATAAGATCAGTTATATAAGTTTATATAAATCATGTGGCCTTTCTTTGACTGTTTATAACATTGTGAGATTTTATCACCCAAAAACAAATACAATAAAAAAAAAAAACAGTATTCAATGATTTTGAATGTGCCAGTAAATATAAATATTTAGGCACAAATATAGCTTGATTATCTCAATGATAGTATAAAGTTTCACGTTGAAAAACTCTATAGAGCTGATGGTAAATTCACCGGTAAATGTATAAATGTATTTACAAATATCAGGAAGAGTACATTTCAGATATTCATCAGTTGTGGGACAGAGCAGTCTTGATCCACTGTGACTGTATTGCCAGGTCTAGTTCGGTTTGCAGTTTTAATAACTAATCTTAAAAAGAAACTGCCCATGTAAAAGTATTCACTTTAATGATCTAATGACGTTCATGGTGTGTTTAATTAAAGTCTATTAATATTATACTGGCAGTGCTAAGCAGAGACCTGCTTCTTGACGTAAGTGTAAATATTAACGGAATATATTTGTATGAAGCTAAAAAGTACTACTAGTAATAGTACAACTACTGCTGTAATTCTCCATCTGTAATCACCCATTGAGTGGTAATTTGTAAATAATTACTTCATCTGGAAAAGGTTAATCTGGGTCAAGGTTTGACTGCGGTTTTTTTTTTAATATCTCAAGATGGCAAAAATCTACATCCGTAGGTTCTCTTCATGCCGTCTGCATTATTGAGTCGGTACAAAAACATTTTATATTTCCAAACATTACTTTTCCAACGAAAAATGTGTTCCAGAAACATGTTTGTATGTTGTTAAAGAAAGCGACATATTATGTAACATATTATTAGACCACTTTTCAAACAAACAACATAATGAATGTTTTTGCCATCAAAGAAAGGAAAAAAGCAAGTGCCGTGGTAGATTCTCCAAGATACTGAGTAAATCTTACCAGCAAATTTCTTTATAAAACTGCATATTGTACCTGAGACTAGGCCTGTCACAATAATTACATGATCCACTTACCGTATATACGTATATGGACATGACCGCGATCATTTTTGCTGACCTCGTTATTGCCCATTGTGTTTACATGCGTGTTTGATAAACATAAGAATGAATGTAAGTAACATTTTAGCCGTTCGCGCTGCTTCTGTCCTCTCGTCTGCTCCAGTGCTGTTCAAAATAACATTTGACCTTCGAATATTCATCGAATTTAAGATAATGCACTTTTGAATGCACACTCAAATTGAAGATGTGTAGCATGCACTAGCACAGCTTTTAATTAAAACATACTTTTGAAAAAAACGACACGCAGCACGTTAACCATGCACTAACAATATTTTTTGAAGAACAAAAATTCTAGAAAGAGTAGTTCTAGTGGTTCAGATAATCCAGGCATCGTGGATAACGTTGGGGATTGAGCTGCACGAGCAGTGAGAAGCTGAACAGTGAATGAACAGCGGTAAACTGAAGCGCTTTACTGGCGGGTTAATGAGTTCACCCAAATATATCCTGTATCCTATACACATATGAGATTAATCAAATATTCTACACAACACAAACCTAATATTACAACCTGCTTCTGACGCGAACACAAGGGAACTTGAACTTAAGTAAGACGCTTGGTAGAACGATAAGTCGCTTTGTGAATACACGCTTTCCGTAACACACTAAACACAGACGCTGAAGAACTGAAGCGTAAAGAATTCACAATACTGTATTACTATAGTGTACACATGGTAACGTTATTATTTCAAGAGATCAGGTTTCACAACAAGGGCAATTTTCTCATGTTTTTGTTGATGCATGTTTAAGTTAATATCTAAAATGTGCGAATATTTGGTTTCATTTTTGCAATATTGGCATCAACTAAAACGCTGTTCACTAATATTCAATGCCATTTTAGTCAAAGTAAAAGTGGCTCAAATGAATAAACAGAAGACAAAAACAGTGTGAAAATGAACACTGGCACTGGCCTGAAGGTCTTGGTTAAATCTTATGATTTGTTGACAGCCAGGTTTGTTCTTCGCAGCAAACAAAATAACATGGTGCTGTTTGGTTTGTATTTATTCGTTGCGCCCTCTTGTGGACTGTTGATTTTAAATGTTTGGTGTTCGTTAGTGTTTCCTCTAATGGAAATAATGTCTTTAAAATCTGAACGTAATTAAAATTTTGGAAATATTTAAGAGAAAATTATTATTATATCAGAGGCATAAAATTTGAATTCCAATAATATCGCTTAATAATATCACAATTATTTCTGGGACAATTATATAGGCCAAAAAAACGTGACCGTTATCGTGACAGTTCTACCTGAGACTACTGATTGTACAGTATTGTCTTAGAAAGCAAAAGGATGTCACACCAAATATTGACTTATTTTCATTTATTATTGTTTAGTGAAACATTTAGTTTCATTATTTTTTTAAAGGTATCTTTGCCTTATAGCATTTCTTTGCATGTGCCTAAGACTTGCAAAGTACTGTAAAGGTTATTCTTTTTTTGCAATGTGATGGGGGTTTTTTGTAAGAAATGATGTGCTGTTTGAGGAGATTGTGTGTGAAATGATGTTTGAAATGTTATTCTCTGATTTACAGCCTCTGAACATTGCATACTCCCACATCTACAGTTCCTACAGGAACTTTGTGGGCCCCCCGCATTTCAAAACCATCTGCCGTCTCCTTGGTTACCAGGGCATCGCCGTAGTGATGGAGGAGCTGCTGAAAATTGTCAAGAGCTTGGTAGTGATCATTGAACAGTTTTTGTCAGTGGGATATGGTTTTCACATGGTTTATCTCTATGTAAACAGTTCGCATTAGCCTCATGTGTATTTTTGACTGTTGGTATGTCACCCGCTGTGCTATTCAGCTCCAAGGCACCATTCTTCAGTATGTGAAGACTCTGATAGAGGTGATGCCTAAGATCTGCCGTCTGCCTCGCCATGAATATGGATCACCTGGTAGGATGGGCTCACTCTCAGATTACAGCTGTCATCTTTATTTTTCATCTACGTCAAATTCATGATCATTACAAGCAACAAACTGCAGTGTGCAAATCTGCATTAGTTCTGTGATTATCATAATGATTGCCAGCGATTAAAAGACTCATTATTAGTTTGAATATGTTCTTTCAATTTGCCTTTTTTTTTGTAAGCAGAAGCTGCTTGCGTAACTTGCGATCTTTTAAAGTTAATTTTCTTGTGTCCTTTACCGTTTTCATTATTTATTATGGGGTATGTTTTGTTTTTTGTTTTTCTTTCCAGGTATCCTGGAGTTTTTCCACCACCAGCTCAAGGATATAATTGAATATGCTGAGCTGAAAACTGATGTGTTTCAGAGTCTAAGGGAGGTTGGGAATGCAATCCTCTTCTGCCTCCTTATTGAACAAGCTCTGGTAGGAAGCTACACATTCTGTACCTTTCACTTCGTTTCCTGTTTCTTAGCCTCCGGACTAGATTGTGTAAAATATTAAGTTATTATAATTACTTAATTATAAATATTTATTTACTATTTTTAGATCTGAAGGTTTTATATAAGGAATAATCCACAGCTAGGCCATGTAGCATTACATGACTTTAATGCATGGCGTGGTTGCCTCCACGGACTGCGTTAAATTGTGTGACGCACACCAATCCATGGATTATTTCGCTTATACCATGGTCACTTGCCAGCATTGACAAGTTCAAGCTGTCATTGATGTTTGTGTTGCAAAATTTCATTGAAATATAAAAATAACGCTTAATTTTCATTATTTATTTGATGATATACAGGTCGTTAGATCTAGAATTGTGCCTAAGTCATACACAGAGATTTCATTTATTTTAATGAAATATAATAAATAATGATTACCTGCATCTGTGCCGCATCTCTATTAATAATGACGCTCTGAATTTAACTGCTGTATGCAATTGTAACTGTATGTTACTATGGTTACAGTTGTTTATACACTGCACGTTCATTTAGAACAGTGATTACTGACTGGAACTACCTGTGCACACCTTCCAGCCAATCATAATCGAGTATTCGGACAGACCATGATATAAGTAAATACATTACTGCATGTAAATTCTGTATTTTCTATTGTAGAATATTTTCGGGATAAACGCGAATTTATTTCCAAAAATGTATTATTTTTACTCATCACCAAGCTCTATTCTCTTATGTTTCTTTGTCTGTTTTTGCTTCCTTTTAAAGCTTGCTGTGTTTCTCTGACTTATTGCAATATACCGTCTGTATGGCACATTTGTGCATCGATTCCGAAAAACCACTTCTCTTCTCTGGGAGAGTTTCTTATAGCTTTGTAGGAGACCGAAATCCTTTGCAGCTCTTAGCCAATAGTAGTTTCTGTCAGAGGATTTTATCTGTTAAAGGGGTACTGTTAGCTGAGGGACTGTTCGAAAAGCAGTATTTCCTCCTGATTCATTGTACATAGTTGTCACCCTGTACAATGTGTGCAATGATTAATGTGTGTCTGTGTGTGTGTGTGTGTGTGTGTGTGTGTGTGTGTGTTTCATTACTGTGTGGATGCCAATGATGTGTTAGTAGAAGATAGTGCTGCCCTCTGCCTCTAAAACGCAACTTTATTTTTCATTACACGCTGGCAACAACCAAAGGTGGTAAGGAATTAGGTTTAACTCATGTAACAAAATCACACAAGACCAATAGCACACCGTCTCTGGTCGCTGTCGCTTTGTTTCACTTTACATATTGTGCCTGGTGTCTTATTCTGCCATGGATTCAAAGATGAGATGATCACAGTCCCCAGACAACTGACTAAGCAAAGTTAGTATCATGTTGTTCAACGACGGCTGCAACAATGATTTTCATGATGGTGATTATAAAAATAAATCAAAAACGTGAACATGAATTTCTGTTTGTGGATGTTTTGTTCACTAAAAGATAAAAAAAAACCACATCTAATTTGTGGGTGGAACATGTGATTAAAATACTGAAAGCGTTGAGGCAGTGTCATGCACAAACAGTAGGAGAGAATTCATTGGCCGCTATAACTTTGTTAGGATTAACAACTGGTGTAATGTGGGTATAAATGGATTATTTGATTTTTATTTAATCTCGCTACTGCTCAGTAGCCCTGAGGGTCACCATATTGCCACCTATCTTAACATTCTTTCTAGATTCAGAGCAATACTGCAAGACATGTTAGATGAACCATAACCAAAAAATTCATGTCTGAAACAGTTGGAGATTTGCCTGGGTATTGGACCCATGAGCACACTTATACAGTAAAGAAGGAAGAAAAAAAAAAAAAGCTCTGCTAGGCCAGTGGTGGCACAGTGGGTGGGTAAGACTCTGCACTACTGATCAGAAGGTCAGGGTTCAAGTCAAGGGTCCAAGCACTACCAAGCTGTCAGCAAGCTCTTGAGCATGCACCTTAACCATATCTGCTCCAGGGTGCATTATTCTCAAAAAGCTGGAATATGCAAAGAAAAGAATTTCACTGTACTATAATGTGTGTGCGACAAATAAAGATCGTAAAGCGTAGAACAAAGAGCCCAAAGATCTCAGTTTTGGATTTGCGTAATTTTATTTGGTTCATCTGGTTGTTAAGTTTCAACGTTGCTCTGAATTGAAGTTGAAGTCTGCATACAGGAGTGCACCCCAATCCCTCTACAAGAGTCTCCAGTCTTTACAGACTTTATAATTAGATTCTCTCCGGGGCAGGCGTCAGCAAGTACAAATTACAGCTCGTTTTGATCGCAGCCCCACATACCACTTAACAAAGTGAAATTCTTCTTCTTGTCCTTCATGTCGTCTGAATCCATGGCAGTATGGAACACTTTCTGGCTGCTCGTGATTGTCTTGCTCTGATGCGCTGATTCATTAGTCAGTTTTAATATTCTGATGCTTGCCTTTTATGTCTGTGTTAAATGTATCTTATTTTGAAGTGCACTTTGTGATAGCCGATCACTGCACGCTGATCCCTTCACACCGTTCTGCACAGGGCACAAATCTGAGTAGTGCTTGGTTTATTATTTTTGTTTGAAGTGACGTGACAATCAGTGTGTCCTCATTTCACTAAAACTAATCACATCATGTCAATTATTCCAGGGTCCATTTCCTTCAAATGCGCGGATTCTGTCTTTTATGCTATGATATGAAGTGTTTCTGTCTGCCTGTGAGGTGGCTCTCACACTGGGCACGTTTGTCACTCAGGGTGCACGTGTGGATACTAATTATGTCGTCATCAGCTAAAACACACGCGCAGTTCACTTTACTTGCCGAACAAGTGCGGACCCGAGTACAAGTTGCGTCCACATTCACGGGAATGTGTCCAATGCAGCCAAACGTGTACCGCCTCCTACAGGTAGTCTCGGGTTCTGTACTGCAGTGCGCTTCTCCATCCGAATGGCAGCCAATGTTTCATGTCATTTTTCGTGCTCAGTTTTGGACTAAACTGCCAAGTGTGAAAGCCCCCTGAGAGTTCATGTGTTTTCATCACTGCTCAAATTCCTGAAGCCATACAATTAAAATAGCATTTCCTAATCTAACCATGTCTGGCTGTTAATTTATTAGGTACACCTACGTTATCTGCACTCCACCGTTGTAACGTGTAGAGCTTCCTTAAAGTTGCTCTTTGCAAGCGTATAGTTACTATAATGAATGATGAATGTTATTAATTGATATTAACATTACTGGATTCTAAAAAACCTCCTGTTAGGCTCATAGTGTCGCCGATAGTGTGAAAAATTGCCTTTATCGGCCGATACCGATTACTGGCCGATACATCTGTGCTATGTGCAGTTCGTCAGCCCGTCTCTACTCCAACCATCCGTGGAAATGGTTCCCCATAGGACCATTGCTCTGATGAGAAACTAACACTGCGGTTAAAGGATGATCAGCACAAATTGTGCATGGAAAAAATTAGCCACAGTCTCTAACTGTACACCTTGATGGCATGGTGTACTGACAAAGTTTGTGTGTAATAAAGTATATCCAGCGCCTAAAATGTCCAGCAGCATTTGTGTCTGATCCACTTGTGCGATCACCACATGCACATACAACTACTACATATTTACCACTGAGACACCGTCAGAATAATATCTGCTCACTGATGGTCCTATGGTACTTCCTTTACACTGATGGATGGTGTAGAGGCTGCGACAGATGGGCTACAGTATTATATACTACACAGTAACCTATGCTGTAGATGTACCTAAGAAAATGATTCATGCATATAGCTATAAGCCAGGTGTATCTAATAAACTATCAACTGAGTGTATTAGAGGTTTTATGATTTTTTTAAAAATGTGGCAATTTTTTTTAAACAAGCTGGACTGTAGTTAGGGCTTAACGCCAAGTTTTGTCGTCTGTGTGCACCATGGATTTGACATACATTTTACATCATATGTTCAGTACTGTATATAATCACTGGATGGCATCCATTTTGCTGTTTGTGTGGTTTCTTTAATTTCACAGTGGACCCAGGATTTCACCTTTGTTAAGCAGTTATGTTGCTCACGAGGTTTCTCTGGCGGTTTGTTTTCATTTTAGTCCCAGGAAGAAGTCTGTGACCTCCTTCATGCAGCTCCATTCCAGAACATTCTCCCCAGAGTCTACATTAAAGGTGAAGAACAAAACAGATTCTGAATAATTATGCACGTCTCTTTCTGAGTAAAGCAGCTTCGAATGCTGAGCTTTATCCCATGCTTTTGCTTGGTCTGTAGAGGGTGAGAGGTTGGAGGTCAGGATGAAGAGGCTGGAAGCGAAGTATGCCCCTCTGCACTTGGTTCCTCTCATTGAGAGACTTGGCACTCCACAGGTGAGAGAGAAACATTTGTTGGGTGTGGCACTGTGATCTCAATCAGCATGGAAAGTGAAATATGTGCCGCCAAAAATATGCTCGTCTTCAATGCACAGTACTTATATGGCAATCTTCCTGACAGCAAATTGCTATTGCACGAGAGGGAGACCTGCTGACCAAGGAGAGGCTGTGCTGCGGCTTGTCGATGTTCGAGGTCATCCTCACGCGCATCCGCAGCTTTCTGCAAGACAGCGTGTGGCGTGGACCTCCACCCAGCAATGGTGTCATGCACGTGGACGAGTGCATGGAGTTCCACCGGCTCTGGAGCGCCATGCAGTTTGTCTACTGTATCCCAGTGGGCACACACGAGTTCACAGCAGAGTATGTCGCTGAAATTAGAATACACAAAAACAATGGAACATTAAATTCCAGTAATAGTGCGTGTTCCACATGATACACCCTGTATTTCTTACAGTGATCTTTTGTGCGATAGAGGAATTCAGGAATATTCGGTTGGTCTTTCTTGAGTCTACTGAGCATGCTACTGTATGGTTCAACCCTGTTTGTGTTTAGGCAGTGTTTCGGGGATGGACTAAACTGGGCTGGCTGTGCCATCATCGTGCTGTTGGGCCAGCAGAGGCGCTTTGACCTCTTTGATTTCTGCTACCACCTGCTGAAGGTCCAGAGACAGGATGGCAAGGACGAGATCATCAAGAACGTGGTAAGTGTCATCAGCAGCGTGGTAGGTGTCCTCTATGACCTTGTGGAGTTATTAAGATGATGATGATGGCGGGAGATTTAGCTAAACTTTAATATCAGTATATTTTCTAAATACTTCATGGTCATTATGTCATATTATACACATTTTTATGGAAAATCAATAAAAACTTATTACTCAAAGTGCCTTTTTTTGGTTACCTTTGATTTACCTGAATTACTCAACTGTGATTAAAAAGTCTATTTTAAAATGTCTAACAGTAGACAACTTTTACCGATGTCTCATTTATACCTGTATACCCATCTTCAATTTTTATTTGCATAAGAAATGTGCGTAATGATTACCTGCAGCACTTCAGGTCCCTGCAGCTAAATCACAGCTGTGCTGATATCCAGTACAACAACATGATCGCAAGTGTGATATTGCTTTTATACAACAGTTATATAAACAATAATGTAGACAAAATATTTCAGACAAAATATTTCCAAATCTTTCGTTTAGTTTTGCCCCAACAACTAAAATAGTTCCCAGAGGAGCCCCGTCTGGATAGGGCGTTGTGTGTTGCCATGCCAACACACGGACTGACTGACAGCCTGTAGTAAGTCTAGTAAGGGTTTCAGTGTAATGAACTATGACTAGAAGTGGAATTAATATGTGCGGAGTGATACAAATAGTGAAATGTCCCAGTGCTGTTATACTAAATATCAGCACTTTTGGAATGCTTGTCCAATCCAATTAGTGGACCAGAACTAACTGGTGTGTAAAGGACCCAGATTTTAAAACACCAACTATGGCACAACGTAATATTGTGCAAAAATAAATATAATTGCTATAATTATTTCAAGATTATACCAATGCATACTTCTCTCTGGCTGTTCGAGGATGCTTTTGGTTTTCTTTATTTTTCACCTTCTTTCTTTCTCAGGCGTCTTTGTACGAACTATAAAAGGAAGGATAAATATTGAATATGTTGAATAGTGGAAAAGAATATAATACACATGATCCAAATGAATGTCCAAATTAAATTTCAAATTGAAATGTGAACTAAACACAACCCATCTTTGATTGAAAATGCGAACTACATGCATGGAACACTTTTTCTAAGTACAAACGCAGTAGGTGTTCAGACTAAATCGAAACTCACCATCTTCACCTTGCAGATGTAGGCTTGTAGACTGTAGCTGCAGTGAAAGATCGGGTCACATGATGTAAACTGGCAGTCGGCAATCGTGGGCTTTTATTTAAATAATTATTTCATTTGATTTGATACGGGCCTCAGTCACACACAGAAACAGGGCACTTGGCCAACAAGGGTTAATGTGAAAAAAAAAATCAGCCAAAAATTAAAATGAGTAGTATGCTGGCATTTTAATTTAGCCTTTGGTGTGAAAATACAGCCCTTATTGATTGATTACGAAATAAATCAAAGAAACATTTTTTCTGTTTCACCAATAGTTATCAGCATGGAAACACTTAGTTTAGCCAAAGTAAAGGGAAAAAAAAGATAGAATAATGCTGAAACTGTAATATATATATATATATATATAGTATCTCAAAAAAGTGAGTACACCCCTCACGTTTTTGTAAGTATTTGATTATATAATTTTCACATTAGAACTAACTGACATTCTCACTTTTGTTGCCATCAGTGTAGACATTAATGGCTGTGTGGTGAGTTATTTTGAGGGGACAGCAAATTTACTAATCAAATATATACAAAAATGTGAGGGGTGTACTCACTTTTGTGAGATACCGTATATATAATATCATATTGATCACATTCCATGCCTTTGATTTTCAGCCCTTGAAGAAAATGGCTGACCGCATCCGAAAGTACCAGATCCTCAACAACGAGATCTTTGCCATTCTCAACAAGTACATGAAGGCTGTTGAGACAGACAGTTCTACAGTCGAGCATGTTCGCTGTTTCCAGCCTCCTATACACCAGTCCCTGGCAACCACATGTTAAAACCCCCCACAACCGACCACTTACACGCTTTCCTCTGGTGTCGGCTGATTTTCAAACATACACGCTTAAAAGGTAAAGGTCATTTACAAGCGTTTTCTCGACCACTGTTTTAACAGGGGCAGACATACCTCCACACGTGTCCAAATTAGATCCTCAAGTGAACTGAAGGCCTTATCCACTGTTCTGTGAGCCTCGATTCTGAACATTCTAATAAGATTCCTTAGGTATCACACCAGGTCCTGCCTATAAAACACAAGGCAAATTATGGTAAAGTAAAGAGTAATGAATTTAAATATAACTATTAAATTAACCAGAGCACATATATATATATATTCAAAAAAAATAATTATTGTGATTTTTATGTTTGGTTTTTGTTTGTTTTTTGGGATTTTTTTGCATGTCCATTTTTTTAAAAAAAGTTTTCACCTTTTAATTGTCCACCACTTTCAATTAAATTCACCTTTTAATTTTTAATGTATATGCCTAAAAAAATAGGAGCAGAAAGAATCTGGTTCATGGACACTAAAGTGTTAACCTAGTTTGCATATTTATTTATCATTCTTATATTCTTTGGGACATTTTAAAAAGATCACCATATTCAGTTTTCTCCATTACCCAGTTAACTCTGCTTTTCTGAATTGTTTTTAAAGCGTAATAAATCTTCTATTTTCCATCTTAAATGTCAGGCAAAAATAAGTATTTGGTGTGGTACGTGTTCATTTTTTTATAATGTAATATGTCCTGAGTATTTGCCTAATCTACAGAAAACAAGCCCCCACCAATGGTTGCGATTATTAACGTCTCAGTTTATGGACAGCTTGTCTGGGCTAATAATGTTTTCATTCAAAGTGTGTATTTAACCAGTGGAAATGTTTAGCATTGTGAACTCACATAATCTAAATTTCACAGTTGTGTTGCCGTGGAGGATGAAGGATTTCTTTTAAAATACCTCTTGATTTCATTTAGAAGAAATATTTCAGAATGGGGGTGTTTCCCATTACATGCCGTGGAACACATCGTTAGGGGAGAAAGACCTTTAAACTTCCATCTTCTGTACATAAGGACAGTTATAAGACATAAAGCTACTGTTGTGAGTGAATCCTCATGAACTCATCTCTTTCCTGAGTTCAGGATCTTTTACATACCTTTCTCTTTTAAAGTACTTAGTAAAGTAAAGGTTCCTTTTCCAGGTCTCTGTTCACATACACCGTTTTCCTTGCGCCTTGGAGGGCTTCAATTGTTTAATGATAAAAATGAAATGAAAATTCTGAGGCTTTGCTTTTAATGCTGGCATGACGGGTGTAACTTATTGTCATCTTGGATCTTATTGTGACATGAATTTTTGTTCATATTGTTGTACAAGTGATCAAGTGTTTTAAACTAGAAAAAGGAAAAGCATAATGGAATGTACAACAAATGGTTGTGCAGATGGATTGAAAATGGCATTGTATTTCCATGAAATAAAAAAATATCTAACTGAATCTTGACTTGAGATTTACTATTGGTGTCGATATTTGTTCCGAAGGAGACATATTACTAATGAGTTCATGAATTGAATACAATCATAAAAATATGGGGGAAAACCCCTGAATATTCTTCTCACCTCTGTTATATTACCTTTTACTTCTTGTAGTTGATGTTAAAGCAGCAGAACGAGAACATCAGGATGCATCATTCAAAGAGCTTAGTTGCAATTAACATCCATTTCCTCCATGTACAATAATGACAGAATGGCAGATTTGTTTGTAAACGTGAGTTCAAAATGAAAGAGTAGAGTTGTTCATGCAGTGCCGTGCAAATGCACAAATAAAATTGATTTGAGTTGATCACAGCAAACTCAGTTGCCCGATTCAGAAACCTGGTAGACAACCTTAGGCAGGAAGCCAGGTTTTCGGCCACAGGACACTGAGCAGCACACCAGGTCCACTTGGCAGGGCACACAACAATCTCGGAACAATTCTGTACAAAGCCTGTACTAGGGTATCTAACTGTTTGTCACTCCACAGTCCACTGTGAAATCACAGGTATCACAGTTAATGATGCCACACCTCTCCGTTCATCTGAGACAAAAAGTCTGAGAGGAAGTCAGCAGGGAGTCCCAATAACTAGCAAGAGTAACAGTGGGAACCAGGTTGTTGTGGACCATTTTGGGGCCACCAGTAGAACTCTATGGTTCAACTTCTGAGTTCTGCTCAATGTGGACAGTGAAAGAGGTATAAACACATACATGTACAGTAGGGCACACAACTAGTATGTCCTGTCCAGAGGGCCATCCTGCTCCACTAGAGAGAGCTACACTCAATAGTGAGATGACTGCATGGGCAAAGACGTCCACCTTTGCCTCTGGGTGTAGGTGGCACACTCTTGTGTGTATGCACTGTCAACATGTCCATCAAATTATGCACTGACTGTGCAGGTCAATCAGTGAGGCTAGTCATCTGTGAGCCCACTTGAGGAGTTGTTCCATGTGATGTGGGGGTCATTCTTCAAACTTATAGGGGGTCATAAAGTTAACTCTGGTATAAAGTTAACACTGGTATACAGTAAACACTGGTATACAGTAAACACTGGTATACAGTAAACACTGGTACACAGTTGGCTTGATGTTTGGCATTCACAGAAATGCGCAAATTTAGGGACCGTCTCTAAAGTTACATACGACATCGGTATGCATTTTAACATAAGCATTTAAAGAGAATGAAATACAGTCATAAAACCAACTGTATAGTGTCTAGGTGTCAGTTATAGCACACATCTTTTTTGAATTTTGATATTTTATCAAATTATCTATTAAACCATGTGTACATTTGACATGAATTTCACATCCAAATGGGCTCATTCACAAAATGTACTATAATTTAATGCTCACTAGCATTCGAAGGGAATGATTTACAGTCACACAACCAACTGGAAATTGTTCACCTAGGTGTCATCTATGATGCACACCTTTTAGATTGTGATACGTAATAAAATAAACTGTCACATCATATCTAAACTTTGTGATGTTTTTATACCGTATGCGTTCATACACAAAATATACCATTTAAAGCTCAATAACATTTGAAGGGAATGACGTAGCATTGACTGCATGTGCTCCTCCCTCTGGCCTCGAGGAGAATTTCACTCCTCCCTCTGGCCTCGAGGAGAACTTCGCTCCCCCCTCAGACCTGGTGGAGAGTGTTGCTCCCCCCTCTAGCTTCATGGGGAATGTCGCTTCCCCCTCAGGCTTTGCCTTGAGCTTGTGCAGTAGCTCCACTGCTCCACCTTCAAGCCAGGCTGGGGATATCATCTAGCTGACACATAGATGAACACTATACAGTTGGTTTCATGACTGTAAGTCATTGGCTTCAAATGTTATTGAAGTTAGAATCGTATATACCAATGTCGGCTGTAACTTTAGAGAAGGTATTAATTAATTAGCGCATTTCTGTGAATATCGAAAGTCCAACGTCAAGCCGACTTTATGCCAGTGGATGAAACAGGGACAGTGCGGTGGTGAACCGGCGGAGATACAGAGATGAAGCTGTGGGAGCACACACATTGTTAAAGACTGTTGGATGTTGTTTAATAAACGGAACTAAACGGAGCCACGCTTGTATCGCCTCACTTATATCTGCCGTCCTAACATTACCTATTGGAGCCTTATTAACTCACACAGCGTCTCATAAAAGCTATACAACAAACAAATCTGGTGCTAAACCTACCTTAAAAACTTACTTCAGATATGATGTTTTCGTATTCTTCAATATCTTGCAGCCATATTCTCTTGTCCTCGGCTCGTCATTGATTTGAAAACATTAAAAAATAAACCCTCTTCTTTCGACAAGAGGTGAAATGATGTGCAACAGCATCAGCAACGGCCTGTAGCGAATACAATTTTGGGGTGGCACCCTGGACACCCTTCTGCTACCATATAAACTAATAAAAGAGCATTTTCATGGGTAGACCTGGGTGTTGGCGAAGATTCATCCTGAAATGAATGGGATGGGAAGGCTGCGTTTCAAGAGATTATCACTTTCTTTTACATGGGTGGCTGAAAGGGAATTTGACATTAATAAGATATTAACCACAAGCATTACAAACATGTCTGTGGTGCTGCTTGGTGCATATAATAACATCAACAAAATCTATAGCCACTAAAAGAGCAGGATGAACTGAAAGAGTAATACAGATACAATAGTTAGATTTGACTCCATTACTATTGTCTTTCCAACAAAAAAGGTAGGTATTATATCCCTGATATGAGACATGTACTCAAGTTTTAAGATTCTGGTGATAGATTTATTATTATTATTATTATTATTGTTGTTGTTGTTGTTGTATTATTGTTGTTGTTGTTAGTTTAAACTTTCTTTCTCTGTGTCACGTATCTGGACTCCATTTCCCATCAGCCACTGCACTGCACCACATGACCACATGCACCACAACTGCACCTGATCCACGTTTCTTGTTAATGAGCACTCATGTGTATATATAGTCTTTGTCTGCACTCTCTCCTGGTCTTTCGTTGTCTGAGACGTCTGTCTTTCATGTCAGTGTGTTTTGTCTCTTGCCAAGTTGTCTTAGTGTTTGTCTAGTAGTCTATTTGTTTATATTAAATGTTTAAAATCTGCGACTGCTTCTGCCTCAACCTCCAAATTGTGACACTCTGCATGAAATATATTTATAAATTAAGATTCTGGTGATGGAATAATAATAATAATAATAATAATAATAATAATTATTATTATTATTATTATTATTATTATTATTATTATTATTATTGTTATTATTATTGTTATTATTATTATTGTTATTATTACTATTATTGTTGTTGTTGTTATTATTATTATTGTTGTTGTTGTTCTATTATTATTGTTGTTGTTCTTGTTGTTGTTGTTGTTAGTTTAAACTTTCTCCGCATTGAAATATATTTTTAAATGTATGCTATTTCCAGATGCATTCCAAAATATTTTATAGGCTACAGACAACTTGTGATGAGTATTTTGCAACAGAACACAAACATTTCAAGTCCATAAAAAAGACTGTTTAAAAGTTCAAGTATTAAAGCTATTCGGCACTGATGCGTGCTGTGTTTCGGCACTGATGAGTTTTGGGGGAGGGGGTACGGGGGAGGGGAACAGAGGAGGCGGTAAATAGCCTGCAGAGTAAATGTTTGCTTTGCTCCAATAAAAATGACACCCAACACCCCGAGTCTACCAGCCAGCTGCCTGTCAGGATGATCACAAGTCTGAAAATGGGAAAAGAAGATGAATAATTAAATGCTCATCAAATGCTCATAACAGAAATTGGAATTAAGAATGTGGGCGTTTCATTTTTTCCTCCCATTACAAATGAAAAAAGCATCAGTCATTAAATTAGTTAACCATCAAAATGTGAAGTAATTTTTATTGAATTGTCTCTCTCTCTCTCTCTCTCTCTCTCTCTCTCTCTTTCTCTCTCTCTCTCTCTCTTTCTCTCTCTCTCTTTTCTCTCTTTCTCTCTCTCTCTCTCTCTCTTCTCTTTTCTCTTTCTCTCTCTCTCTCTCTCTCTCTCTCTCTTTCTCTCTCTCTCTCTTTCTCTCTCTCTCTCTCTCTCTCTCTCTCGGTTACAAAACGAATAGCTTACGTAGTGTAGAGAAAAAAATAATGTTGAAATGTTCATGACCCCTCCCATTTAAAAATAAAATGTAATTAATAGACACAACTCCACTTACTTATTAGAACAATATAAATGAAGACACTCCGTGTGCTGTTTCTCCTCACTAGAAAACAGTCTACAAAACAAATAAATAATAACCTTTGTCTATACGTTGTATACCTTAGTTATTATTATTATTATTATTATTATTATTATTATTATTATTATTTCACAAGTGTAAATAGACCTAATCCAACATATTCAACATTATTTTGAACATATCTTTAAGTTCAACAAAACAAATAGACTGTAATGTGTGAGGACTGTGATGAATTTCCTGGTCACACAATTGCACATTTTGACCATGTAGCTAGTACACAGTTATAGAAGGGGTGTACTTATTTATAATTGTACTATCCGGTGTCACCCAGATGAGGACGGGTTCCCTTTCGAGTCTGTTTCCTCTCAAGGTTTATTCCCTCATATCATCTCAGGGAGTTGTTCCTTTCCCCTCTCGCCTCTTGATCATTAGGGATACATTTATTCATGTCCTGAATTTTATACATTTCTAAAGTGTCCATTATTAAAAGCGTTCTACAAATAAAACAGAACTGAATTTAATGATTGTAACATTTGCTAATTGAAATCGCGTGCAATGGATAAACCTATAAGCAATAAATAAACATATAAGCAATAAATAAACATATAAGCAATACATACATCAGATCTTTCTGAGTGCTTCTGTTGAAACTTATGAAAAACAAGAGCTTGTCTGGTTCTCCTGAAAGTATCCCAGAATTGATCGAACCTTTTAAATAACGGTGTTTTCCTGTTTTGGGTTTCTGTAATGTTAGTTATTTATGTTGCAGCACTTGAATTGTTGGGCTTGTTTATAGTCTAGTACTAAGCCCGGGCTGTATTTTTATTTCCCATGGAAAGAAGAAACGGGACTGAGCTGAGGGCAGGACGGGGAGC